>VZTD01001889.1:247877-578232 GCA_013397725.1 Rhagologus leucostigma
CCCGGCCCCGGCCCGCTGCGGTGGCCGGGCGGGCGGTGGGTGGGGCCTCCCCGCCCGGAGCTCGCGGTGCTGGCGAGGGGAAGCAGCTCTTCGCCCCCGCGGGGGCTGCCCGCGCCTCCCGCCGGCTCGGAGGGGGCGGCCGCAAACAACCGGCCCTTCAGAGCCTGAGGGGCGCCGGGGGTGACAGCCGAGAGGGGCGGCTCCGGAGCTGACCTCCGTCCGTGGGAGCCCTGGGGAGGAAAGGGGCAATTCCTCGGAAACCGTCCGGCTTTTCCTCGCCTAGGTCTGAAGCTTTAAATAAGCTTTTTAAGTAGCCGCAGGGAGACCTTGTCGTGTGAGAGTCTTTTGTTTTTTCAGGATTTTTTTAAATTTTTTTTGGTGTGTGTGTAGGAGTGTCTTTTAAAGGCAGTAAAATCTTGTGAAGGTGCTTAGTGTCTGTTGGACTTGGAGTAAACCTAAAATGCACCTGCCCTGCCCACTTTATTTTTATTTTTTTCTTTTTTACAAAAATGTATTGCCAGCAGCAATGTTCTGTAATCAGTTCTGTCCATAAGTTACGTAAATGTGAAAAAAAGGTCAAATAGTACTGTTCATGCAATATTTAAATTGGTGAGTGCTTTTTGAATAGTAAGTTGGTAATCCATCTTGCATATCATAATTTTTGTGCTCTTTCGGATTTTTTAGAAAGGGTCTAGTAAGATAGAGATACTCTTGAAGCTTTTGATGTAGTCAAAAATGTTTGCACTCTGTGATGTTTGCAAATGACCAGTAGTTGTTAGAAAGGGCAGGGTAGGCAGGGAAGTATATTGGACAGCTGAGTTCTCCTGCCTGAAAAGATGGAAAGTACAGTGGTATGGATTTGTTCTCTTTTTAAATATAGTTGACTACTTTAGAAAGCTTAACAGAGCGTCTGACACTACTGGCATGTCGTCAGTTGACAGCCCAATGAGTTTGATCGAAGTTCTTTGCTTCTTGATGAAGAGTTTCCCAAATACTATTTGGGATGTAGGATGGTGTTCTGTGTGCTTCTGTGTATCACTGTATGAACCTGAATAAATTCCTTTGCTGGTATTTTTTTTAGAATTGACTGTCCGAGAAAGATAAAAGATAATAGAAACTAATATAATCTCCTGGCTTGTGGAAGCTGCTGGAGGTAGCTGAATGCAAGTGGCTGCGTGACTCATGAGCTGGCAGGATACAGGACCTCGCTGAGATCAATTGACGATTTCTAGCATGCATTTGCACTCGGAAATTCAGAGTGCCTCATAGATGCTTCCTTAGGACTGCATGCTGATTATTACTTGGCTGAAGATAAGCATGTGTATAATCAATAAATTTGCTTCTCTTCCCACATACACAGCTTTTACATCAGGGGTAGCCCTATTGATTTGGGTGGTTTTCTTCTTTAGGAGCATGACCACGCAAGCTCAGGAATGATACCCGCTTATAATTTACTGGAGATTGAATTGCGTTGCTACATTTAACTCAATTATGTCCGTGATGCAGAAGAATAAAGAATACCTAGTCTGACTTGACTTCTAATGCCAAAAAATGCCCTTCCAAAAGCAAAATCAAATGTATTGGGGAAAAAATGTTAAAATTGGACCTCCCCTCTTTTTGCACATGCACACACTACCCCCTAGCTTCAGACAGCCTTTGGTAATAATCTGCTTAGTTCAGAGTGTTGTGAAGTTTTACTGAGAATATTGGACAGGCTCTTACGCCTCATGTGCAGCTTATTTAATGTTACAGAAGGGGTCTGATGTGGTCAAATGCTGGGGCTTTTTTTTAAAATTTTTAAAATTTTTTCTTTTTTTTTTCCTTTCTTTTTCTCCCCTCTCTGAAGTTTCAGAGGCTGGATTGTTGCCAGAGAAATTGAAAAAGAAACAAAACTTGAGGCAGAGGGATATACACCCAAACCCAAAAAAACCTCAACCCGAGTAACCCTCCAAAACCCCCGAACTAAATCAATGCCAAGAAAACCCAGAACCACTGGCTTGCAAAAGGGTAGTTCTAAAGTTTCCCTGAAGAATCTAGCACACTTTATTTTGAAGAAATGTAGTAGTTTTGCATGTGTATTTTGACATAATTGAAGTCTTGCTTGCACACTGATTCAATTGACTGTTTTAAAAGCTAAGTGAAAAGTTAATCAAAAGACAAATGGTAAATAAGGCCATGCATCAAGATAAAACAATGAGCCCTATTTTGCTGTGCATGGGATTTTGAATTGGGAACAAGGACACTTTCCTCACCACAGCGTGGGAAGACAATGTGAATTAATTCCTTGTTACTGTTTGCTGGTGCTACTATATTGGCTTGTACACGGGTGGTACCAAATTTAGCCAATCATAAATCTTTTTCCATAAATGAGTATAACATTTGAGTCTTGTAGCACCTCTTGAAATGTGTAGAAATTATCTGTGAAATATATAGCAATGTGACTAAAGGAGACTACTTTATCCTTGTTTTGTTATGTGGTTACTTAGAAATTGCAGTTCTGTTGTTGGCAACAATTTAGACTTATCGTAACTTCTCTTATCACTTTGGTATCTACAGTGATATCAAACTTGTGACCCATGATTAAAGTGTTTAGTTTGAAACAAGAATGTCTTGTTCTAGTTCAGATCAACTTTTCAGTTCTTCGGACTAGAATTATTTGTCTTTCTTCATGTGTTCATGAAAATAAGAAGTGAATGAAGGTGTATTTCTGAAAGGTTGAAGAGGTGTATGTGGTGGATAGTTCAGTTGTGTCTCTGTAGTGTGTTTCCTTTATATCAAATATATATATATCACAATATTGCATATATTTAATGGGGCTCTCCAAGTGAGACACCCCAGTTTGTACTAGAAAAATTGTTTTTATCAAGTGGAATTTATTTGTACCTTTTCTGCATTTAGCTTGAATCATTGTCTTTAGTGAGTTTTTCCAGGTTGGGTGCACAATAGTGAAGGGGGAGGGGAAGGATCGTGAGAAATGACTTTGTCAGATGGTGCTTGCAAAACTGATTCTTGCATGCACGAACATTTGGGAAGGTGGTGCTTAAATGCTGGTTGCACCAAATGCTGGAAATTTCAAGCAATTGGGGCTTAAGTTTGAGGGGGAAAAAATGGGTTAGTGTAACTGCATCTCGTTCTAGGTAATGTCGACCTTTCAAACCTGAAGTAGGTGTTGGCTTTAACTATGATTGTTAGTATAGTCTGCAAGCGCAGGGCTGAAATAGCACAACCAAACATTGTCCACAGATGTTAAACTGCTCAAGTATCCTATCCCTAGATGGGAAAGACTAAGATACAGAAGTTACATGTATGATTTGGAAATTATTTTTGATAATGCAGGAAGCCTGTGCTGTGAACCCTTATTTGGAAGTTTGGGGAGTTCATGTTCGGTTTCTAGAAGGTTCTTCAAAATCTCTTAAACTTTCAATGTCTCAAAAACCAGAAGGGTTTTCGTTTTACTTCATCAGATTGCAGGGGTGAGAAAAATAACCATCTGCTGTCTGACCAGTTGTCTTATGTCGTATAAATGATAGATGAGTCATTTAGTTCAGTTGTGGGCCTGTATCAAGGATGGCCGAAATGCTTTGCAGTGACGGATAGGTAATGAGCTTCTTACAAAATTTGTCGTAATGGAGGCAGAAAGTGATTCTCTGGTTTAAAATATTAAGATGACAATCTATTTCTGACTCTGATTAAGACAATGATACAGGCTTCTGCTGTAAGTGTTGAGTCTGCCCTGATATTTTTTCCAGTGATATGGTAGACCATTCTCTGTGTTTGTTGTAAATGTGTTTTCAGTTTTGAAAGCGAAATACATGAATGTGGTTCATCATCTAAAGTAACTCAGTTAATTTGCTTCTTAGCCCACCTTAGAACTACAGTCCTCTAACTTGCTATTGGATCCTTCCCTGGGACTCTTGAGTCACTTGTATGCTGACCATTCAGAAGGTCACAGTGCTTCAGCACAGTCTCATAAATGCTGAAGTCAGATGATGACTATTGGTATATGCACTGGTTTTGTCGGTTCATGTCTCAGTTGTGTGAAATAAGAGATGGGTGACACAGGGAAAGAAGAACCTGTTCTCCATCTGTATGCAAGGCACGTCAGAGGGAAAGTAACCTAGCAGCCGTTTAGGTTAAAAAATGACATACTGTGCAAAATGGAATTTTAACATTCAGAAGTGTCTGCTAAATAACTGTATTATTTAACAAGCTAATTACAGTCCTTTGCTTCCAAACATGACCAATGAACTAATTCGCCTGAGGAGATTGCAATGTGGTAGCAATAACCAAGCTGTTACCACAGTGCCTTAGTGCTGCACAGCTGCTGAATACATCCTTTATCCTGTAATTGCTTTTCAGCTGTTCCTAAAAGCAAATGTGTTTAACCGTGTGATTATAAAAAGAAAATTTTAAGCTTAAATGTTGTTCATCCTTTTAGTGGGTAAGTAGAATGTCTTTTAATTTGGTGCCTTGAGGAGGAAGCTATAGGATCAGGTCTCATTGCTTTGCTACCAGGTCTATCTCCCGAGTTCCCTTTTGCACCGTTTTCCTCGGATGAAAATTGATTGAACAACAATGCATTCTCCTTGCTCAGTAATAGGGGAGGAGGATGGCTCAGAGATTTGGTGATTTAGAAGTGGAATACGATAAAATCAAGAATAACAGGAAAAAATACTGACAAGAGCTTCTTGGGTTGAGAGTTAAGAGGGTCATCTTAGAAAGCTGAGGAGTTCCAGAGTTGTCAGCTGGAGTTAACTGCTAGTCTAGAAATGTACAAAATAATGGAATTCCAAGGTGGATGGATTTTTCTGTGCAACAGAAGGGGTGCAAGAGATGGAGACACTGTGGTAATAGGAGCAAAATGTGATCAGTAAAGTCTTGGGAAGCAGATTCTACCATATTTTGTTATTGGTTTGTTGCATAGAGTCTGCAGTTACTAGTTTTATCCCAGTTATCTTGCTTCTTCCTACTTCCGTTGATACTTGGGCTTGGTTTTCTTAAAACTTCGGGGTGTTTCACCAGTAGTCAAAACCATGACTGGCTAAACACTGAACGTTTACGGATCCTAATAAAAAAATGTTTGATGTACTTGCTTTGAAGGGCCTGAGTGGGTCCGGTTCCACATGTGTATTGACCATATTTAGGGGGCAGTGAGAGAAGTGCAGATGGGAGGACGCTGAACATGAAGATGTGTTAGGATACGTCCTAGAAAGGTGCATAGAAAAACCCGGTGTAGACTATGTATCTACCTTGATGTAATTTGGCGTAGAAGAATGTAGGGGATATCTGTGGTGTCTCTAACAAATGAGTATGTTACAGCTATGTAAAATAGATGAATATTGGATGTAGCTATTGCAGTGACTGGTAGTGGATGTTTTTGTGGAGATAATTATTGACTAATTGACACACTTTCAGATCCTCTGTGTCTTTCAGAAAAGGCCATTAAAATTGTGTTCCAAGTTCATTACAGAAAGCTGCATTGGATCTATAAGAACAGAGCTTAAGCCGAATGCCTTATATTTGAGTCTGCTATACTCTCAGGTGGTTTTAAGGGACAAAACAAAGTAGATCAGGTAGTGTGTGTGTAGTAGTTAATTTCTTTTTCCTGACTGGCTCCCTGTTTCTGTCTGTGTATAACTTGCACGGGTGGCATCCAGAGGTGTCACCATAATTTCAGGGTTGTGTCTGTGTTTTTTCTTTGCTTTGGATGCAGTATGTTGGATTCTCTGATCCTTCGTGAGAGGAAAAGGGGGAAGTAATTGGCCTGTAGCGGGCATCAGGACTTGCTCAAAGGCAAAAAACATCAAGCAGTTAACTTGCCCAATTTGCAGTGAGAATTACCAGTTAACTTGTCAGCCTGAGTGAAGGTTTGCTTGCACTTTGCCCTCCAGACTTTGAGCTGCCTAGTCCTGTTTGGTAGGCCATCACAAATAAACTAAATTTCTGCACAGAGGACATGGGTAAAGTTTTTCCATTTCCAAATTTCCTCCAAAAAAGTGTGGGGGTTTCTTTTGTGTGTTTTTGTTTTGTTTTCCCAATGACTTGATAATGTCATAGTATGGTCAGGACACCAAAGAGCTACTGAAGTCTGCTGCTATTTTTTCAGAAGTATTAGCCTAACATAATACTTCAAGGTAACTGTTTTGTATTTTATTGTTTTGGCTTAAATTTATTTTTAGATGTGGAGGTGTGTGCTGCTGTGGAGATGCAGTTTTTTGTTATAGGAGAATGAGGTGTTTTTTTATTTTCATGTAACTGTTAATATAGTAAACAATTGTTTATCTTATGTTTTACTCTATCCAAGCAATATATTCATAGTTTTTTGTGTTTTGCTCCAGTAATCTGTGGAATTAAATAGCTGTGGAATTGACTTGTGTTGGCAGGCTTTTGAGAAGTAAAGGCACTGAAGGCTCGGTTTCAGTTTGGTCCTCAAATAGCAAGAAAGCTCTGTGGAATAGTGAACCTTTACACTAGGGAAGGAAAAAAGATCTTTAAGAATGTGTACAGAATTTCCCAGTTGACTCATGCATCTGATGTGAGGCAGGAAATGAAAACTTGTCTGTGTTATGCATGTCATCAAACAGTAAAACTGCGTGTTCTGGGTAGCTGTTGAAATGACCACGTTGAGGGCAGCTGGTCTCATTCTAGTCTATAGCATAGAGAAGGTGTCGCTTTTGGCTTTGCAAAAATTCTGTGCCATTCTGAGCTTGGTGTCTTTTCTCCCTGTGTAGGCATTGCTACATAATCTTTTCAAGCTTCTGTTAGAACAAATTGTTGCCAAATTAGAGGCTTCTTGACTTAAATTTGTAACTCCTTCAACTGCTGTAAAACTTAGCATATAATCCTTGCTTAGGGTAAATTGAGTTGCTTTTTTAGAGCACGGGTAGGGACTGAAAGGTAGCGTGGTGAGGGGACAACTGAAAAGGTCAGTAGTCAGTTTTGTAGTTTATTTTGAGTTTAATGCTCCAGATAGTATTTTCTTATTTACACTTCTGTCTTTGCAGCGTTGGAGTCTGTTTTCCTCTTTCACCATGGAATATACATGAACTGCTATTTGATCTGGTAGATCAGATTAAACCCCAAACTAGCAGTAACATTTCTAGAAATAGCTCGGTGGCAAACATTTAAAAGCAAGCATTACAAATTGAATAGAAATTTGTGTGTGGTATATTTCTTTTATTTGCATGTCTTGTTCTCTCTTTCCTAGCCTAAGTTACTTAGTAATGACTAATGTTACTTCCTGTGTTTCTGTTTAGGGAAAAAAATCCCAAAACATTTTGTCTTTTGTTTTCTGCCTTATGTTTTCCTATCTTTTTTTAATTGGTGAAATACTATTTCTGTCCTACCACCTTGTGTTTCCACTGCTTAAACAATATCTGTAAAATAAAACTTCCTGTTATTTTTGTCTAGCCTCTTGTGTATAAAACAATTTCCAGAATCTGCTCCCCATACACATAGTAGAAGTGCTCTCAAGTTCTATTACACTGAGCTGAGTAGTTACAGCCATATATACATCTGTTGTCCTGGGTGTATTTGAGAGTGGAAAAGAGGGTAGGTGCTGGGTCTTTCTGTTGCTGTGAACACTGCAGTGAGGAACATAGATGGATGTTTCTGTTCTCTCTCATTTTTGTGTCTCTCAGTTTCTGTTATAAAATAGCAAGAGGAGATAGAATATGCACAGTAGAATGTTTTCTGAGGTATGAATGTGAGTAGACAGCAACAGCAGGTCTCCCACCTGATTTCGCTGCAGTCCTTGAGCACAAATTCATAGGAGGAGCTCTAGAGCAGAGAAAACAGCAGTATCTTAACTGGCTTGCAGATCAAAGCTTTGAATAATCTCAGCCTGCTGTTTACATAGTAGAGTGGGAAAGAGCTTAGGCTGGCCTTTGCCACAGAAGGAAGAAGCCCCCTTGGGAGAGAGACACACAATTAAGTTATTTGCTTTCTTTGGGACCTGTCTGCAAGTGTTAAAAAAAACTTAATTTTACAGGCAGGTGCTGAAGCCCATCAGCAGTTATTTTTAAATTTCTTGTTTCTCTGTGACACTTCTGTTGGAGGTCAGGGGAGTCTGAAGACTCTGAAGTAAAGATCCTAAAGTAAGGTAGTCCTGACACCTTAGGGTAAGTGTTTGCTGCTTCTCTGATGGGCTTGCAAAGTTACGGACTGCTGCTGAGTATCAGAGTGGGTATAGTGAAGATTACTCCTGAAGAAGTTAAGGGAATTAAATATTTAGCATTGTTTCAGGAAAAGTACATTATCTTTCAAGTGCAGCCAGCATTCATAGGATTGTTCTACTAATTTCTGTATTTTTTTGTGTTTAAAGTAGATATGCAATTTCTGCTTGTTTTCCTCACTCACTCTATTCTTTCTGTGTTCTTCAGGCTGTAACTGTATGGGTGTTTTTTGCTCTCCACAATTAGTGTGGAAAGCTGGAAGTGCAGTGTATTCTTTTAAATGTGCAGCAATAATGAATTTGTATTGAGATGTAGCCTAATAATTTGTATGCTGTTTTGATCTTTAGTATATATTGAATTCAGTATTTTGTGTATTTCAGATGATAAAAAGGATATTGACCATGAAACAGTGGTGGAAGAGCAGATCATTGGAGAGAATTCTCCTCCAGATTACTCAGAGTACATGACAGGGAAGAAACTTCCTCCTGGTGGAATACCTGGCATTGACCTTTCGGACCCCAAGCAACTGGCTGAATTTGCTAGGTAAGTAGGAAGAAAGGAACTTCAAAATTATTTTCTCTTCGCTGGTCTAATTGTGAAACTGTTAGGCAAAATGGTATAATTGGTATGGCTTATTATTGCGTTTAATTATCTTCTAAAACAAGGGACTTACCACAGCATCAGCCACTCTGTTCTGAACTAAAACGGTGGGATTTTATATTCAGCAGTGAATTCTTCAGTGACTTCTGGTCTTCAGTTCCATTGGGTAAGACAGGACCTAAATCCATTGATAGACTGCATCACTCATCACTCTAGGTAACTCTGCCTTGGGATTGGACTAGATGGTCCCTAGAGGTCCCTTCTAGGCCCAGCAATTCTCTGATTTTACGTGACAGAATATTTCTTTCATGTGAGTAGCCTTAAATTCCTGAGCACCAGAGGATCCGTTAAGTGAAATGCTGCATTCGGGTAGCCAGGCTACAGTATTTCATTGGCAAAGCCACTTACTTTCACCTGCTGCTTAAGCTCAAGATCTTAAATCACGTGTCCTGCACTTTCAAGTGCCACTGATGATTGCAGTTTCAGTTGGTAACTATACTGCTTGGATTTTCTCTGGTGAGTCAGAATTGTCACTCATTCACATATCAATAGGTTGACCTGACTGACAAGGTGACTATCAAGTGGTGGTGGGAGTGGCTTGCAAAGGGGCGGGGGCAGTGAAGGTGTCCGCTGGGCCCGGCTCTGGTGCCGGGTGCCCGGGGCAGCCCGTGGCCACCAGAGGGCAGCCGTGAGGGCAGCGGAGAAGCTGCTGAAGTGCCACACTGGGGTTGGCTCTGCTGCGCTTGCCTGGTCCCCCTGTGCTCCGCTCAGTGCAGGGGCAGCATTAGTGCTGTGCCTCCAGATGTCTGAGCATGGCTGCTGGCTTTCTGTGGCTGCTACTGACAGATTTTCCCAAGTTGAAAGCAAAACATGTATAAAACCACATTCATTTTCATTTTTTTAGCAGCTGGCTATTCTGCAGAGCTCGGGTGCACAATTCTGACACTCAGAACAGGTGGACAGTCAGATGTTGTTATCCTTACTACCTAATAGACTGAGAGTATGCCTTTTTCCAGATAATTTCCAGGTGGCAGGGACTGTTGATATAAGTTCTGGTCTGGCTTCTTGGTTAGCTGGATCTTTGTTCACTGATCTGGTGTTCAGTGTGTGCATTTACTCCTGTTTCACCTTTTTGATCTTGCTGCTTTTTACAAGTTTTAGTTTTGTCCTGTTACTCTGTAGTGTGTTTGTGCTGGAGGAATAACAGCATGGCCTCATCCCACAGTTACTTTCAGTAAAGCCATTGAAGTATGAATTTTGAAGACTCCTAGTAAAATAGTGTTGCAGGGCTTGCTTCCTGCTTCCGGCTATCTGATCTGGAGATGTATAAAAGCACATCACAAACAGCTGAAAACAGGGTTCTATCCGAAGTGATGGGTGGTTCTAGCTATTGATACTTTTCTTTCTTGTTTTACTATCGTTTATCAAAGTTACTGTGGTTTTCTCTGGGACCTGCTGAAGAGTTCCTACAATTTTTTGTGAAAACAAATGTTTAAGCTATACTCTTGAGTGTGCATAGTGTTCCAGTTCTAAACTGTTACTTACATATTTCCACTCGTCATGTGTCTAGAATGCTGGTCTCTGTTACTTTTAAACATGTTAAAACCTTTGTTTCTATTAGACACTGATTCTCTCAGGGTATCCTCCATGCAAATATTGAATATTTTTTTCTCCAGATTGGGTTGAATACTTGAAATGGTTGTCAGGATTTGGGCTTCTTGAAATGACCAGGCTGCTTCTATCAGATGTGTCTGCGTATTTCTGAATATTGTAAAATGTTTTAGTTAGGTTTCTATTGAGAAAATAGTGGCTGCTGGCAGTATTTTAATTTAAAATTATCACTTTTTTATATTTATAGTAGAATGTTCTAGGAAGTTCCAGAGCTGGAATTTGTAGTGGTAGTGAAAAGATTCAGTTTTATGTGTACAGCCTCTTTTCTCACAGCAGATAAAATGTAATCCGTTTCAGTCCGAAGAGAAGTACATGACAGTAGAGTAAGCACCTTGGGGAGACATCACCTTTAGTAATATTCCCAAGTTGCTCAACCTGGGAAAAATTGTTCTCTTAGCCTAATTGTAGATACATGAGAATTTCGTGCATCTTCTAAGAAAGGTTTTTTGATTTCTTGGTCAGAATCAATGACTGTCAAATTTTTACTCTTGCCTTGCAGTTGTATGTTAATGTCTTAAATGATTGTGTTTGTTTATTCTTCTGAGACTGAAGAGTATGGGTGTATCAGAATTTGAATATTTCTTGTTAAGGTCTTGGTTCTCTTGCAGTGAAGAGTGTTGAAGGGACTCCTTAGCTTATAAGACAGATTCAAGTACTGATATCTGCAGACTACTGTTCAGTTGTCTTGTTGACCTTGCAGTGTGCAGTATCACTAGAAACTTCATGTGACAAGCTGGAAGGAAAAAAATGAGTTTCCATGTCTGGAATTGGCTTTGGAGGTTCAAGGAGTACAGTTTTTCACGCTAAAAAAGTGTGTTTGTTTAGTGTAAAGTTCTATGAAATTGTCAAACATTGCTCATTGCTTTACAGTTCAGAATTTCAAAATTCTCAGTAGCTATGTGCTGTAAGGTTTCGAATAGTAAATTTGTATTTAGATTACTCGGAAAAGAGAATTGTGACAGTCCACATATAAGGAAGTTTGAACTAGCTAGTAAAATTGTATGCTAAGTGCATTGTGTGTAGTTGAGAGAAAGTTATGTAGGGTTGCTTTTTGGTTTTCATTAAAGTAGTTGAAGGGATCTCACCATACATTTGTAGAAATTACCTACTCCCAACCAGGCTAGATCCAGTGTTCGTAACAAATGCAGCTTATTTTGCTTAAGGATAAATTGACTTGAAATACTTGCATTGATTATTAGGAACAAAGTTCTGAGGTTAAGCTTAAACATACAAAGCTTGAATTCTAGTGGTAATAGATTTTGAGCAAGGTTCTGGTGTTCTGATCTAGTTGGTGAAAGGTAATGCAGGGATAAATCTGATGTTTGAAGTTGTTTGTAGCTCTGCAGCCCTTTAAAAAATAATTCAGAGCTGTAGTAATTGAGCATCTGCAGCGGTCACCAATGCTCAGAGCTCGGTGGCTCTCGCGGAGTGAGTGGTTGCGATGTCTCTTGTGATACAGTTGTCTTTCACTGCCTGGTATAGAGCATATGTCATTGAGTCATGTAGCAGGAATCTAGATCCTTTAACTAGAACTCTGGCAGTTTTTCCTGGAAAAGCTTTTGTGCATTCTGTGATTCCATTGAAAATATTGTGAATAAACAGGCTGTGTCAGAACATTGACATGTTCAGTAATGCATAGATGAATGACCATAAGTTACACCTGGTCGGCAGTTTTTACAGATTACTTTATTCTGTTTTAGTAGTCTTGAATTTTTTCTAGCATGTTTTAAAAATACAGTAAAAAAGAAAAAAAAAGATGGAATTCTCTTAGGCAATCATATCAGAATGTGAAATGTTAATTGTGAATGATCTGCTCAGAAGGACAAAACCTAACAAATTACCATGTTTTCAGTTGATACCTTTGACTGGGAAACTGGAAATCCCTTCAAGTGGAATAAAAAGTTTCATCCAAATCTAAACTGATGACAGTTCAGTAGTTAGCTGTGAAGAAGTCATAGCTGCTTGGTAGTGAAAACTTGGGAAGGTAGCAGGGATATTTCTAGAATGTCCGTATGGCAAATTCCCTCAAAGCAAGCCACTAAAAGGGATATCCCCGATTGCCCCCTCACTCCCTCTTGTCCTGCAGATGCATGACTGAACTGGCTAAAGACAGCAGAACACAGACATCGGTAAAACAAAGAAATAAGAAGGAATATCCTATAGCCGGGGAATTGGCACAGGAATGGGTCCTGATGGTAAAAACTTTGTGGTTTTATTTTCTGCTGATCTTGGTATCTTTTCTGAAGGAGAGCCATTGTGGGAACTGGCCTTCCTTTCTATCCACTTTCCAAACCCATAGAAAACAAAGGAGAGGAAACTGCCTTAGAGTTTGAAACTGGACACCCTTCTTAGAAGTGACAAAGCCTTCTGGTCATCCAGATTTATGACTTAGGCCTCTTTATAAGGTGTATGCTTTTGTATTGGTTTTGTTCTTGTTACAGAGAAGCTTAAAGGGCAGTAAAGTGACAATTGCTTTACCCAGCATTCTTCTAGGGGAGGGGAAATCTCCTGCTCTCTACCGTACTGCACAGGTCACTGTCCCTGTTTACAGATATGATATTCCTCATAACTGGAACAAACCTAGTAATAATCTTTGCCAGAATCATGGACTGAAAGAACTTCTTTATGACAATTTTCTTCCTAACTGTGACTGAAGCAGGTAAGACGCTAGCTGTTCTTGGCTTGTAGATAGATTCCTAGGACACCTCGTGCCACTCCTCTTTCATCTTGTTTATCCAAAAGCCAGTCTAGCCAGTTCCAGGAGTTGTTCAGCACAAATGAACTCTTGCAGTAGCACAGGGCTGTGACGCTCAGGTTGGTTCTGCTCAGCAAGGCAGCGCAAGGGGAATGGCAGAATGAGGGAACACACCAGCAGTGCCAGTAAAACTGTTGAGAGAGAATAATTTCCTCCACCTCTGACTGTTTCTTGAGGGGGGAGGAGGGCGGTGGCCATCAGCACAGGTGAATATCATTGCTGGTCATCAGAGACCTCTAGGATGTGTTAAAGGAATTGCCTTAGAGAGAGTAAAGCTTTTAAGTTTAGATTTATGTACCAAGGGAGAAGAAAGGAGGTGAGAACACAGATCTGTTTAACAGTGGCAAAAAAGGAGAGATTACAGAGCAAGGGGGAAATTCTGTACTGTTATTTGAATTATATTTCCTTTCTTCCCGGCTTTAACACTGTTTCTGTGGCTGACTTCTAAAATTGCATCGATTGACAAGTCTATAGGTTGTGGAGTTTGACAGGGATTTGGGGTGGGGATTAAGGTTCTGTTAGGGTAAAGTACTCTCAGTTCAGCTGTGTAGATAAAAGGAGGTGGTTAGATTTAACTTTCAGATGCTGCACAGTGACGATATTGCTTTCTTTATTTTGAGAAACTGAGTGGTTTAATACCTGTGATTTCATTCAGTCTTCCTTATGCATGGATAAGGGAGTGTGCTTTTATGGAGCTCATTCTGTAATGCTGTTGGGTTGCACACGTTCCTGCTTCCTCTGCTGTCACCCATTCCCTCCCTCCACTTCCCTAGTGCAAGTTAAGACTTAGCTTTTATTTGCAGTGTCCCAGTGACTTGATCCAAAAGGTACCCTTCCTAATTTTCACAGTTAATTGGTGTGCAGTTGCTTCTACTAGGTGTGACCCGTGTAAACTCACTGCAGAAATGAAAATTTTGGTCTTCCCATGTAAATTGACTTTCTGCAAAGGCAACTGTTTCTGAAGTTCCACCCCAGTATTGATGTGTGTGTCTGTAGTTTTGTTAAATAGTGTTATTTTTTAGAGTTCTGTTTTTGATTAATGTTTCAGGCTAAGAAAACTTGGATGGAGCTGGTAGAGATGCTCTACTGGGTGGGAGCCAAAAGTCTAACCACCACCAGCAAGAGCTACCTGCACCAGTGTAACTAGGATCAACAGCCCAGATTCTAGTCTGGTCTCCTTTTGCAGAAAGTTAATTTTGAAGTAAGACCAAAATCTTTTTTTCTAATACATGTGAATATTTAAGTTTTTAAATTCTTCTTTGTGGGATTGTCCATATGGCTTCTGCAGCTTAGTGAGCAAGATGACATTTTTGGCACAATGATCTGTTGTAGCCGTGCCTGTGGTGTTCATGCCCTTGTGCCTTTCATCCAGGTGTACAAAGGGCCCAGCAGCTTCCTCCTGCCTGTGGCACTGAGATACAACCTGGACACCATTTGCCATTTCTTCTCTTGCGGTGTCTGCTGCTGTTTTGTTGATAAGCTTGGTTATCTATATAACTCCCTGCATAAGCACAGTCTTGTTCCACATTTTAGGCTTAACTTGCTGTGCTTCTATGAAAAATGAGAAGATATAAAATTGCTCATTTTTTAGCTGAACTGTTTTGTCATTTGAGTCCAAATGTTCAAGTATACTACTGGGCTGATACTCCTGAATTTAGGAACAAAGCTTGAACATTAAAAAGTCCTGAATGGACATTCATGATATTCTATGCCTGCTCAGACACTGAACAGGAAAATGTAGGGTGTATGTTGATACTGCAGTCTGTCCCATGTCTGACCATCCAGTTCACCTGCAATTGGTTCCTCAAGCTCCCTGACTGCACTGGCCCAGGGTATTTTCCTCTCACTCTACCTCAGCAGCCTGTTAGAGATGACACTTGGAGCGTTTCTTTCTCAAAGATTGGTTTAATAACAGGGGCGAGACACAAGAGTCAGGAAGAGGATTTAACACAAAGTGTGAAAAAGAGGCACTGCCCACTAAAGATATTTGCCAGATCTCTTGTTAGCAATTCTCTTGGTCTAGTCACTCCCTTTACAGGTGGCCAGTTAAGACTTTGGGACAATGGTGATTTTGCTCATTCTGGTCATGTCAGGGACACATCTCAGACTTAGGAAATTTTTTTTTGCTTCGTTTTTTTGGGCCTGGGGGAATGACTCAGCCAACATTTAACAGGTTGATTGAATTAGGAGGAGGTGTTTTTGGCGCCAACTTTGTCTCCTAAGTGTGTTTGTTCTCTAATGGAATTAAATCATGACACTCTATTCTCTCATGTCCTATCTTGTCAAGTCATTCTTCTGTGACCATTTTGAAAATTACAGATGCTCATTTCTGTTGCTTTTCCTGTTTTTAAAAATCACAGAGACATAATAAGGAGAATTCTATGCTAAAGGTAATTGAAAGCTTTCTGTAAGGGTCCTGTAAAGACCACTTTTGTGTGTGCATTTTCCTATAGCCTCAGTACCTATAGTACTATGAGTCTGGAACCTCACTGGAGAGTGCAGTCAGTCAGTTAATCCCAGTCACTTGTTTGCTGTTAGGTATTTTAATACTTTACTCAAAGAGACTATGTTAACTAAACACAGCACAACCATTCTGTATTCCAGTTGGATTATATAAATTAAATCTAATCAATAAGGTCAACTGAGTTGGTCTGTAGTCTTGAAAAAAATTGTTACAATGAAAACTAAGATAATGAGGAGACAGCTGTATGGGAACAGATGTAGTTTGCTGTGTTCAGAATGTTTCTGCCCTTAAGTTGATGAAATCTCGGTTGTGCTGCTGGTGAAGGAACTTTGTCAACACAAATACTTTACATCCATTTGCGAGTCACTGTTATTATCTATAAATGTGTTTGTAACCCTGCAGGAAACTGTAGTGTTCTTCAGGTTAGCTCTTTACCTAGTAAGTGTAGTCTGGAGATGCTGAGCCAGCAGGAGTTTCCTACCTGCCCACTTAGAGAAAAGAACAAAAGCAACCTCTAAATCCTTGAGTTTTAGTGTTGTGTCTGTGAAGTGGCTGTCAAGTGCTTTAGTCTGTAGTGATCACTTGAACTGTGCTACATCTGCAGTACTGAAAGGACTCAGAGTGAGGGACCAGTGATAGCTGACAGAGCCGTAGGAGACTTGCCCATCACATATGACTTCACTGGCAGCTGTAAGATGATTTTCCTGGGTCTTCAGGACTTCTGAGGGAGTTTTTTCACTGCTCTTGTTTTAATTCACCCTCTTCTCTCAGCTGGGAGGAAACAGGTGAAAGCAGATTTCAGCCATAGGAGTGTGACAGTACCAAAGAAGTCTGGACTCTGCTTGCAAAAACCAAATGCTTTTGTGGTCAGAATAGAGGCATTTTAGTTTGTTTTCCCTACAGCTCTTGGGAAGTTTTTGAGTGTTTAAGAATTGCTGTTTAGCCAGTCTCATATCAACTGTTAAAAAGGGATGTAAAAAAGTCCATGTATGCATTGCTTGGAAATCTCTTCCCCCAACCTTGTTTTTTTCATACCAGTTTCCAGAATCAAAACTCATGTGAATTAAAAACTGTCTTGGATAGCAACAGACACTTTTTCTTCTTAAAATTAAGAATAGTGATTCTGATAATTCCAATTATTTTGTTAATTTCAACCCACTCATTTCTGTTTAATTGAGACTGGGCTACACCAGCAAACCTTTGGATAACTTACAGATATGATATGTAGCCACCTTGTCAGACGGAACTGTCGTATGCTGTATTGCCAGGAAAAGCAGTTCAGTAACCCACATGAACAGACCAGCTCTGCTGCCACAGCAAGGTTTGGGAATGTGCGAAATCTCATTGCTTACCTAAGGGAATCTCCAGCTGTATGGGGCTGCATTTATTTACACTCACCTACCGCTACTGTTAGATGGAGATAAATCTTTTGGTTTTGATTTTTTGAAGACAGCTCTACAGGTTTGAGAAATAAAGACAGCTGAAAGTGCAGTGCACTTCCCCAGAATCACATCTGGCTCTTCTGACTTTCTGACAGGTGGTTGTTATAACACTGTTCGAAGATTGTTTTTCACAGAGAGTCTTACTGTACATGAAATAGATCTAACACATACAAGCAATAGTTTGCTGGGCTCCTTATGTAGCAGTGGAGATTAGTGGCACCCATAAAATAATGGTGAAGATCCCTGTTAGTGACCAGGAGTAAATTGGTGATTGCTTGTCAGTTGCCAGGATTGGAATCCATGTGCACAATAGCTTAAAGTAAAAATAATTACCATGTATGTGGTTGGAATGGATGTCTACATTGTCTATGTAGATTCCACAACTTGCCTGATTCCTGCTTTCCCTGCTTCTGTAGAGTTTTCTTTAGAAGTCTTGTGTGGTGAAAATACTGAAGAATGATTGAACCTATGTTCAAACCTTCATGTCCTGCTGCAGGGATGGAGAGGAAGTAAAGCTAAATAGGCCACATGGGTACTGGCACAACAAAAATGGAGTTTTCAAACAAAACTTCCTAATTACAATTAGAACAAGTCAGGAAAAACCTCAATATTCACATATTAAGAGGATCAAGAAGGTAATATTAAATGTCTTATTCTGTATTTGAGAGGTCCTTCTGGAAAAACAGAGCATTCCAAATGCTAAATTATACTGTTAATATTTTTATGAAGGTTTTGAAAATGTTAAAGTGAGTACCACTGACACATGTAATATTGGGGGATAAAATGTGCTCATTACGTAGGCACTTAGGGGAGAAGAGCTGTCTGCTAATGTGTTTCTACTAATATTTTGTTGTATTTTTTTTATCTTCAAGAATGAAACCAAGAAAAATTAAAGAAGATGATGCTCCACGAACGATAGCTTGTCCTCACAAAGTAAGTGAAGTGCTCAGCTTCTGAGTAGATAGTAATTTGTAGATCGAATTTTGTATTGATGTTTTCTCTTGAGAATGAGTAACTAAAATATCTTACTGTTAATAGCATACACTCAGTTAAATGTATTATAGTTGTCATTCTGTAGAGGCTTCCTTTGAAATCTTTCACTGAATAATATATTATTCCCATTCCTTGTCTTAAGGTTAGTGCATCCCTAATCTTCTGGTAACCATGATGCACAGTCCCTAACATGCTGGTTTTACTGTTGTGATTTCCCGACACCCAAGAATACATACTTGAAAGAATGTTCTGAAAGCTGTTCAAAGTACGTTCCTAAGATCTATATATCCTCTGCTTGGAAACTATGACAGATTTGGAGTCTAGATCAGGAATCAGCAATTTATGGTGCAGATGCCAAAGTCAGCTTTATTGGAAGACTCTGAATTACATTCCACAGAGCTGGAAAGTGCATCATCATGAAAGAGAGAGGCAGGCATCTTGGAGATATGATTCTGGCGCACTGGTAGCAGGGAAGCTTCTGTCTTGAATAAATGTTGCCAGTCACCTAGATTGGTAGCATGTGGCTTTACTGCATTACCGAGCTTTTGTAGTGCTTCTTTTAGCTGACTTAGTCTGTAACAAAAAAAGATGAATACAATCTTGCTGACTTCTGGTCTAGATAAGTGTGAGCCTAAGCAAATAATCAAGGCAGATAGCTATTAGACATAGACAATTCTGTGATTCTGTGATAGGCATGAGAGAGCATGAACAGAAGGCTACTTTCTGACAGCCATGATGTAAGGAATTTTCTGAATTCCTCTCTGTGCTTATATTGATTTCAAATTCTCCACATTCTAGAAGTGTCATGTTTTTTTGTAATACAGTGTGCAGAGATACAGGAACAGTTACTTTTACTATACCAAGGAATGTTACCTTCATATCTTTGATTTACTTTTTCATAGCCTCAACTTCATCTGAACGGGCCGGGGGGTGGGGAGAATGTTCTATCCTTCCATTTTCTATCTTGTAGTGTTTGTAGGCTTTGTGCATTTATGAATTCAGTTTAGAAAAAGAAAAATATTGTAGCTGTACCTGCTGCTCTCAGAGGCAAGAAGGGACTTTGAAATAAATGCAAAAAAAAGTTGATGGTCTGTTTACTTTGGTGCTGCTTTGCCCCACCCAATTCTGCTATGTGCAACTCATGGTGGCACAATACTTCAAAATTAGCCAGCGATTCTAGTGCCTGAAGAGAGAACTCCTGAAAGTGACGTTTCACCCTTTTTATAAGAAACAAAGCTTATTTAAATGTATTTGTCTTAGGAAAAAAAAAGTAGAAGCCTGAAGAATTTAAGATTAGCAATTTAACGGTCCTTTAGGTTCTGTTGTTAAATTTTATACCTCATAACACAGTGATGTTGGTAGACTAGTTTTATATAAGTTTAAACAGCATCACTTGTAGTCCAAATAGAATTTATGATTATTAATAGGATTTTATGAGGGATTTTGAACCTTGAGGAAGACATTTATAGAACATATGATAGATTTCTATTGATTGTCACTAAGAGGTAAAAAAAAAGTAGAAAGATTAGGTAAACGGAGCCCCAGGTCATTGCTGGCTTAAGCAAACTCTGGAATCAAAAGTGGTATTCCTCTGTCGATGCAGGGTTGACCTCCAGGTTAAGACTTCTGATGCTGTGCCTGAGTTAATGTATCTTCTGCTGTTAGACTGAGTTGGCACTAACTGAGGCTGTCGTCCCACCTTATTCAGCTGCCCAGTATCACTTTGTAGGTTTAAACTGCAGCAGCAGTGGCACTCTGTCTCAAGGTAGTAGTGATAGTTGCTGCTGCTGGTTTGGACAAGGTAGTTCCTGTAAGTTGTTATGTGCTGGAAGCCCTCCATTTGTTCTCAGAAATGAGGAGGGCAGAATGTTGGGTGATGGTGCACATACCAGTTGGTTACTAGGGAATAATCTGTGGTATGTTAGAGACTGTATAATGTATGTAGTACTGTAGTTCTCGGAGTATAGCACTTTGAAAAGTATACCATAGGTATCCATGAACTCTTCTTCTGTCTTTTGTTTTTTTTGGTTGGCTCTCGTTTTGTGTTTTTTTCCTCTGAAACCTGTTAAGTGCTTTTGTTTGGTTTATTAATTTGCTTCTGTCAGAGCTGCATCTTCTCCATGAGACTGTCCTATTATTCATTTGACTGCACATGGCTCATAATACTGAGTGAGGAAAGGGTTTGGGAATTTTTTCGTTTGGGATTATGTTTAGGGTTTTTTTTTTGTCAGCTTTTCAAATGATTAGTTTTCTTGTATTGCTTTTTTAAAAATAGATGTAAGGGATGTTCTTTTCAGGGCCAACTCTTAAGAAAGTATTCAGGATATAAAAGCATTTAAAATGCTTGTACTGTAGCAGATAAAACCTTCTTTATGAGAACTAGCTTATCTACTAATTGAATTTTATTGTTCTTTTTAAGGGCTGCACAAAGATGTTCAGGGACAACTCTGCCATGAGGAAGCATCTGCACACTCACGGCCCTCGAGTACACGTATGTGCAGAATGTGGCAAGGCCTTTGTGGAGAGCTCTAAACTAAAGCGGCATCAGCTAGTTCACACCGGAGAGAAACCCTTTCAGGTACTGTTAACCTGCAGGCATGAGTACCACCACTTGTTCTGGGAACACTGGAGACTGGAACTATAACGTGGCTTCCATAGGACTTGGGCATACTAGGGCTTTTCTAAAATCAGATGAGGCACCTGAAAAACTGGGAGTCCCCTTAAGCTAATTAGGCTATCATTTAATTATTTACATGAACTTCTCTTAAAAAATTGGCAAATTGTATAAACATGGGAGATACCTCTCAAAATGTGATGTAAAGTGGCCCTCTTTAAAAATGAAGTCTGCAGTTACTAGAGAATTAGGAAAATGTCTCTTTCTCCTCATCATCTTTCCAACTTAGCACTTGTGGACAGTTGAGACTTGGGTCTGTTTGCTCAGTTACCTCGGGGTACTGATTCTCAGCAGGGGCTATTAATCAGTTTTCAGCAGAGTGATGGAATCACTGAATCTCTTTCCATTTATATAAAGTCACGTGGGCTTCTGCCACCAGAGGTCCCCTGTCCTCTTCATATGATACTCCCTATAAATCTTTAAAGTTATTCTTAGTCTTGAGCATATATGTGTTCCCCATAACACACTTAAGATATAGGTTTTTTTGTTGTTGATTATTTTCTAAAATACATTATTTGAGAAACTTGATTTGCAGTCCTCAGGCATTTGCTTAGATGCATACACTGAATATTTTGTGTGGTAAATATAAGTATTTATCACTAAATGTTCTGTGCTTTTTATATTGAGCCCATCTTAAAAGTAAAGCAGGTAAAATGAGTTTATCTTTGCAAATTATCACTGAAAGGGGGAAGTTCTGAGTGAAATCCTGTTTCTGTTTTGTCATACAGTGTAGGTGCTGTTTCATGTGCAGAGAAGGTGTTTTTAGTGGAAGTGCTTGCTTGCAAGGGGGAAATAAATTATTTCCCTCTTTGAAAATAGACATGCTCTTGTATATATAGTTTATACTATATACTGAAGTACTGCAGTTTTTAGTGCAATTCACGGGGATGCCCACAGCTTCACCCATAACAATCTTCAGCCTCTGGCTTCATGTTTGTGCAGTCTAGTGATTTAAAGAAGACCATTTTTCTGATCAGTGACGGAGATGAGTTCCATTAGCTAACAGAGTGTGTCTTTTCCTTCCAACAGTGTACATTTGAAGGATGTGGAAAGCGTTTTTCACTGGACTTCAATTTACGCACACATGTGCGAATTCACACTGGCGACAGGCCCTACGTTTGCCCGTTTGACGGCTGCAATAAGAAGTTTGCGCAATCAACCAACCTGAAATCTCACATCTTAACACACGCTAAGGCCAAAAACAACCAGTGAAAGTTGAGGAGAACGTTCTTGAACTCAAAGCATCTTACAGGAAAATCAATTGGAAAGAAATACGCCTCCCCTTTGTATATTGTTTCTAGGAAAGAATTTTAAAAAAAGAACCCTACAAACCTAAAGGACGTGTTTTGATAAGTAGTAAATAAAAAGCAAAAAAAAAAACCACACAGAAAACTTTAAGGTGACATTGCTAAGATGCTCCACCTTGCTCTGTAACCCCGTTTCGAGAAAACGGTGTTTTGTAAAGTGCAGCCCCAACTGGACGGGTCAGCTCATGAACTTGCATCAGAAAAGACAATTCTTTATACAACAGTGCTAAAATTGGACTTCTTTTCACATTCTTATAAATATGAAGCTCACCTGTTGCTTACAATTTTTTTTAATTTTGTATTTTCCAAGTGTGCATATTGTACACTTTTTGGGGATATGCGTAGTAATGCTATGTGTGATTTTCTGGAGGTTGATAACTTGCTTGCGGTAGATTTTCTTTAAAAGAATGGGCAGTTACATGCATACTTCAAAAGTATTTTCCTGTAAAGAAAAAAGTTATATAGGTTTTGTTTGCTATCTTAATTTTGGTTGTATTCTTTGATGTTAACACATTTTGTATAATTGTATCGTATAGCTGTAATGAAATCATGTAGTATCAAATATTAGATGTGATTTAATAGTGTTAATCAATTTAAACCCATTTTAGTCACTTTTTTTGGAGAAATACTGCCAGATGCTGATGTTCAGTGTAATTTCTTTGCCTGTTCAGTTACGGAAAGTGGTGCTCAGTTGTAGAATGTATTGTACAGGCACTGACCATTTATTAACACCTGATAATATGTACATCCCCCATGTAATAGAAAGGGCAACAATAAAACAGTGGTCCTAAGGAAAGAATCTGGCAGAAAATTATCTGTAAGCGCAGTCTATTTTCTTTTGTTGTCCAGAGCAGTTCTAGTTCCTCTTGACCTCCCAGAAACTGGAAGCTAAATAAACTCAAGTTTCCTTTACTTTGCATTCAGTTACAGTGATTTGTGATGCAATTAAGTGATGCCACATCAGGTGGTATGTCTAAACAGAATTGCTGACTGTAATTCTGGTTTTGAGTGACCTAGACTTCCATTAACTGGAACGGTGGATTTGGAGACTTGGCAGTGTAGTGGGGAGTGTTCTGTGTGCCTGGACAGCAACTAGGTAAACCAGTACAGGAAATAACTAAATGGGAACCTTTGTTTAGTCAAGGTAGGGAATGTTGGCAGTTTAAATGCAGTAACAATAGAAAGTGGAGGAATGGTAGGGTTTGAGTGATCATACCAGAAAAAAAAAGAAACTCTTTCTTCTTTTGGCTAACTTGTTTGAGTGTAATGATAAAAATTCTTGGAACCTTATTGGACACCTTTTGTTTCAAAACAAGAACTTGAAGTTCTCAGAGAACTTGATGGAGTTGAGTTTTGATGGTCTAACTAAGAGTGGTTACTTCTCATTTGTTCAAGTGTTCAAAGAAAACTTAGCAGATACTATAGTAAGATGTGACAGATGAATAAACAGAAGAAAATGCAGAGAAATGCATAAGTTATTTTTTAGAGGCATGTAACATATTTTAATGCAGTAAAAAGTGTTGTTACTCTTTTTCTGAATTCTGTTCTTACAAGGTTCATCAAAGTTTTCATTGCTAATACTGTAAAACTTAATTTTGAGTCCAGTGTTGGTGGTAGTGGCAAAAACATGGGTAATAAAGAAACTGCACTTAAGACCAAGGGAATTTTCATCCATACATAAATTAATCTGAACACTGCAACTCTAGTCTGAGGTTATTAGGGGTAGAAAGAAAGTTGGGACATTTAATTGTAAAGTATGCGTTAGAATTTTGGCAGTATTTTTTCTTTTATATATAAGCAGTTTTTGAACAGGACAATATACTGAAACTTGTATAGTTATAGTTAAATTAAATTCTGTATACAGTTAAATTAGTGTCTATTCTTTTTGGAAGGAAATAAAATTAATTCAGTCTAGTTCTAATTGACCTTATATTTTTTCTTGAGCAGTTTTCTGTGATGGTGCTAGGCTTGCACAGAAGTTTGCTTTCCTGTGTCATGGAGTCGTTTATTGAATTGCAAGGTGTCAGTACTTCATCCTTGAACATACATTAGGGACTGAACTGTGTTACCTTGAGCATACATTTGAGACTAAACGATGTTAAATATTGATTTGAGGACCAACTGGGAACTGTAACTGTTATTGCCTCTGGTTATATTGCATCTGATTACAGAGAGACATTTCCATCTAGGCCTCAAATCAGTAGCACTCAATATACTCCTGAGTGTAAGTAGCAACAACACTCAGTAGCTTGAAAGGTCTTGCGTTGTAAGTACTTAATTCCATATTGGGTATGAATAAATACTTGCATTGAGCAGCTGCTATAACTTATTTAAGCTTTTAAAGTATAATTGGCACACCTTGCTCTTTAAACATTATGCTTAATTGATTCCAGAGTTTTCCTCAAGGTTTTTCAGTGAAAAAATTACAGACTTTGAGAATAGCAACAGAGTTGACTTTGAAACCACCATTCCCAGCCTGCTATCAACAAGTTCCTGCATTACACCACCAATTTGTGAGCAAGTTCAGGTAAGGGGAGGAGAGTTTGAGGGGTGTCAGAAATGTGGTTTTAAAACTGGCAAAACATTTCCATGCTTACTCATTATGCATGTTCTACTTCTCATTTGGATTGTACATTTACTTTGGTTCTGCTGCTGTCGAAATGAAAGGAGGCAAATTCTGTAGCTGTATATCTTTAGGATTCAGACCAACTTGAAAGGTAGAACTGACTAGATTTTTCTCTCTCTATTTATGGTCTGTCAGTAAATACAAAACAAACTGAACTTAAATACTAATTACTTGTGGAGAGCGTGTTTCTTGAAAAGGTTGTAGGAGGGCTGCAGGTTCGGATTTGAAATGCTAAGACAGTAAATCCTTAGTGAAACAGAATGCCGGGACTTCAGCTGAACCTCCACTTAATTTTAGTTATCTTCTGCTTGAAGAGGGTCACTGTGGAATTGAGATAGTGCATTTTGACTTTTCCCCTAATGGCTGCAAGTTGTCAATCAACAAAGCCAAATACTAAACACATCCTGACAGCATAGGTTGTCAGCAGTAATGTAGTTTTGAGGGGAGGTGGAGATCCTTTCCCTCTGCTAATTCCACAGTAGGTAAAAAGGAAAAGATGCAATAATTACTAGAAATGGCAAAAGTATTGAGGCTTTAAAATGTTTGAAGAAAGTGAATCCCTTCGAAGTGCTAGATGAAGAGGCATGGCAGTGCAATAACAGCTGTTTCCATGTGCTTATCACATAGCTCACAGGATATTTTGTCAGTATGCCTTGGAAAAATGGGCTGGTTAGTTTTTCTGCTCAATTAAGATAGATAAACTCGAGGACAGTATGTGCTGAATATCATTCTTCCAAGTGTTTCCTTAATGCCTTGAAGAAACTGAGAAAATCTGGAATTTTTGTCAGGGCTGCTAGGCAAATCCATCTGGGAAGTCTTAATAGTCAAGTGGCAGCTGCAACTGCCATTGGTTGGTCTATAATGTGCCATCTATAATGATGGCACTTCAGAATAAGTTTAAGAAGTTTTTCATCTGTACAGCACCTTCTAAAATCTGCTGTGTAATGGTGGCTTGAGGAGACAAGTAAAGGATGTTTGTGTCAGCATTGAGCTTTACTGCACTAATGTTCCTGGAGCACTTAGAGCTACCGAGGGGAACCTGAGGTGGATTTCAAAATTGAATGTTGGGTGTGAATTGTGCAGGCAGGAGTACAAATAAGAGTTGGACTTGAGTATTCTTGTTCCTGGCTGTGTAAATGGAATAATTTTAAAAGTAGCACTTTCCTTGGGAAGAGTCACAGGGCAAGAGAATGGGAAAGTGAAGTAGAGCAGGCTGTGACCCTGCTGCTGAACACAAGGAGCAGAAACATCTGCACAGTGATCTGTAAAGGTAGAAGCAAACCAGAGCAGGAATGTATGTGCTTGTATGATGAGATTCAGTATTCAGTTTGATAATATGAATTGGTCTAGTGTCAAGTTGCAAGAGTGTGATGATGGCTTTACAGCAACGCTTAAATGCCACCTGGTTGGCTACTGGTTTAATTTTGTAAGGTAATTGAATCAGTGGTCCTTTTCTCAATTTCATTCTCTTTGCCTAAAGCAAATCAGCTTAGCTAAGTTTATGTGTACTCTCAATCATCCTATATTATTAAGGCAGTTTAACTTAGAATTTTTTTTGGTCCTTTTCTCTGGAAATTATTGGATTTTCTTTGGGGGCAAGCACATCAGATTCTGTATGAGAGTTAATGTGAACTTTTCAGGTCCTGTCTTCCCCTAAAGTAGCAGGAAAACACTGTTTTGCTGTAGGTAAATGAATAAGGTTCCTTATAGCAACTGGCTTTTAGACAACTCCTATTTTAGGGTTTTCCGAGTCTTCTGTTAATTTTTTCTAAGAGAAGAGCCCTAAGCCTGGGTGCTGGTTGGGTACCACAGCTTCTGTTGTGTGGTATGGTGTGGACATGATACCCTCTTGTAAGCTGCTGTTCTCAGCAGGTTCCTGTGTCTGCTGGGAGCTCTCTTCAGGAGGAAGCCTGAAGTTCTGTGCAAATGTTGGTGAATTTTCGGAGGGAGAGAAAGGGAGAGTCTTGCAGGACTTCTGGGTGCTCCTTTTCCCACCGCTTTTTAAGTGGTGGTGTAGGTTTAAGTGTGATTCCTCTCTAATCAGGCTGGTATCAGGTGGCACCTATGTCAGTGCTTTGTTTCAGTCTGTTCAAAAACTCCCGGGTCGCAGTTTGCCAGGAGATGGCAGTGAATTACCTGTTTGCACAGTGTGACCAGCAGACGGAACGGCAGTGTCAGGGTGCCCCTGCGAGGTCAAGTGTGTGCAGGGTGTCCTGCGGCGTTCAGTGGACCTTGACAGACTTGGAGCATGCCAGTGTCAAAGAGCAAATTGCCCACACACCACTGCAGGAGAATAAGAAGTACAATTGTGTGCTGATTTCTGAGAGTCCTGAGTGTACTTGTGCATGCATTAAAAGCACCAGCAAGGCAATGAAAATAAAAGACTGTAAATAAAAACCATTGAGTGTGACATGGGTCATATATACATACATCCATCAAATATTAAATATCTTCTAGAGAGAAATGTGGAAATCTAGTTATCAATGGTGTTAATGAATGTGCTTTCAGCTGTGAATGGCTGTTTTGATTAACTGCTAGACCTGTAAAACACCACTGCTTCTCTCTTCTCTCAAACATTTTAAAAGTCCAAGATCCCTTGAGGCAATTAGGGCCTTTGCCTCAGTCTGCTGCTGCTCATAACGTGTGCAAGGCCATTGCAGAGACTGTAGAACAGGACCGATGTTGCATCGGAGTCCTGCATTGCTGCTCTTTAGGGGTTCAAAGATCTCAAGTAACCTGTTTCCCTCCCTGGAGCAGACCCACAGAAAAGGTGTATTTCAGAAGGATGTGAATAACGAATATTTTTGAGAGAAATGATAGAGCATATGAAGACTGTGGCATATGTACCGCTTGTTAAATAGTAGAAAATCCATACACAAAAAATCTTGGTGACCAGATAGGTCCTAATGTCCTTTGGCTAAAGCTCATCTCAGGAATTGGCTGCAAGACAAATGTGTGAAAAACTGCCTTGTTGGTTAGTGTTTTGATGTAAGGGCTCACAAAGTCAGGTGTCCCTCAGAGCTGCAAGATGCTTTCCAAGGACCTCACTGACCTTGCCAGTTGAGATTTTGGCTTACAAAAGTTTTGACTGCCTCACATGTGGGGCATCCTGCAGCTTGTGTTTTGACTTATTTTTCAACACATATATTTTTTTCAGTGAAACAGAAAATTTGGCCTTTTGATACAGAATCCTTCAGTTTTCAGTCTTAACTAATGCTTTGACTGAACCTCCAATGGATTTGTATGGATTCAGTGACTCCCATAGCTTCAAAGGGCATACAGATGTTTATGGTTTGAAAACAGATTGTAAGGAATAATACTTATGGGAGGTCTTTAGGTTTTCCGTTTGTGTGGTTGGTTGGTTGGTTTGCTTGTTTTTATTCTTTCCTCCTGCATAGGTTACGGATAGGGGATTTCACCTCGATTTTTTCTGGAGTGTGAAATGAAAATGTGTACAGTCTCTCAGTTAAGAGCTGGCAGGGAAGCAGGTAACTGCCTGGATTAATTTAAGAGTAGAAGTAATATTTACATTTACGTCCTTTAATTGCTGTTTAAAAGTTTGAACTTTATTACTGGCCTGTTTGAAAAGTACCTCTGATAGATTCTTCCTCAAGTGAAAATACTTCAGTGCACAAGGAAGAAGGTGTATGGCCTGAAGTATTCCTGATCTACAATAAATCTCTGCTTAAGATAACTAGATCAGATCCTAGAAAAAGAATATTCATTTTATTTCATACCAACTTTAATCTGGCAAAGTCAAATTACTTGAGCAACACTTCTTTCTCTTCTGATATATATAGGAAATGGTGCAGACCGTGAGATCAGGCTTCATTATGATTTTAGTATTTTATTGATTGACATGTGGATATGGCTAAAATGGTACAAGTCTATTTTATTGTCAATAAAAAATGCAGTGTGCTTCTTTCAGTAAGAAAAAACAGTCATAATAAAGTATAATAGAGAATGATAACTAAGCAATTTGACTGTGTTAGTTGTTACATTTTATACACCCTAAGAATATTTTGTGAACATTAGAACTTTACTTTCTTCCATGTATATCAATCTATAGGGCATTAGTGTTCACTGCAGACCTTGCCTTGATTTCACTTTATTTATTGATGAACCTGTATAGCTTAAAATCACTTTCTAGGTCAGCTCAGTTAAAACTAGTAATGAACTATAAGTAGAAAAGCTTTTACTATATATCTTACATATTATTGTGCATATTATGTCATTTTTTTTTCTGTTGGCAATAATCACTTTTGCAATTAGTGAGGACAACCCTAACACAAAAATTGCAAAACAGTTGTACTGGGAAGATGAAAATGGCTTATTTTCCTTTGCTTTTCTCCCCTACTGCCCATGGACATGCATAAATTCCTGAACATGGAAAGGAAACAGTTTTCTTCCTCTTGATATCAAAGGCTGTCTCCCTTAGGTTTGGCCCAGCAACTTCTCTACTTCCCTGATCTCTTGCTGTGCCTCCGAGAGTCACAGAGTCCCTCAGTTCTTCATCTGTCTCCATGGCTGTGGTGTTTTATAGGGCATGTTGCCTTGGGTAAGCTTCTCTTTTCTCTGTTTTTTTCTGGCAGAAGAGGGGTTTAACTGCACATTCTGCTAGTCTAATGGTGTTTGGCACACTTCTGGGTTTTAAATTGTTCTTTACCTATCTACGGATTAAAAGTCAGGCTAACAGCAGCTAACATTAAACTGTTAACACCTGTTTTCCAGCATAATAATAAATATATCTAATTTCAAAGAACAAACACATCTTTTCTTTGTAAGGTCAACGTTTACATTTGTGTCTTAGTCTTTTTCCCAGTATGCTGCCAGTGCTGCACCTGCAATGGACAGATTTTCATCCCTTGAATGTCTTGCTACCCTTTTACCTGAACCATATAATAAAGATCACCTAATTCCAACACCCCCTATCATGGTCAGGGACACCTTTCACTAGACCAGGTTGTTTAGAACCCTGTCCAGCCTGGCCTTGAACACTTCCAGGGATGGGGCATCCACGGCCTCTCTGGGCAACCTGTGCCAGGGCCTCCCCACCCTCATAGGGAAGAATTTCTTCCTAATTTCCAATCTAAACCTGCCCTCTTTCAGTTTAAGGCCATTACCCCTTGTCCTATCACTGCATATATGCAGAGAAAGACAAGGCAGAGAGGACAAAAAAATTGTCATGTTACAGACATGATAAATGAATTTCATACTAGTTGTTCTACTATAGTAACTTAGTTAAGTAGTACTACACGTGGTTACTTTTTTCCCCTCTTTCAGCCTGGAGAAGTGTTTGTGGCTATAACTTGTAACACTGGCATGACCCATCTGGTTTAAGAAAGCAGGGCAGAGGGACTTGATAGTGAGTTTCATTTTCAGTGATTTTTACCTTCTTAATCCCGTCAGTTGCTGGAGAATTGCTTGATAATGGTGTGGGAATGAGGATCTGGGAAGGCAGGATGTAGTTCTGTCTAAATTGGCTCACATCTCAAAAATCTATCAGGACAGAACTGTATCATGACTTAGAAGGCTGAGGCATTTGTCTAGCTTGATTTGATAGAAGTCACATGGATTTCAAGCAAGTGAAATCAGACTAGGCTGAAAGCTGACTTTACTCTTTTCTCAGGCTTGCTGAGTAACATCCAGTGTCTGCTACTGATTAGTTACGTTCCAGATGGATGAATTTCTGGAAAGAATGCTTTAGTAAGCACTGCAAGTAAAACATTGTATAGCCCTTTTCTGTTTTAATCATATTAGTCTTCTAAGGAGACACTGTTGCTTAGTCCAAGTATTTGTTTCTGGTCCATAGTTCAATGTTGAACAGAGTTGTTGCTCCTGCTGAGAGAACAGAAGGTACTTGACTAGAACTGACCCTGGTCATGGTCAGGTGGAGAGGTGGTGGCCTTTCCCTTTCCTGATCCAGGGAACTGATGCTTCACAGAGTTTGTGTCAGTCACATGTATCCACCCTTTAAGAAGATGAATTAGTGGAGCCAGTACCTGAAGTAACCTCTGAAGAGGAGGACATGAACATACTGGAGTGAGTCCAGAGGAGAGACACAAATACAAGCAGAGGGCTGAAGCACCTTTCCTTTGAAGAGAGGCTGAGAGTTGGGGCTGTTCAGCCTGGAGAAGGCTCAGGGGACACCTTCCAGTACCTAAAGCAGACTTACTGGGGTTGTGGAGAAGGACTTTTTACAAGGGCATGGAGTCATGAGGGATAACAGTTTAAAACTGGAAGAGAGTAGGTTCAGATTAGGTAGTAGGGAGAAATTCTTTGCTGTGAGGGTGGTGAAGTGCTGGAACATTGCCCAGAGAGGTTGTGGATGCCTGGTACTTGCTTCTGATGTGACCCTGCAGGGACCCGAGGCTCATCTTCCCCAGTTGTGTAGCCTTGGTGCTGATCAGCACAGCTTAAACCAAATAAATGCAGAATTGGAGGGGTCTAAGCATAGGGTCAGCTCTTTGGCTCCAAAAGCAGGATTGTTCTCTTGGTAAAGGAAAGGTCACTTTGAAGAAGTGAGGTCAGGCAACTTCCTTTCTTTGCTCCAGTGACGGGGCCTAAGCCAGAGCAAGACCCTGCCCTTCCCAGTGGTGCACAGAAGGCAGTCATGGAGCAAGTTTCCCCTGGCAAAAGCCAGAAACCCCACCCTAATGCAAGCTCAATTTAACACAAAGCAGCATCTGAGAAAAACACAAAAAAACAAACTTCAAAGAACCAAAGGCAAAATTTTTAAAAAATTTATTCCCTCAATATATATACAAGAATTACATACTCCTGTACAAAGGTGTAAATGGTCTTTGCTGTGAGTTGTTGTGCATATGCAGCTTAGTAGACAGATTTAACATTCAATTTGAATTTCAGTGCAAGTAGGCACTAAAACATCCACCATACCTTCAAGGTATAAAAAGACATACCAGTTTTACAGGTTTCTCCAGCATATTTTGTTACAGTGCAAAATGCTATGAAATAATGCTTCTTTAGAAAATTCATATAAATTAAACACATATTGCACTTGTCCCAACCAAAAGTGTAACAAGTTGTACTTACTGAACTAGTTTGATATGTTTTAAAACATTAAACGCACGTAGAGTCCTTCCTCCTGGCTATTTGTGCCAAATATGTGTAGCTTTTACCTCAAATCTTAAAAAACTATTTGTAGCTCTTTGGCTAATTCAATTCTTCTTGAACAGACTATGAAAAAAAAAAAAAAAGAAATCACAGCAGATTAATGTAACAAGAAAATTCTCTAAAACCCTTTTCAGTCTTTTTTCCAGTAGCACTGTAACTAAATACATAAAAATCAGTATTGTTTGAATTCATAATGCAAGTGCATTGAACAGGAACCATTTCCGACACTTACACCCTTATTTTCTGGAAAGGTATGAAACCTCCAGTCTAATATGTATGTATTTCTAAGATACTTCAAGCTGCTAAGCCAACATTGCACCCACAAACATTTTGTGCAATACCACAGGCAGGACTTTGACTTCTGTACATCACTGGCTGCTATGGGGCATGGTGGGAGAAGTGGTGCAAAGGTGCATTAACTTCAGAGAACAAAGTCTACCAGGCTGAACTACTGAATACAGTCCGTGCACCCACCAAAGGAGAAATAGAGGTGAAGGCAAATAACACACCAGTCTGACTAGATTTGAGTTTCCCTAAATCCTCACAAGCCTTGAGATTTAAAGGAACAAGTGCATTTGAGTGCAGATGCTAACTTTGTGCTTAAGATATTTATTCAAAGCTGAAAAGTCAGGGAGTAATTTAGGTACAAATATTTTCTTTTTTTCTTTTTCTTTTTTTTTTTAAATCAGTATGAACAAAGTTGCTACTAAAACCATTGACATATAAAAGAAGAGGAAACGTAAAACACATGACTAGCTGAATGCTAGTCTGCACCTTTACAGTTTAGGGTTACCTGCAAAATGCCTCCAACATTAAACTTCTTCCCCTTCTTCACCTTAGAGGAGTACACTTACTCCTGTCACATACAAAATGAGAATTTCTTTCATGAAAACATTTCTGCATTCAACTCAACTCAGTCATTCAGAACCTGAGTGAAAGAAAACTTGATTTCTGGTGCTAGAACACTCTCCAGAATCTCTTCTGGAGCCACAACAGCAACTTTCTAAAGGCAGGTCCCCCTCTTGCTTGAATACTACTAGATACGGAGTCCTGAATAAGGCAAGATGCTGTTTATACAAGTAGTGAGATGAAATCCTCGTTTGATACATTTAGGAATTCATTATACAGATAGCATAAATCTACACTACTTGTGTGGGTCAAGTGTTCGTGTTCAACAAAACCCAACCAGCTGGGCTTTGGATGAGGAGAACAAAGAGATAAGGTTCACAAACTGGAAGGCTGATGGATTACTGGACTTGGTTCACATTCAGGAAGGTTGTCTTCTGACTTCATGTACATTAGGAACACAGAGACAGTAGCAAAGGTTGCTGCATTGACAGGAAAAGCACGGAGAAGTGTGGAAGTGAGACCTCTCGTGAACACCCTCCAGCCTTCCTCACGGTAACTCTTTCGGACACAGTCTAGGATGCCATTGTATTGTGTGACGCCTCCGACTCCATCGGCCTGAAGCCGAGACTTGATCACATCCATGGGATAGGTTGAGAGCCAGGATACAATTCCCGACATCCCCCCAGAAAACAGCACTTTCGGAATAATGTAACTGTCTTCAGCTTCACAGCCTAAATACCGAGTCATGCAGTCATAGGTCAGGAAGTAAAAGCCAAAGCTTGGAGTTTCTCTTATGAAGGTAGAGACCATGCCTCTGTTGATACCCCTCAGCCCTTCCTTTTGATAGATTTTGATCAAACAGTCCAGAGAATTTTTGTAGTTCTTCGTTTTTAGTTTATATTCTCCTGTTCCTTGAAGCTGCATCCTTGTCTTTGCCAGCTCCATGGGACAGCAGACGATGCACTGGATGGCTCCTGCTGCTGACCCTGCAAGGAACTGGTTCAGAGGAGTGTCTTTGCCCAGAGCACGAATGGTGTTTCCTTGCACACCGAACACCAGCGCGTTAATGAACGTAAGTCCCATCATTGGTGACCCAATACCTTTATAGAGTCCAAAAGCCTAAAAGAAGAAGGGAGGAAAAACCCTTATTAACAGTGGTGTGGATAACCTCCTCAAACTGCAGAACACAGCCCTTCTGGCTCTCCCTTGTACCCCAGCTTTCTAACAGTGGCTAGATCAGGCCCACCTTGTTCTGTAATAAAAGTTTCATCTCTGCCTAGAACACAAACATGTAAGCAACTTAGCAGTACAAAAATATAGTTGAACACATCCAGAAAACAATCTTACTCCACCCAGAGAAGAGTTTCCTGGCAACTTTTTTACTTTTTCAATAGCTTACGTAAAGCCTGAAGTACCCTTTTATCAATGGTCCTAAAGCTTCAGCAGCAAAAACACCCCACTAATTTCCTCACTCATTGCTTAGATTCTCAGAAAATTAGTTATTTAAATAATTTCTAATTTTATTTAAAATGTTAGCCTCAAAATACCATCTTCTGACTTAGTGATCTTCTTCCCAAAGTTTCTGGCAAAGTTCTGACTACAATATCTGCCATTTGATCAGGTGAGGTTCAGAATATGCTTTATGTCTTGATCTTCAACATTTGTCATTTTTTTTTAACAGCTTTCCCACCCTCCTGAGCCAAAATATACAAAGATAAAAACAATATGCAAGACATTAATTTTGTACTTACAGATTCTTCCTTTATGATGGACTGAAAGCAATGGAAAGTCCCACGGTAGAGAGGTTTCTCTACATTTTGAACTTGCAGCCGAACCTATAAAAAGTTGTGTGAGATACCAATTTGTACATCAGGAACAGCCTAAAGGGTAAGCTACTGTCTTGTACCTATGTGGAGATTTGCTATAGCAATGCATATGCAAGAGTGCAGGCTGGACACTGGAATACCATATGTGGCACAATAATTTGAAAAATCTTGCCTAAGTGTTTTGAATTAAGTTCGGGGGTGAAAATATGAGGGGAAGAGGATTATTAAATTCTTGTGACTCTTAGCAAACCAGTAAGTGGAAGGGTACATTGACATCTAGAATTTCAAATAGATGCTTTCCAATACAGGCTACAATAGGGACTTTCTTAAGCTGCCAAGAATACTTCTGTTCACACTAAGGAATACCTGTGCAAACCTGAGACAATTTAATAAAAAAATTATTTGCAAGTCAAGCATGAGATTAGGATAACTTTAAAAGGATGAAGACTTTCAACAATACCCGTAGTGTTTCTGACTGCCAGATTTGGGCCCATTCATTGAGATCTGATTTTTTTTCAGAGGGTAGCTGGGCAGTGACTCTTTAAGATGTCTGTCTTTGCATACAAGAAGGAGTAAAAAGCCATCTGTCCTTTTAAATTTTAGTCCGTTTTGGTTTCTTAGCTTGCTGAATGAAAGCAATTTGTGAGGGTGTAGCCGCTTTAAACCTTTAAATGTTAGTAATCAATTAACTTTTCCAAAACTGAAACAGTATGTTCTGCTGGAGAGATAGATGCTACTGTAACTGGTGGTCTTAGGAGACAGGCCCTTTTCCGGATGCTTTTTAACCTTTAAAGGAAAATTCCAGTTCTTATTTTTCATGCCTATTTGCCCTCAGCACACTTTTTTTAAAAGTCTCAGTTCTACCTAGTTCAGGCAAAGCCCTACACTGCAATAAACTCAGTAAGTTGATTTCACTGGATTGATAAAGTTATAAATCTTTACTTCATCTCCAGCATGGAGGGCTGTAATGTTCTTCAGAAAAGATGCTTATCAACCATTTAACGCTGCTGCTGCAACTGCAGGGCAAAAAAGTTCAGTCCCTTATTCTGAGCAAAATAAAAAAATATCATGTCTGTGTGAAAGATTCCTGAACTTAATTCTTTTTCATCTGTTTGCTTAAAGTAATAAAAAACACCACCACAATGAAAGACCTGTAATATGTGTGTCAAAAAATGATTTATGGAGGTGGTTTGTCAGAATCCTATATTCAGGTTAGCTTTCTTCAAAGCAAAAATAAATTGACAGTTTTAGTATTTTTCCTACAACATGTCATTTTATGTTTTATAAATCAGAACTTTAGTTTTCAGTGCTTTTTTAGTATATAGATTAGTGTATGCTAGCCACAGTGGGAGGCTGAGATCACCTTGGGTCTTGCAACATCTCAGCATTAAAAGCAGGCTTAAAAGTAGGATTCAAAGAAAATAAATCCTTTGTTACTTCAAGTGACTTTCGGGGGGTAGGCAGACTGTCAAAACTGTTAAAGAAGCAGGTCCACAAGCAAAGGCAAATCTTAACAAGTTGTCACAATTGCACAAACAGAAGGTTTTACTCCACTTATAATTTACTGTTACTGTTTCAAACCTTGTCTGTGACTTCCACGTGTATGGGCTTTGGGGGATTTGCAGCTTAGGAACCTTCTTACTTTATCTTTTCTGTTTGTGTTTAGTAGTTTAGAATTAGTCATATTGCATATATGAGTTGAATTTCCTAGTGGCATACAGCTCCCACTATTTTTGTCTAAATAATTTGTGAAATATTAACCAATTAAGCCTTGCTGTAGGGTAGAATATCTAGAGTACTGACTCTCCAGGTCTAAGAATGAAAAACCTCTTTCTCTTGAGCACAGTGCTGATCACATAAGGGTACCCACATTAGCAAAATGCCACGTAAGGCAATGAGAGCACATAAAACTTGCATTTTCATGCAGGTTAATGCCATATTCAACAAGCTCCTTAGTGTGTACAACTACAGGAAAGATGAATCATGTGCAAAGTTTATCCACCTATTCCATTCACTGCCCAATATTCTAGCTTCCTTCTTACTGGGAAACACTGTTACTAAGGTTTTGGGTCCAATAGTAACACCCAGTAATTTAGCATCACTCAAGAATTGCATAAAGGCAGTCAAGACTAAATAAAAAAACCCAAACCACTACATCCCTAAAACAGTCCAAGCATTTTATAATGTGGGAAATCAGTGACTTCAGAAGTATTTCAGCAATGAAAACATCATCCAAGAATATGTAGTGGATAAGACCTCAACAGCAGTGTGCCTGAGATTCAGTTTTAGAGGCACTGTGTGTGGGAGTGTATACAGCCAGAAATGCATAGCAGAAAGAAGGTTCAGAATAAAACTACATTAAAAAAGGGATATTTAAACCCCGCTCCCTCCATGCCATAGCTGTAGAAGAGGGAAACATCAGTTTAAAACTAAAAAGGGAAAAATCTTCATAAGTCTTTCAGTTCTTTACTCGAACTAAAACATTTGGGAATAAATTAAGACTGAGAGAAACAGAAGTGTTCACCTGGGCTATACTTACTAGGTAACTCTCCCGTGATGAGGCTTATCTGTCATCTACAACAAAGTAACACTTTTGCTGTTAATGAAGACAGCCCCTAGCTCAGAAAGTAAAGGCAGTTAAAAGCAAAAAAGCAATTTTATACATTACATCAACAAACCAGGGATAAGGAGTTTGCCAGTTCTGAGATCAGCTCAGCTGCAGGTTTCACAGGGTGACTTCACCGGCTTAATGTCTCCCTGTGTGTCCCACCATCCCCCTCCCCGTTCTGTGAAACATGAGTACCAGCCAAAAAAAAGAAGAGCTTAAATGCCAAGACAGAAGTAAAACTTTGGCTTATCTAAGCAGCTTTCCCATTGTTCAGTTATATTAAAAATGTACAGTCTAAGGTGACTACCAGTGAGTCCTTTAAACACCGCAGAACTATGAAAAGAATTAATTCTTAACACATATACATACACAAGTTCTGCAATGTCTTTTTTTTTCCTTAAAGGGTGGTTAGAATTAGTTTGTCCACATACAGTGGTGACTATGCCAGCTAATAATACAAACATTAGTATTTGCTCTAACAAAATATAGATAAATGCCTACAATACCTTCTTAAGGAAATGAAAATATCATGTGCCATGCTGGATTTCACAAAAAATTTAGAGTCATCCAGAAACAAATTATTTGCTCTGTTGTAAAGCAAGATGCTTTTTTCCAAAGCCAATACATCCATTTTGCAATAATACATCTGCTGAAACCAGCATGGGAGCCCCAGTTTTTACAGTTAAATGTTTAGTTTCACGCAGTAGAAGCTGTTCCACTTTTAAAAAACAACAACTAAAAAACCCACACATAGTTACCTTTAGTCTGAGCATAGAATTTTAGTAGTTTTGCTGGATTCAATGAAATGACCCATCACCTTCAGTTAAGCATGTAAAACTTGGCAGGGGGGAGAGAAAAAGACAGCTGGCTCTGTACCACCATAAGAAAAATTGTGCGAGTCTGGATAATACCATTCCTGAAAATATATTCTAGAATTCAGATGAATTATTTAATTGTCAAATTTACCATATTCTGAGCAACAAAAAGATTTACTGTTTGAGCAGCTTGCATTACAAGCTTGCAAGGAGGACCAATATCCACTAACTTGGGAATTCTGTATTGAATTAACCATGTGCTGGAATACAGAATATGGTGGGGTCCTCGGTAACACTCGGTAAAGGCCCATAGCCTTTAAATACCTAAATTCAGCAAGCTAAAGGTATTACAAATATAGATCTAGTACGTGGCATGCTGTCTGCTGCAGTCAAGTGACCTGGTGTATTACTTCAGCAGGGAATACACTGATATCCCTTCTTCTGTTCTTCCAGTGCAAGACTTTGGATAAGGTTGCCAAAAGATGACTTAAACTGTCATTCTGTTCTGAAAGATGGGCTTGGACTCCTGAGAGCCCTGGCTGAGGGACACTCCAGGAGATCTCAAATCTTGTATTTATAGTACCTGAAGTATGCGGAACACACACAACTAACAGACCATCAGAAAATCAATTTTAACTTGGAAAGTTATAAAAATACATATAATACTTGGAGGAAAAAGCCCCCAGACAAGCTCCATACTGTGGATTTTTACTGACTTTCACCCTTTGGCTAGTGCTACAAATTAAGGAGCAATAGCAGAGCTTGAGGAGAAAACAAAACACCAGTCTTTCAACCTACTTACAAAGTGGGTTCGAGTTACAAATGCAGGGAGAGGCAGTTTTAGCAGTTAGTGTTGAACAGCTGCAGAGAAGCATGTTTAGAACAAAATTTAATAAAATGTAAGGTTGTATTTCCAAATACCATATTGTCACTGCACTGCACTTGCAGTTTAAGGCCAACGTTTATGTTACTAAGTTTTCACTTCTGAAGAGCTTGAGATTGAAGAATCTATAAACAGTGGTTGTGGAGGCTTCCTCCAAGCTTTCCCACACAGATTTTCACTCCTACAGTCTCTGGGGACTTTTTTCCTCTCCCATTCCTTGGAGAAACAAAGTTTTCTACTTAGAGGCAAATATATTTCATAATCAACCCACCTTAACAGTGTCAAAGGGGTGTCCTACCAGCACACCAGCAGCACCTGAAACAAAACGAATGCCATCATGGTTATTACTCTGAATTTTCTTCCTGGGTCTGGGGCTACAGTACCCAAGCAGGACCACCAGCCTGAGGTGTTGAGTGCACAACATGGTTGGCAAACCGAGTAAAGAGCATCCTACCAAGTCAGGAGATAAGAGATCTACAATTCAGTCCTTCAGGCAAGTACCAGGTGCCTTTATGCTTCTAGTCAAGCCTCTGAGCCCCAGGCAGGGGTTGAGGTGTGTGACTACAGACTGTGCCACACCATACGGAATGTGCAGCCTTGACTCCTGGCCTCAGCCCAAGGCAAGTCCAGCGGGCAGAAAACGCAGGTTTCCTCTAAAGCACAATATTTCATGTACATAGCACTCTGTGCAGGCACAGAAAATGTGTACGCATCTCTAAAGGCAGCAGAACATTCCTGCTTTATGCCTACAGCCTTTTCAGATGTGACAGCAGCACCTGCAGAGGGACCATGCATTACTAAAAACCTTTGCTTTATTCTAGCACCAAAGGACTTTTTAGAAGTCACACGCAGGCCTATTAGTTACACCAATCTGAACACAGGCATTTTGCACACACAGTCTGGAGCAATGAGTCCTCTGGCTCTGTACTTCTGTGACCCAGCAATCCGTAATGACCGCTGACAACAGCGACAACTACAAGAGCGCCAGTGCACCTTCCCACGTTTGTGGCAAGATAGCTGCCCTCCGTCTCTCGGGGAAGATGTGGCAGCAGCACAGTGCCTGCTCCAGGATGGTGCAGTCCAGGTTGTTTAAGGCCAGCACGGCAGCGACATAGCCCAAGATAGAAAAAGAGCAATGTGCACTGTGCTCGGCACGGAAAGGCCAGCGGTACAGCTGACCCTGCGGGAACCCTGGCAAGGCGAGGGGCACTAGGATGAAGCCAGAGAGACGCTGAAAAAAGGGATTTAAAATATCTTTGCCAGGTTGGCAAGGAAAACAGCGAGCGCAAATACCCGAAAAGACGCGAGAATAAGTCTCCTGAACACAATCTAATAACTACTAAAAATAGCAGGCGGCAGGCCTGCCGCAGATGCGCGGGGAAGCGCAGGACGCGTGTTCGCGTTCTCTCCTCTCCATCTTAGAGCTGCCCAGGATCCCTGTGCTCCAGACCGCGCCGCTGCCCCTGCGCTCACCCCAGACCCCCGTCCCCATCCCCCGCTAGTTCCAGCCCCTCGGGCAGACCCCGGCGCTGCGGCACGGCCGCGGAGGGATCGGTCCGCACCCCCCGGCACACGGGAACCCCCGAGACCTTCCCCCGCCCAGGCCCGGCCCCTACTGCAGCGGGGGCCGCTCTCATCGCTCCCGGAACCATCCTCCGCTCCCAAAATAACAGCGCCGCGGCCAGCCCTCCCCGCCGACCTGCCCGCCTTTCTTCCGCATTTTAAAAACATTTCGTTCTATCGCCTTCTCCGCCTCTTCTCTATTTCCTACCTTTTTATATTTCTCCTCTTACTCCCCTTTCCTTTCTGAGCTTTTTTCCTGCTTGTTTTTTTATTATTATTCTCCTCTGACCCCCTTTTCCCTATCCCCTTTTTTTCCCCCTCCCCCACCACTTTTTAATGATTATTTTTCCCCCTGCAGCCCCCCGACACTTACCGCCAACGCATCCCGCCAGGAAATCCAGAGCCATGCCGGCAGCGTGGGCCCTGCGCTCCGCGCTCTGCCGCTGCGCGCCCGCCGCCCAGCCCTTTCTGCTCTAACCTAGAGGGGCCGGGCCGCGCCTCCGGGGGCGGGGGCGAAGGGACAACTCCCCCCAGACCGCCCCCAGCCACTGGCGGCCGCGCGGGGGCGGCTCCCGGCGAGGGACGGGACGGGGATGCGGGTGCCGGGGTTGGGAGTGGCGAGGCTGGGCTCCCCCTCGGCAGCTCCGACACTCCCCTCTCCCCCCGCCCTCAACCTGTCACTTCTTTCTCTGCAGCAGCTGCATAATGAACCAGAAGTAAAGGCTGAAAAGATTTGGGAGGCTGGGGAGGTGGTGGTTGGAGGGTGGAAGGGGAAGAGCATCCCTCCTGTGGAGCACCAATAGCGCCTGAGTTGTTTTGGGTGGTTCGGGGAGGCTGTCCTGGGGGGTCTTGCTTCCTGGGAGAGGCATCCCTGAGGGCTTGTGGTTGGAAAGCCTGTGGAGCTGATATCATGAGGACTTCGGAGGGGGTGCCTCCTTTTAACAGCGGTAAAATGCCTGTAAGAGCCATTACGAGGAAAGGCTGAGGGAGGCAGGGCTGTTCAGCCTGGAGAAGAGAAAGCTCTCGGGAGAGCTTGTTCACAGAAACACAGAACAGCTCAGGCTGGAAGGGACCACAGTGGGTCATCTTGTCCAACCTCCCCGCTTAAGCAGGGTCATCCCAGAGCACGTGGCACGGGACTGCGTCCAGATGGTTGTTGAATACCTTCACTGAGGGGAAACTCCAGACCATTTCTGGGAAATCTGTTCCAGTCTGCAGTCACTGAGCAGTAAAGAAGTTCTTCTTCATGTTCAGGTAGAACTTCCTGTGTGTTGATTTCTGCCCATTGCCTCTTCCGCAGCACCACCAAGGAGAGCCAAGAGCCTGGCTGCATCCTATTGACACCCTCCCTTCAGATACTCATAGACATTGACTGAGTCCCCTCTCAGTGATTTCTTCTCCAGGCTGAACAGGCCCAGCTCCATCAGCCTTTCCTCATAAGAGATATGCTCCAGTTCCTTGATCAGCTTTGTAGCCCTCTGCTGACTCACTCCAGGAGCTCCACGTCCTTCTTGTACTGAGGAGCCCAGAACTGGACACAGCATTTCAGATGTGGCCTCACCAGGGCTGAGTAGAGGGACAGGATCACCTCCCTCGACCAGCTTACAACGCTCTGGCTCTTCATCACAGCCAGAGAAACTGTGGATGCCCCATCCTTGGAAGTGTTCAAGGGCAAATTGAATGGCACTTTGAACAACCAGGTGTAGTGAGAGGTGTCCCCGCCCATGACAGAGGGGTTGGAACTGGATGGTCTTTGAGGTCCCTTCCAACCCAAACCATTCTGTGATTCTATTACCAGTCTCCCCCCCAAAATATTGTCCCAGAGAGGGCAGGAAGGGTTGCACCAGCTGATAGGGGCTTTGTGCTAAGTGCTGACCCCATGGCACAACCAGAAGTGTGGGAATGAGACCCTATCTTTGGTGGTCAAAGCCACAAACCAATAGCCTTCTCAGAGCCTTGGATCTCAGTCTTGCACAGCACTGCTGCACTTCATCCTGCAGAAGAGGCCTCTCCCCTCCCTGCAGGCTTTTCTTGTTCTGTATTAATTCTGCTTTCCTGGTAACATTGCTTGGCTTCAGGGTGCCCTGATGCCAGAGCCTTTAAATGGGGAACTCGAGCTGCTGACAGTTTCAAAAGGGAGCCCTGTTTAAGCTGCTCGTTATTTCTGCAGGCAATGTCTGAGAAAGGGGAATACCAGCGGCCTAGAACAATAAGTAGCCTATTCCAGCTTTGTTTAGAGTAACAGGATCTTCTTCAGGGCCTGCACAGTCAGCTTTTAGAGGGTAAATTCCAGAAGCAAAATGGAAAAGCAGATGGATTTTTTTCCCTTTTTTTTTTTTAAATTGCTTTCCATGTTATGACAGTTCTTTTTTAGATGTAGCAGCTCAATACAAAGTCAATAAAATGTTGCAGTGGAATAGCACATTAAAAATCAATCCAGCTTTTACCCTCTGTGCAAAGAAAACACACAAACAAATGAATAAAGACAAGGATGTTTTCAAAGAAGTCTGAAACTACTACTAGAGGAAAACACTGATAACCTGTCCCATATTTAGCAGCTCTTGGACCATCATTACAATTAATAAGCAGACAAGACGTAAATGCAAAACATTCAATGAATCCCTGACATTCCCCATATCTTCTTCCAATCCAATGCTCATTTGGGTTCCTTCTCATCCCTAAAAACCATCAAATTGAATCAAGCACCAAGGATGTTTTGAGTTCCCTCATTGACATACCTGTCCTACCTGGGGATGACCAGTTGGTATTAGAGAGCAGGTAGATGGGCTGATCCTGCCCTTTGAAACAGCATCAATGGCTTCGGGAGCTGCCCACTCCTCTCTATCACCCACCTCCTAACAGGAACTTTAGAACAGGAACACACCTGCAGCCAGTACTTAAGATCAGCCAGGAAGCCTTGATCAGCCATTTTTCTTTAAGCATTTTATGCAAGTGTAAGTGAAAGTGACTTTCTGTGAATCCTGTACACCCTGGATCCATGGGCGGAACTACAGTCACGTGCAGAGCTCTGCAGGTGAAAATCCGGAGGTTATACGCATCTGTCTTGTAGCACAAGCCTTGGAAGGATCAGCTTGGCCTAAAAGGTTCCTGGCCAAAGTGCTTTTAATCTGTTATTCAAATCCTCTGATCTCCCAAGCAGTCTGCCTAAGAGGAATTACCTTCTCTACTAGAAGTGGTTTTGTAATTCTAATGTTTGCCCACAATGGCCAGGGAAAAGATTTCCTCTTTCTTTGTAGGCACTTCTGGGTTATCTGAAGATGGTTTCAATCTTAGTCTTTTCTTCTCTGAATTATATTAATAACTATCTTCTGATCTCTGAACCTTCTTACCTCCCTCTTTCTTTAGCTGATGTGGAGTTCCTCGAACCAAGCCCTAAGGCCTTGCTGAGTGAGTTCTGGGAGATTACCCTGGGTATTTGCAGGCAACACTCTTGTTCATGTATCTGAATATGAGATCAGACATTAGCAAGAGTCTTCACATAACATAACATAACATAACATAACATAACATAACATAACATAACACAACACAACACAGCATAACATAGCATGATATGCTGTTGTTCACTTACGGGCAGCCTGTGCTACATGATGTGAGCCAGGTCCCTTCCAGTAGATCAGCTGTGTGCCATGATGTTCCCTACCTTGACCTTGTAGGTCATTCCTAGCTGTTAATGCTAAATTGCTTTTTCCAGATTGTATTCCCAGTTTGTCAAGATCACTTGAATTCTAATCCTGCTGTTGAAGTTTGTGCAGCCCCTCCCAGGTTACTGCAATCTCCTAAGGCCTGTCTTGTTCCTGTATGCTTGAGCTGTTCCTAATAAACTTTATTTAATATTACAGGATGTTTTATTCAGTGCTACTGAACTCCATTGGAGCACTTCAGAGGGGGTGGGGGGCACTTATATACTAGTGCAGAGAACGTCAAGGGCTCATTGGTATAAAATCTGAGATGTCCGGGGCTGATTCACTAAGGCGTGAGCATGGCTTTAGTCCCACTGGGGAGTTTCTCTTTTGTTCATTTTTTTCTTACTTGGGGTTTTGTTCTGTTTTCAGTTCAAGTTACACTTGTGAGGCAACGCTGTGTGAGTGTGGGTGAGTTTATTAATCTTGTGTGTGGGTGGGACAGTAAGTCAATATAGATGCTTGTATTTGTGTGATTAATGGAAGGAAGTATTGGAGGTAATATTTCTTAGATTAAGCATTTTGAATATTGATCCAGGGCCTTATGTGTGCAGTATAGATACAGTTTTGGAGAGGACACCTAACCTGACACTGAAGGAAATCCAGATTTAATGGTTCTCCTCTTCACTCTGGCAGTTTTTCTAGATATTTCAAAAGCTGTGTCTGATCTTGTGTCCACTTTGTTGATGTGTGATGCCTCTGGCTCAGAGCATGACTCAGATGCCTGTTGGGACCCTTGTGCCCTTCAGGCTCCATGGATTTGGCTCAGCTGTGACCGCCTTTCTTTTCATTCTGCTAAGGCTGTTCCAAACATAACTTACAACTGCTGGGATGCATCCCCTGGAGTGCTGGAGTGAGGGGTTGTGCTTTTCCTGCTTTCTTCTTCTTTGGGAGCAGTGAGCTTCCCTGCTGGATGGTGAAACGTGGGCCCCTCAAATAAAGAAGGCAGAAAAGAAAGCCAGTAGCATACTCTATGGGAAACATAGAGTCTACCAGCATGTACAGCAGCTGCACTGCCATGTGTCTGAGAGAAAAGGTTATAACTTAATCTAATCCTTCAAAGAACGTCTTCCCTTTGCCCCGTTGTCTTTTAGGTGGAAGAGGCTTTGCAGAGGATGCTGGAGGGGTGAGATAGCAGAGGTTTCTCCTCATTCCTGTGGCAAGAAGTGACCCTGTTGGCTGTCTGCTGTCCCTGATGGCACCTGGGGAAAATCTGTGAGAAGGTAACACTAAACTGAAACCGGGGCAAGAGGATCAGGAGACTAGAGAACGGAACAGAAAAAGGCAGAGAGCAAGCAGTGTGACAGAATAAAAACTTCAGGTAAGTACAACATGAAGCAAAAGGGGAGCTGGGCAGAATGAAGTAGGAAAGGAACAGAAATGTGGAATTGTGATAAACTCGTAGAAATTCTGATGGCAATGGCATGCAAGAAAATATACATTGTTGACTCAGGTGTTTCAAAATCTTTCTGTTTGCTTGTGGATTTGGCATCAACAATTGGCCGTGTCCCAACAGAAAGGTCCTGCTACAGTGTGGAGGGTGGTGGGTGGAGGAGCCTCCTCTTTGCTCCCCAGAGCTTTGCTGGGGCTTGGCCAGCTCTCGGACTACTCTGCATGAGAATTCTCTTTCTTCTGTTCCTCAGACCGTTCCTTAACTTCTAAGGTAACGCACTGCTGCATCATCACAACTTCAGCACTCATCATGTTACCCAGAAAAATGCATCAGTTTCTCTTTCTGTTCTGAGCTGTGACTGGATTTTGAGCTGTGGCTGGAATTAGAGTTTCTCTTTCCTAGCACCTACTTTGGTTCCCTGAATCACTCTTCAAAGTCTCTTTGGGGCAGCAGCTCTCTCTGTGTGCCCCATCTGTTATGTGAACATGGGTGGCATTCAGACCATGTGAAATGTGAACATCGTATTTATAGCAGCAAGCTGCTTTTAAGGAAAGCCTTGCATTTCCCAGAAACTGCAGTCCAGCATAATCAGGCTTGATGACCATTGAGTGCTTTACTGAATGCCTGGCATCTAAAGCAGTGACAAATAAATCCAAATGGTGAAATGAGAAAAACACTGAGACACAATGTACATCCGAAAGAAGCAGGCACCAAGCTGCTGTGTGGAACCACCCCTTTGTCTGAAAAATAATCTTCTCCAGGTGAATTCACTGAGTATCTTTGTGTGGATTCAGGTCCATTTTCTTTGTTTTCCTAAACACTCCTGTGTTTGCTGCCCTACTTGTTGTTTGCACTGTTCCACTCAATGTTATGTTATTGAGCCAGGTCATTGGGATACTCCAGATCCTCTGGATGCATCTGTATTTGAAGACAGAGCAGCTAAGGCATTATTCTCAGGGGACTAGATGCCTTTATTATCCATTAACTTTACGACCTTGGGTGGCTTTAGGGTATTCTCTGACGTCATTATCCCACTGCTTCAAAGGTACTGTATATCAAGTGTTGAAACTTCCCAACCTGATAAAATCCCTTGATAAGACTGGTGTTTCAAAACATGAAATGTAACTGATGCAGTTGTACAAGAGCTGAGTGCTGCTAAAACAGAGCTGCCTTGCTTACAGATCTGTTGATGGGTAGGGGCTTTGTGATCCCCCAAAATGTCCTGGTCAGGACCCCAGCATGTAAGGCCTCTTCTGTTCCCAGAGAAATCATGGCAGACAAACAACTGCCTTGCCTAATATCTGAAATGCTGAGCCTGTGAGAGGTAGAGGCAGAGGTGCTGCAGGACAGGAGTGGCTTAGTATGCTCTAAATTGTAAGGTGTCCTGAAAACTTGGTCTAGCTCCAACTTTCCCTGCTTTATCCTGGTAAAATGGAAACATGTTTATTACCGAGCACACACACCTTCTGGAAAGCCTGCCCGTTTCCAATTTAAGCAGAAGTGGCCAAGTTCTGACATGGACCTTCTGCTGTTTGTCTCAGCCTCTGCTCTACATAAAATTGTGTATGTGTTTAGTATGTGTATGTGTCCAGTTGTTTAGTGGAGTATTGAAGAAGGCAAGAGAAAGAAGCATAACATGCACACTAAACAGTCCACAACATTTATGTTCACTCTGAGGAAGAATCTATCCCTGTTCATAGTCAGTTACCTTGTGCTTTGTTCAAAATACAAATCCATAGCCAACCCCTGGGTGCTTCCCTGGAAGTGGATGAGAAATGACCAGACCAAAAAACCAGAAAAAGCTGCCTATAGGCATTAATCCAAAGTCTTTTCCTTGGCATTGTCTTTATTTTCAAAGATCATACATACTTTGGGTTTTGTTAACTAAACTGCTGAGTCTTTCACTTTTCTGCCGTGTTTCTGGTCAGCAAGAAGGCTCAGAGAGGGCAGACCTCCACACGCCCATGTTGAGTCTTGTCTTTTCTTATCATAGGTCCCATCTTTGTCTCTGGCCTGTGATAATACTATGATGGCTAAGAAACTAGAATTACTTTTTAAATGTATATTTGGGGAAGCACCTGAGTCCAAAGTACTTGAAGTATTACGAGGACTATGTTCTCTTAGGTTTGCTGCAGGTGGAGCAGGTTTCTTTGCTGCTGGCCTTCCCTGGAGAAGGCCAGAAGACTTTGCAAGCACATGCAATCGGTGATACTGAGAGCAGGTCTCCAGCAGAACCCAAATGCTATTTAGCATCAGAGTTTGAAGATGCCAGGGACCACAAAGAGGCATGCTGAGGTAAGAGAGTGGGCACTGAGTCCAGTCACCTGAGCCGATAACTACATATCAGCCCAGCAGCTTTACCCATCTTTCCCTCTGCACATTACTCAGTCACTCAGCAAACACACTTGTGATTGGCGACAGTGAGCAAAAACTGTTGGGAAATCATGCAGGAAAGTAAGATAAAAGCTCAGTAGCTGGCATCTTTATAGCATTTTTCCAGTTTGAATTTGCAGACAATATAACCTAAGCCTCAGGCTGTTTCTGTGAGGTAGAAAAGTGCAATTATGCCTATTTTATAGATAAGGAAACTGGTAACACTGATTTGTCCTAGGGGAACAGGAGGCAGAACTAGGAGGACAACTCCTTTGCCTGCCTCATGGCTTTGTTTTTAAGGTACCCTGTTATTACAGGAACCTTTCTGTGAGGCTAATGGCTTTTCACTGCCAACAGGCATAAAAATATACCTTCAACATAATGTATTTGAAATCCTCTGGCACAAGTAGTATTCACATGCAAAGTCAATGACTGGGAGGCCAGTGTTCAGCTAAATCTAAATGTTAAGGTGTTTAACAGAGCAGACACACAGCCACTAAAGTTTATGTTAGGACAATTTTTTAATATGTTGGCCTGTCTTCAAGGCGATTCCTGCTGGGTCATTCGTGGGTTTCCAGTTGTCATGTAGAATGTTTATTGTTGCAATAGCCTTACAGTAAAGACACCTATTTCTTGTAAACTGAAAGAGCAGGCTTAGCAGGATACCATTTGTCATCCTGTGCTTCTACAGAAACTTCCCATGAACTCTGGGACGTGGACACTCCTATGACTCCTGAACTAATGGCAACGGATAAGTGAGACCGTGAACTTTCTATGATATTCAGAGCCCGGTACTGTTAGTACTTGTATTAGTACTAGTCTGAATATTCTTTGTTAAGGTTGGGAGTGCTCCTGAAAAAGCTATGGAAACTTCTGTCTTAGATTTTAATTTTTCTCCGGTTTGGGCCAATGGAAAAAGTCAAGTTAATGTTGGAGAAATAGGACTGAACACTTGCTGCTGAAATGGGTCTATATTTACACTAGGACTGTGCACACTGCTTGCAGTGATTTATGGCAGAGACCCCTGAATTAGTATTGATCAAGTTAGGACGGGTATCAGAGGCTCTCTGCCCCCACAGCAACATGGGATTCTTCTCTGGCATTAAACTTGCTTTGTAGCAGTACTTTTAAGGGAGATGCTTTGCTTTAGCTTGAAGGCTTTAATTAATTCATTGTAGTTTCACTTGTTTTCTATTTCTGCAAGATAAACTGTCTTAAATTCCTTTGTATACATCCCCTCTTAACATAAGCTCATAATAATGCTGGCATTTAGAAAAAGTTCTCTTTTCTGAACTCATTGGTGCCAGGTTTTTCAGTTAAGTAAATCTTTCCCATGTGACTTTAGCAGTTGATCTCAAAGTCCCACATAATAATGCCTTATAGTTCTAGAGCTGAGTTTTCTTTCTAATTTCTAGGTAGCTCTGAGGCTGTAAAATCACATAAAATCAGCTAGCTGCAAAGGAAAAAGCCCATTATCAATATAATGTAGCATCTCATAGGTTTTTCACTGGTGTAAAGCAGAGATCTGAAGGAGACAGTTTGGGAATATTGCAGAAAAAGATACAAGGACACAGACTCTGGAGAGAGGACTGATAGTGCAGCAGCATCATCAGTGGATTTGGGGTTTACCACTGTTCCTCCTACCACAGCTGTGTTTTACTGTCTAACACCTGAAGTGCCTCAGCTAAAAAAGTAGAGGCTTGCACATTGACATCATCACAAAATAAAGAGTACATTATTGCTCGGTGGTAGGAAAAAGCAGGTCAGGAAGGTGAGTGCCTCTCTCTGCTCCTGGCTCTCCAAACCTGCTGCCAAGTCACTGACTACATCTTCTGTTCATTAAAGTGCAGAAAATGTGCAAGAGGTTGGAAAGCGGCTCAAAGTGCAGTCAGAAAGTCAGTAACAGTCCTGACATTCCCTCCCTCCATAGCAGCCGGGAGTCCTTCTGCTGTGCTAGCAACCTAGGCTGGCATAAAATCCTTTCTGAGAGCCTGCTGTGGTGGTGCACTGTCAAACTTCCTCTTTCTTATTGCACAGCTCATGGTGATGTAATCGAGGCTTTCCAGGGAGCTGAAGGGAGCCTGCAAGAAACAAAGACAGAGAGTATTACGAGGATATGTGACAACAGGTCACGGGGGAATGGATTGAAACTAAAAAAGAGTAGGTTTAGATTAGATATTACGATGGAGTTCTTTGCTGTGGGAGTGATGAGGCCTTGGCACAGGTTGCCCGGAGAAGCTGTGGCTGCCACATCTCTGGAAGTGTTGAACCCCAGGCTGGATGGAGCCCTGAGCAACCTGGTCTGGTTGAAGGTGTCCCTGTCCATGGCAGGAGGGTTGGAACTAGGTGATCTTTAAAGTTCCTTCCAACCCAAACCATTCTATGATTGTATGATTTTGGGGAAAGATATATGCAACACTTTAAATTTTTAATATATACATATTTTCACGGGAGCGTTTGTGTAGGATGGGTGCTAATATTGTTACTTTCACCTTTTCCCATTACTTACTCCTGAACAGAGACTTGTGGCTCTCTGAGAAGTGTCTGGATTCTTGCAGTGTCTTCATGGCAGTGGACACACCAGTTATGCTGATGAGAAGATTAGGTACAGGGAGGTTGAATGACTTGCCCAAAGCCAGAAAATCTGTGACTTCTAAAATTACTGCAATCATCTTCAGTCTTCTTGGAAATGTACTATTTTCCCTCCCCTTGGGGATGTGTGTAGAAACATTACAACCTTATCTCACCTTCTCAGAGGTGAAATCACGTATTGTTTATACCTGATGCAGTTGCCAGTGCTCAGAGTGGTTTCCTTACTGCTTCTGTTTGTTTTGCTGTGACATTCCTGCTGTGAGTGCTTGAGTCCTTGGAATTATTGGTTTCCTTTAGTACCTGAGGTAAAGGACAATGAGCGGCTCTGATTTGAAAATCCGTAGCACAGCTGGAGCCAGGAGGTCCCACCCCCCGTTCCACCCCCACCACGCAAGCCAAGTGCCAGGCTCTGCCAGCTCAGCACTGCTGGTGTCACTCTTTCCTGTTCCACAATGTGCAAACAGGCCAGTGACATAGCAGGATAACGCTGTTTGAACAGTCTCTCCAGTCAAGGATTTTTCCAAAAGAAATCAGACAGGAATTAATGGCTATGCATGTGAGTGTGGTATTGCACAGTGCAGGTGGGATAGAAAAAGCAGCACGTTATGGCAGGAAATGAGGAAGGAACATTTTCTCAGCAAATCTGGCTGGATGAGGCGGCAGGTGATGGCAGAGTCGAAAGAGGACAGGCTCTGCAGGACAGATGGAGTTGCTAATGTCCTGGGAGTGAGCTGGGGAAGAAGAGGGGTAAAGGGAGGCCCCGGCTCTTTTGTCTCATCTACATGATGCTATTTAACACTGATTGCCTACCTAAAGGCTCCCTCTCCACTTTTCCTTTTGCTCCATCACTTGTACCAGTCCTCTAGACCTGCTGCCGCTTTACTGTGGAGCAGTTCTCTCTGCTTGGGTGAGCAGATAGCTGCCTCCTCCTGTGAAGCAAATGGAGTGTTTCATTCATCACATACTGGGCAAAATTAGGGCCTTCCCCACTTTTTATCATTCAGTTTCATGATTTCCTGCAGATTGCTTCATATCGCCAGATCTGTTGTTTTATCTGACAGCACCTTCCATGCTCTGCTTTCTCAAAATCACCTGTGAAACTGGCCCATTTTGGAAAAATCACTCTCGAACAGTTTGCTACTGGAGGGAAAGACTTGTGAGTTATTTCTCATGGAATGCTATCACTTGTGGAGACTCTAAACATGTTTTGTGTGTGATTTCCTAGGGCCTGCTTTGAGAAGACCACCTGGGTTGGGACCAGGCACTTTCTCTGCTCCCTGCATAGATGTGGACCATGGTGCTTATTTGCAAGCTGGACTAGCAGTGATCTCTGGGTTTGTAGTCCTTGGACACTGTGCCGAAGTGGGACAGGAATGATTCGTATTTCATCTTGAAGAAATGCCTGATAACTCAAGATTTCTTTGGGATGGATTTTCTGGACTGTCTCTATTGACCTGTAGCGCTGGGGGACCTGGTTCTGGTAAATTAATGAGGCTGGTATATCTCTGAAATCTAGGGAAGAGGGGATGAAGGAGGGAGCTCCTTCAGCAAGGCGTGAAGAAGAGTGAGACTTCAAGGACTCTGTCTCTGGGAGGACTCCTGGTAAGGGCAGTTGAATTGCTGCCTTGAGGGTCCCTCTCCTCGGCAGGGAGAGGTCTGTGCTGTTTGGAGTGTGCCAGCAGTAACACAGGCTTCATTTCTCAAGTGGGGTTTCCTTCATGTGGAATTACACCTTCCTCAGTATTTCCTCTTGTGTGAGCACTTGAACCCTTGGGCAACCTTGAGAAACCTTGGGGCTCCTATTCCAGGGGACTCTTGCCTTGCTGCCATCGCGTGGTGGCCGGGCTGAGCATGGCAGCGGATCCTATTTTCCCCTAAGTCCTGTCGGCACACCAGGAGCAGAGAGCACTGTAGTGGTGACTGTGTTTGCTTGGGGCTCGTTACTCTGCTAAGCCCTCGCTGAGGCAGATGTCCCTGAAGTAGCTGTGTGTGTGCATTCCTCCAGAGCTGGCTGTCCCAGTGATACCTTCATGGGACAAGGTGAAATGGTTCAAGCACCAAAACATTCTTCTTTCAGATGGACACCTTATGAATCACCTTTGTTTGCAAAGCAATCCTAGTCAAATGCAAAACCTGACCTCTCCTGGTATGTCTCATTGAAGTGACCAAAACCATGATCAAAAGGTTATGGAGGCAGATTCCTGTTATATAAAGCAAATAACACTTTGCTAGAAGCATTGGCATGAATGGAGGTTAAAAAAATAAATGAAGGATTAATTTTATTTTACAAAAGGAAGGGGGTTGGGTTGGTTGGAGTTTTTTTTACAATCTCAGAGGATTTCATGAGGAAGGTTCCCTTTGAGCTGTTCAGCTCAGCTAAAGAAGGTAAGAGATTTGCTTGGTCTTTTTATATTTAATGGAAAATACTAATTAGCCCTGATGCTTTAGTCAGCCAGTGTGAAATGCCAGCCAGCCTCTCTTTTCTTGCTGATATGGCACCAGTCACTGCAATGTGTAGAAAAACTCCCCCCATGTGCTCCCAGGCTGCCCCTTCTCAGGGGACTGTGTCATTGTCCCTGTGTGTCACTGACACAACAGGTCCCGCACCTGGTTCTGCTGCTGGAGGGGTCCTGCAAGGACAGTAGCAGAATTGGATAATGGGAGAAGGGGAAACAACTAATTTCTCTGCACTTGGCATGTACAGACTGCTGATGAACCATTAACAACTCCTGTACGGACACCAGGTACAACAAGAAAGAGCTACTAAATAACCCAGTGTGTTTTTGCAGGCACATTGCTATCTCTCTAGATAATATTTTACTTCTGGTTTTAAGTATTTGCTGTCCTTGCATGATGTTAAACTGGAATCATCTGTTCTCTCCAGAACAGCAAGCTTTCAGGGAAGGATGAATAAGAAATCACAGGAAGCAAGTTAATAAAAATCCTTTCATTTTCAGTTCCCGGAAACTCTGTGCCCTCACACCAAGCTGTGCTATATGTCACTGGCACAGCAGCCCCAAAATAGGTGCTTCAGCGAGAAATAGGTTCTTGGGAAATGTGCAGGAAACAGCACTGGGTACTAAAGTCCTCAGCTCCCCTGTAAAGCTGACCCAGAGGGCAGCAGCCATGAAATTTTCTTTTCCCTTTGCTGCCAAAGTGCCTTGGCTCTGACCTCGGAAAACCTCTACAAGAGGGATACAGTTCAGGTCATGGCTTGTCAAGCCCTTCATTGCATCAGGACTTCGGTTTCCAGGGTCGCTTTGGGCAAAGCTTAACCTGCCACATGTAGATGAGGCACTCTTTGGTAACGGGACTGTTGTGCAAAAACAGGCAGTATGATATTTCTTTGAGCTCTTGGTTCCCCTTGGCTCCCAGCAGGTCTCTCTGCAAGGAGCTGACATTGGAAAGGGGGTTGGGAGACTGAGCACGAAGTGAGGAAGGAGAGCTGCTCCAGGGGCTGGGAAAACTATGCTGCTGTCTGGAATAGAAACAAATACTCCGAATGTGGTTGGATTAGTTTCTGGGGTTCATCATGTGTATACATAATGAGTGGGTAATAATCCATGGGAATCTATGTAGACATTTAGGGTCAGCTTTGTGGGTTAGGAAAGTGAAGAAAAATGACTTGGTAAAGGCAGAAGGAATTTTCATTAATGGAAAGGGTGTGTGGTCCGTCAGAAGGAGAAAGAGTGTGCTGGGATAGCGGGAGGAGGAATCCTGTAAATAGCCACCAATGCAGCGTCTCTGTGGTGCAAGTCAACAGTGTCCTCTGGCAAACGAGTGTGCAAAGCTGTCTTTTGGGGCTAGTAAGTACAGCAGGGGATGGCCCCTTCACAGCCAGCCTTACCCTGCGAGTCACCACCCCTCGTGATTTTCCAAGCGAAAGGGCACTGCAAACAGCAGCTTTGGCGCAGCATTTCAGGGCTTCATGGGATTACTTATTCACTGTGTTCCTGGAACAGTTCCAGGCTTCCCAGCTCTGCCACCAGTGTACAAATTCATCAAGTACCCACAAGGCTCACAATCCCCAGAGGCAAGAGCAGACCATAGGAAGGTGATTCATATTACAAATTGGTGTCTCCGAAGGACCGGCAGGGCTCTGGGAAGACCGAACCGGTATCCTCGTCCCTTCTACCTCCCTGACGCTCAATCAGGGTGATTAACGCAGCAGCCGCTCTCTGGATGGATTTCATTGCTGGGGCCATTGGAGGTAAATACACGAGTTAGTGCTTGCTGACAAAAGCAGATAGCTGTGTTTCCTTCTTGTTCAGCTAAAGAGCAGGTCTCAATAGCAGAGCTGAGAGTCTTTTGATGGGGACTGCTTGTTGAAAGTGTGTTGTTCCTTATTAAATGGAAAATGTCATCAGAGCAGGTTCACAGAGCTGATGAAGAGGCAGTGCTGCAGCTTGGTCAGCTGAGGTCGTTGCGTGCAGTCTCCTCGGGTCTGATTGCAGCGGGACAGGGCAAAACTCTAACAGGAGGAGAGAGAGTGTAATAGGTTTTGTGCAGGTACAAACCGGCTTGTATTGCCCAGACAGCGAAACCCTCATGTGTCTGGCATCTAGAGGTCCCAGCAGGCTGCTGGGATGGTGGCTCTGGGGGGCTGAGGATGTGATTTGTGAGACAGGAGGGGAGGGAGCACAGTGTTCTTATTGCATTCAGAATGTCTGAATGAACTACCTTTGCAATATCTTAGGTTAAGATGTATTTGCAGTTGTGGTGGTGAACTCAGTGCGGGCGAGCTACGCAGCAGGCTTTGATCTGGGAGAAAGTAGGTTAGCTGTTTATAAAAAAAGTAACAGGAAAGAAGTGTAATTAAATTCTAGACATTTTTAGAGCATGTACTGCTCAAACCCGTCTTTGTTTTAAGCCACAAAATGTACCCATCAGTCTCATTTCTTTGCTGAAATCTTGTTAGATTTAGTGGAGTATACAAGATAACATATACCAATAAATACCACGAGAAAAGCCTTTGGGTCGCCACTGACAGAAAGGGCAGGTAAACTTGCCGGGTGGCTGAGACATCCAGCCCAAGCCTGGAGGTCAGACCTCACTTTAAGATTTGCTTGGAAATTTGGAGTTTTCCATCACCAGGAACAGCCTGTGGTCCTGCTGCAGATGTGCTTGTCCTGGGAAGAACCATGCTGAGTTTTACCCAGTGCCTGTGAGGTCCCTTTCTAAAGAAGAGACAGAGTGGGGCGAGGTTTGGCATCTCAGCAGCATCCAGCCCTGGAGGTGCCTGTTGTGCCAGTGCTTGGGGTGTTGGTCTTCCTCGGGTGTTGGGAGACCCTGCTCAGAAAGAGACCCTTCATGGGAGAGGAGGATACAACCAGCCCCTCCATGTTTCTCCTCCTGTTTCCTTTGTGACTTCAGAGCACCCTGTGGAGAAGGAAGCCCTGTGCTAGGGCTAGCAACAGGATGTACATCCCAGAAGGATTAACCAAACCTCCTCTGAGACTCACGTTCATGGTGGGGCAGAGACAATTGCATTTGTTGCTTGGACTCCTTTGTTTTTTTAGCACAGTTTGAGATAGGTCACTTAAGGACAAACTTCTTTTGCATGGGAACATGGAGAGCTGAAAACAGTTTAAACATGGCCATTCATCTTGGTTTTCCGCCCCAGCTCCCACGCAAAGCCAGGATTTGTGCTGTGACCCCGTCTGCATGCCGGCATCGTGTTCTGCCTGGCCATGCAGCAAGAATCTCCCACGGGTGCCCAGGACACAGGCTCAGCCTGAGGGGATGCAGGCTCTGGAGATCCAGCTGGGACCAGAGAAGTGTTTCCTTGTTGTAAGGCGCTTTACTGACCTCAGCATAGGAGAGCAAGATTTTCCATCCTGTCTTCTATGTCCAGCTCAGGGCTTTTGTAGGAGGGATACTGCAGCTTCTCACTGGCTGACAGAGGTGGGAGCTCACCCATAGACACATGGGAGGTACCTGGGCAGGGCTTCAGGGCCATCATCCTGACCCTCACATAGGGCAGATCCTGGGGTTGGACAGCTTTCCTGCAAGAACTGGGATGTTCTTGGTGCTGAGCTTGTTTTGTGGTTTATGTTTGCTACAGCTGAAGCAGTTTTCATATTCCTTAGGAGTCTATGAACCCAGCTGAAGAGCATCAAGCAAGTCGAGGCAACATAAGAAATAAGAGTTTCTGTTTAGTAAATTACATTCTTGTGACCTGGATCTATTTTTGGAGTGTCTTGGAGAAAGCATGGCTTAAGCACATCTGAGAAACAGCAGAGGTCATGCCCATTTGAATTCTGTGTAATGATCCAGCCTCTGGCAGCCTCAGGCAGCTGCACAAATATTGCGCATCACCTCTGCGCGATGGATTCTGTGGCCATGAGATAAACTCAGCATCTTCAGCCCAAGAAACAGTGGTCTGCTATGGCTCCAGATAGAAAAAACATGAGAGGAACATGCTCAGTGACTGTGGAGACTTTCTACAACCAGCAAATGTGGCCGGATGTTTCAGGAAGCAGTCCTTCCTGGCCAGTAAAACTGAGCGGGAGGTTGGACTAGAGACCTCCTGAGGTCCCTTTCGACTTGAATTGTCCTGTGATCCTGTGCATGCCTTCTAGCCCTGCTGCAGCAGCAGCCTGGGCCGTGACAGGGGATTGGGGTTCATGATTAGGGCTGTTGATGACTGCAGGATGACTTGACTCTTATGTCAGGAGTAAAGATTTGGGGAAGTGAAGCCGAGGTTTACCCAGTGGTGGTAGGACAGCAGGGTCTGCAGCGTGACTGGGCTTTCCCACAGCTGTGAGGTTACATGCAGGCCAAGGGCAGATAAAATAATCCCGCTATGGAAGGAACATGCTGTCTCCTCCTTACAGCTAAGCTCCTGCTGGTGTCGTGTTACTGAGTGAAGGTCAGCTCATTTAGGGTATGGGGCACTGATGTTCCCAGTTCTGCACAAAACAAAGGTTTTTGCTGTCTGCCCATCCGGTGCATAGACAATGATCCCTGCTTCTCCCTGGGTGTGTCAGCCAAGGGTCTGCCAACAGCTCAGAGCTGTTGCAGCCTGGTGGGCTCTGTATAGCTGCCACTTGCTCCCTGGTGATTGCCACCCCACCAGCATCTCTCCTTATTTGAATTGCGTGCTCAGAGTGACCTGACTTGTGTAGAGACTGTGAGAGGTCCATTTTGTGCACTCTGTGTGTGTAGGGGATGCTGTAACCTTTGCTCAATACCTGGGAATATCTGAGATAAATGAGGCATAAAAATGGCTCACTAAAATAACAAAAAGGTAATTCACCTGGTTTTGCTATTTATTTTTGTCACAGCTGATGCAGTGTTACTCAGCAGGAGTCCCACAGGAACTCTCTCCTGCATGCCCACTGTTCATTGATGGCTTTCTTTGATTCTGCTGTGCAAACAGGGCACGTGTGGATCATGCTATCTTAGTCCCAGGCTATTTATACCGTGTGACAGTGTGCAGAGCCCTCATTCCTCAGCCTTTGATAGACTTGGCTGAGCTCCTCAGCTCTGACAACTGCTTGGAGTGCTTTGTGCGCCTCAGTAGCACAGTTCATGGCAGGCTGCATTATTTGGAGGTTTGGGGGATTCATATCTTTGCTGGGAGCAGTGAAAAATTTACTTTTATGGTCTCCTCCCACGTGGAGATGTTTGGTCCTTACTGGAACCAAGCTGATCAGGAGCCTTTAGGGCTGAAAGCGTCTGTTTTGGGCAACCTGCTGGGGCGTTGCCTTTGCATCTTAATGTGTGAACAGGGCAGTTTCTCCACAAGGGAGGTCAGTTCTTGTCAAACACTGACCCAAACCAGCCTTGGTATATGATCTGCATGAGCCAAAGCTCCTGCCTTCGTGAGCCAGTGGAGTGAGCCAGGACTTAGCTGTGCACGGTGCCCCTGTGTCACCAGCATCTGGTCAGCCCATGGCCATCTCCTCTAAAGTTCAGGAATTCTGAAAACGATGAGATGTGTCAAACCCTCCCAGCTGAGATGGGGTGCTTCGGCAGGAAGACTGCAGCTCTGAGGTCAGCAATGTTATCCTGGCATTGACCTGTGTGCTGCTCTTCCCTGGCTGGCAGTGCCCATGTTTACTCTGGCCGATGGCCGGGAACCTGGGACAGCGCAGGTGTCCCCAGATGACTTTGTGCATAGTCATTCTCTGCTTGGACCAAAGTCATTGCTTCTTCAAGCCGTGTTATCACCTGTGTATTCCCCCTTGCCCTCTCTCTTCTATCATTCTCTCTCTTTCATCTTGGCCCATTTCCTGCCTTCGTTGCTGTTTATCTGGTGTGAGGTTTGATAGATGTTTTTGAGGAACAAACCTCAATTGTCTGCAAGAAAGATGCTGTTGGTGGTTTTCCTCTGAGTAATGCACTTTGGGATTGTCTCCTGGTGACTCGCAACAGCAGCTGCTGCTTTTCTCCAGAACATGGGAGAGCTTTCCAGAGCTCTCAAGCAGCCATGTAATCACAGATGAACACACCCACAGCAATTAATACAATTTCAAGTAGCTTGGGTTCTAATTTTTCTTTTTTTAAGAAGAAGGACTCAGTGAGAGGCAGTTTTCAACAGGTGAGCCACCAGATGTGCCCTGTATCTCTGAATGCCTTGCTGCCTGAAGGGCTCATCCAGCACTTGTATGAACTTGATTTCTGTCTAAATAACCCACACTGATACAGCTCCATCGTTCTCCAGCCTGATTTCTCTCAGGTGACTTGGCAGGTGATGTTCTGGGGGGAAGTTTGCTGGTCAGCACCTTTATTACCTGCTAACACAGCTCGGAGCTGAGAAATGCAGTGAGGTGAGGGCAGATGTGGGGCAGATTTATTTGTTATTGCAACCGAGATAAATCCTTGTTGGAGCTCTCTGGCCCCCTTGCTTGCCATTAAGGCAGTAGCTTTGTCTCAGAGGATTAATAAATATCCAGCGGCTATTTTAAGGCCCTAGGAGTGAACGTGGGTGTTGGTAGAGGCCCCGGGGGCTGGCCGCGCGGTCACCGCACAGGCGGGAGTGATGGTCAGCTGGCCGTGCTGGGCGGGCTCTGGAGCCGCTGCCTTTGCACACTCCCAGCTCTAATCCCTCCCTGCCCCCAAATCCCGCCGAGCCCTGAGCGGCTGCGGGAGCGGGGTCTCTCTGCGGAGCTCCGGCACCAGCCTGTCAGGACACCAAAATACCCGCGCTTTTGCTCCGTGCTCTGATTTGGAAGCAGTGCTTGGTGCACGTAGGAAAATGCTGGAGGCAGCAGGAACACGTCTCCTGTCGTCAAGAGAGACTGCTGAGAATCTGTAATATGTGAGGGCCATTCCTCTTTTATAGACATTCTGGTGACTGCTGCTTTTTTTCCTTAATATTTCCAAGTCAAACACAGAAAACCAAAATTGCTCCAGACTCTCTTGTGTGAGTGGGGATGCTTTGCACCTCACATGAGGAGGTCATAGCCCAAAGATGCTTTGGTGCCTAAGCTGAGAGGGGAAGCAAATACAGCCCAGTATCCTCCCTTCAGCCTTCATGACAGAGTGCTCTCAGTGTTTCTCCCTGTCTCATCTTGCTCCATTTTGTTGTTCCTCCCTGATAAGTTTCCCATACTCTGTCTCCTCCTCTGAGTGTGCCTTGGTCACACAGAGAAATCTGCATTTTTCTCTGTCTTTCTTGGCTCAAACATCATTACTGGAGCTCAAGAAGTCTGGTGCCAAGCACGACTGGGCTCTGGAGCTGTTTTTTGCTATTCCCCAGTGCCCTTCTGTGATGGGTGAAATGGTCTGTTGCGACATGTGCTGTTAACATGTTCTCTGTTTCAGGTGGTCTAAGCACAGCCGTGGGTTATCCACTGGACACAGTAAAGGTACCTGCTGGAGCTTTATTTCTTGACTATAGAACAAAAACAAAGAGGCCCTTTTGTTTCCCCTTTTCAGAAAACTTGTCCCATGATAATGCTTTATCTGCATTACATCTGCATATCTCACCATATTTGGTTGTGTTGTTTGTCTTTTGAAAAAAAAATTAAATTTTTTGGTGATGTTATTTTATGGTTAATTATCTGGTTTGCTGCTATGGCATTTGTTGATTTATTTGTTTTTTGATCTGATATCTGCATTTTAAAGTTATCCCTCTATTCCTAGGTGAGAATTCAGACTGAGAACCACTACAAAGGATTTTGGCACTGTGTTCAGGAGACATACAGGACAGAAAAGGTAGGTACCTCTCACCAGAATTACTGATACCAGTTGCAAATGCCTGGTTTCAGGGAAGCAGAGCTGCCTCTGACAGTTTGGGGAGGATGGGCATACAAGAATCCGTCGAGAGAAGGGTCAGGGTGAAATTTAGCTTGGTTGATGAGCTGTAAGGTGGGACTAAGTTTTGATCCAGCAATGTACAGTCAATGCTTTTGAGCAGATGCTTTCACATGCTATTCACCCTTCAAAGTCACATTTCTCCTCTGTTTCGCACGAGGTCCGGGGATTTTACAAAGGTGTGACTGCATCAGTCCTCGCTGTATCTGCGGTTTCTTCTGTTTCCTTCGGCACATACAAAAACTTCCTCTGTACCATCTGCAAGCTGCGATATGGGGCTGCAGATGCCAAGCCATCCAAGCTGGATGTTTCCCTTGCTGGAGCTGCTGCCGGCGCTGCCCGGGTAGGTAAACAGCCCACGGGGAAAGCACAATAAGAGATCTTGTTCACGAACATAGGCGGCTGGAAAAGCAGGGAATGTTTTTTGGTTCGGGAGGCCACATGGAAGCCTGCGACGAGTCTGGTGGGTTTGTTTTTGCAGGGGAGGTCATGCTCTACCCACACTGCCCCCTCACTGGTCAGCTCCATGGCGTGGCCGAGTCCTGCTGGGCAGCTCGTGCTGGATTTGGTTTGGAGTGCCAGGACACTTAAGAACATGCCATTAAAATGACACAGACCTTGGCAGCAAAAGCAGAACAAGGAAGAAAAAACAACATAGGCAGCAAACTCCCCAAGTGGCTGCGATGGTGTGTTTATGTAAGAAAGACATAACTCTGAGTTAAAGCACAGGTCAGTGCTTTCCCAGCGGCTGCACAAGCCTGGCAAGACATTGCTGCAGGAATGGGCAGAGCATGGTGTTGCCTTGCCAGGACTTCAAACTCAGCGAGGTACCACTGAGAAGTGATGCTGCCTGGCAAACATGTAGGATTCTCAGACAGGGAGGCCAGGCTGGGTCCAGGAGCAGTTTCCCACAAGCAGATGAGGGTGAGCTTCCACGGCTGCTGTGAATGTGGTGGAGCTCACTCCTTCATGCCGATGGCATGCTGGGCAGAAATGTGTGCCAGGTCACAATCCTCTTACCGAGCAGTCCAGATGGTCAGGTTTCTAGGTGCTTCCTGGCAGTCAGTGACTCAGCATGGGCTAATTTTTTTATAGTCTGGATGGTCTTGCTTCAAATACAGATACAAATAAGAGCCCTGATGTATGCTTCCCTATAGCTGAGGACATCCCCTTTCCACGCCCATCTGGTTTAGCAAGTAGTTACAGGTATTTAATATCCTGTGTTGACTTTTGCCTTGCCTTCCTCTCTGCCCAGTGCAGCTCACACACATGTCCTGCTGCTGCTGGGTGGAACAGCGTAGGCAGAGGGGAGGAGGCTGGAGCTTGCTGGAACTCGCAGACAATACTATTGCCTGAAAAGCTGGGAGACAAGAATTTACAGGACGGAGATCAAAAAGCTGTTTCAGTGTGAGGGTTAAAATACCATTCCCTGGCGTTGCAGGTTGTGTTGACAAACCCTAGTGAAGTGGCTAAAGTTCGGATGCAGACTCAGAGGAACCCACACCCTTCCATCACACATCAGCGTGTTTCCAAGCCAAAGTACCAAGGGTCTCTGCACTGTCTGAAGGTTATCATCAAGGAAGAAGGTTTTGGGGGTCTCTACAAGGGCTGTTCTGCCTTACTCTGCAGGGATTGCTCTGCTTCTGCAATATATTTCCTTTCCTATTCTGCTCTGTGCGAATGGCTTACACCAGATGGGAGAAATAAACCAGGTAGGTATTGGAAAGCATCTGGCATTACCTGCAAAAATGGCTTATTTAGTCCCACACTGAGAGGGAAACCAGGCTCTGGGCAAACATCACCCAGTACCCCAGTACCCAGTACCTATAAAACCTCACCCAGATCCTCACGAGGGGTTGCTCTGTGTGTGGTGGTTTTGGCCCCAGGGCTGGTGCCAGCAGCCTGCATGCGAGGGTTTCACTGGCCTCACCTTGTCCCTGAGCAGCTCCTTCTCCTGCTGCTGGGGGGGTTTTTACCACACACTCTGATGCCTCCACTGTGGATATGAAACCCTGCTATGTTAATGCAGAAACAGGATAACTAGGAATGAAACATGGACAAAGCTGTTGGGACCCATCACGGAGCTCAGATAAGGGTCAGTCCAGAGTGAATACAAAGTCCAGGCGGAGAAGGTAAAGACACTTCAGGTTCTTAGTTGTGATTTGGCTCCTAGAAGCAACTATCCACTCTGAGAAAGGATTGAATAGGTAACATTCAGCAAAAGAGCATCTCCCTGAGAATTATAAACATTAGATTCATCTGAAGAGGGTGTGAGTGCTCTCAGGCTGTACCACATCTAGTTCACATGGTGTTCAAAGTGTCATGTGTGCAAAAATTCTCTGAGAGCACTGGAAACACACAACTGCAAGAGCTGCACAAAATAACTCCTGAAGAACATGAAAGTTACCAAAGTCTGTGGACAAATCTGAGATGGTTGTAGCTGAACGAGACGCAAGTGAACTGCCCTTCTCCCTTGACTCTCTCCTGCAGGTTTCCTTGTTGTGCTGCTTTCTGGTGGTTTTGCAGGAGTCCTGGCCTGGGGATTAGCTACTCCCATGGATGTCATCAAATCACGCATGCAAACGGATGAATCGGACCAGCACAAGTACAGAGGCCTGATCCACTGCGTGAGGGAAAGTGTGAGAAAGGAGGGGGCAAAAGTGCTTTTCAAAGGACTGGGTTTAAACTGCATTCGTGCCTTTCCCGTGAACATGGTGGTGTTTGTAACATATGAAGGAGTACTGAGATTTACAGATCATTACGTAAACAAAAATTAGCTTGTTCCACTCTGTCCAAAGTGTATTTAATTTATTTTTTTATTTATTTGTAAGACAATATTCACAAACAACTGTTGAATTGATGGACAGCATAAGAAGCATGGACATTTCAACACAAAGCTGATGATTGATGGCTTTGTTTTATTCTTATAGGCTTAAAAACTCATCAGGGAGCCTTGGCTTTATATACAACCTCCCTTTTATCTCATTGAGGTATTTAGACTGTAGCTGCTGCTTAGGCTCTTGAAACATTCGCGAATTTTTATGTTCTAACAAGCTGTTTGTCTGATCAGGGGTTTTTTAATTATGTCATTTTGTTTGCTACTGGCACAGAAAACGATCCTCACAACCAAAAGGAAAGCTGGGGGGAGTTTGTGTAAGATTTAACACTCTCCAGCGTGTGCTCTTTACATACAATGCCTGCACTGCATTCACCGAATGACTTACATATTTGTGCTTCGGGCTGCAACTTCCCCTTCCCAGCAGTAATTTTCCCAAAGTGCTCTACAACTGTATCCCCTTGGCAGCAGCTGAAGTAGGAATGTCCTTTCTTTTCCCCGTTGCTCTTTAATGAGTGGCAGACACGGTCTGTTTACATAACTGCGCTAATGCTCTCGCTGCAGCGACGCCAGGCGCAGTTCCCGGCAGGCACGTGGTTTTCTCCCTGAGCCCCACACGGCATCAGCCTCTCCCGCAGGCCTATGGAGCAGCGGCTCTCCGAGCTTGGCACAGCTTTGGAGGCAATCTGTTCTCATCCTGGAGCGAGGAGAGGAATAGATGCAAAGCCTCTTTGCTCCGCAAAGGAAAGGCTGCCATAAAATCTGTTCGCTGGCGGGGTTAGGCAAGTCAGAGGAGAGTTGCGAAGTTGTAGAGCATAATCAAGATTTCCGGCTTTTAAAAGTGCATACTCTTCTCCCTTTAAATGGTGCTGTTAGGAGCAGCCAAATGTATTTTGCCAAAGGTGCACTTTGAAAGAATTTCTGACTTTTCTATTACTTCTTTTTCATTACTTTTTCCTACTTCTTTTTCATGAACAAGTCAGTTGAAAAAGCAATGCCCACACTATTGTTTAAGCAGAAAAACCCCTAAACCCAGAAATGTTAGTTTGCTCATCCTGCCTCAGGGGGCCATATATAGGCTTCTGTTCTAATCCCTGGATGATGACACCTGAAGAATTCTGGATCCAACCTCTCAGATTCTGCTAAAAATGTGTTTATTGGAAGGAAAGGGGAATACAGTATTTTAAAAGGAGTTATCATATCCAGGACCCTTCTGGTCAGCAGTCACTCTCACCAGCTGATGGCATGGCTTTACTACATTGACAGCAGTTTTGCAGCAGACAGGACTTGTCAGCTGTCTTGGACATACAGGAAGAACTGCAACAACAAGTTTAAAGATTTCAGGTGCTCCTAGACAAGAATAAAGGGAATCTCTTCTACCCCGGACAGAGGCCACTAAAAAGCCCCACAACTGTCCTGAAATCTAAGCCTTCAATTGGCCTTTTAAACATGTTCACAGCCATGCCATCAAACGAGCATCTTAATTCTTTCAAGGGTCTACGCAGCTCTTGCAGCTGATCCAAGAGCAGGGTTAAGAGACCAGGCTGGTGCACAGTATGTCACCTTAACGGGAGTAAAATGAAAGACTCGACACTGAACTGGATTCTCTCCAAAATACTTACGGCCTCAGCAACCTACCACTGTGGTCACAGCTTTGGGTGTCAGCACCAAACTTCTTCTACTCAGAAAGTCCTTAAAACAGAAGATTTAATTAAGTCCTTGAGGTTTGGAATTCCTCTTAAGATAGCTCTTAAGAGTCTACTAGTCTTGCTTCTTTCTACAAAGGATGCATTTATCTGAGTGGTGATTTATCCCTGCTTTGCCTGCATGTTTGGAATCATACTCCTTTACGCTGTGTTATTCTCAGATGACCTTGTTCTCTGGCATTACATCCTCTGAACAGAGACAGTGAAAGAATGCCTGCAAAACAGACTAAACAACCATTTATTGTGAGGCAGCACTGATACCATCCACGGTCAGCCCAAGGTTTGAATACTAAATAGCTCGTCTTTCCCAGTATGCTCACACACTCAGTTAACTAAAAATGTTTCCTCCTGTGAGTGTAACTGAAATACATTTGATTTCAAGGGAGAGGAATTACAGAGGAATTGTAAATATGAGTGGGAATAACTGCAGAAGCCAGTGCAAGCGGCTGAGAACTCTAAGCCTTGGGGTATCCAGGACCATATATAAGCAGGTTCTCATGTGGTCTGAACAAATGCTACATGAGAGGCAAATTGTGTCTCCAGGCAGCTTACTTCAGGAAGGTAAGTGCTTTGCAATCCACCCTGCTCAGAACTCTTTACTGGGAAAAACATGTAGCCAGTGCGTGGGTGACAACATGAGGAAGAACTCCCAGCTGATACAAACAGCACCAGGTAGAGGAACTGACTGCGTGAGTACTGTAAACACGGGCACATAAATTTGAACCAATTTTTGTTTGCTGACAAGACACGTATTAGGTACTTCACTACACACATCCCAAGCTGGGTGTTCAGCTTCTGGTTTTCAGCACTTGAATGCTTTATTTTCTGATTTGTATTATCTTGACCTTTAGCTACTCTAATGATCACAGAAATATTTATTTTGATAAATTAGCTAGCTGAAGGCCAGCCAACAGAAAGAAGGTACCACATTTGCTGTGCTGATATTGGGTTTACTTTGCTATAGCGACTGCAGCTTGTGGTATAGATGATTTCTTTCAGCAACAAAGTTGGTGGCCTCGAGAAAAAATATTCTTAGAAGTCACATTCAGGATCAGGTTCCATGTTGCTGACAGTCCCCGTTTGCTCTGACAATGCTCATGAATATCCAGGCAGGTTTCAGCATTCCTCTTGGTGATTGTGGAAGTGCTGTGGGAAGATATTCAGAATCTGTGCTTTTGCAAAGAAATTGTGAGCACCGTGTTTCCACTCAAGCACCAGTTTTACGCCAAACCTACTGAGGTGTCACTGTAAACAGGTCTCGTTGACCGTCCCCCATTCCAGAGCTGGCTGCTGTGCACAGGGACATGCAACATCCGGTCTGGCTTGTGACCAGGTCATCTCTGGACAACTGACCCTTACCAGCTCGCTCTGGGAGCAGTCTATAGTCTACCTGGAAGTGGGTTCTAAGGCACCCCGTTTCAGTACTTCAGAACAAGGACCAGCTACATCAGATGACAAATCAACACCTAAAAAGGTAGGAAGAGAGGTCAAAAACAAAGTGTAAATTGAGGCTTTTAAAAAATAATAAGAAAAAAGTAAAACGAAGTTTGATACAGACTTTTATCTACATTTTTATTACAGTAAGGTGAACAAAATGAGCAAATTGAGGAAAATGTAATGAACAATGCCTGGTAACATTTCAGCATGCTTTTGGAAACTGCCTTGTCTTGACCTTTAAATGTCTCTGGGACATGAACTGCAATTAACAACAGATTCAGTAATTCACCAAGACTCCTCTGAGAAACTGTGCCATCTCAGAAGCATGTTGGTACAAATTCATCAGAGGACTTGAAAACAGTACTTGTTCAGCAAAAAAATACTAAATAGTTTTGCTATCACTTTCCTTTCTAGCACTTTCAAAACATATTTCAATTGTTGTTATAAAATAATCCATCTGCTTATCTAGAACAGAACACAGTACTGTTTCTCCTACAGCGTATTTCCCTTTGCTGAATAACAAAATTAATTCTTAGGTAATGAAATAAATCTAGCAGAACAAATCTGCATATATTTTAAATGAGAAATTTGCATTTTAAGTTTGCAAAAGCACTTTTAAAGTCAATTTAAGGCTTATCTTTTATGTATGGCTTAAAGATGACAAAGAGTAGACTGCAAGAACAGGAAGGTCATCATTAAAGTCTAAAGTAATTAAGACTTAGCTTATTTATTACTGGATTTAAGAAGCTGTTTTTTCCCCCTAAGAATTGCTCCACTACTACTAGAAAAAAAAATGTTTTTCTAATCATTGTTAAGCCTTTGCTGGCACTGAGATGCTTTGCCTGTGGGTTATGGAGACAGTCTCTGGGAAACATTTTCACTAATAAGCTGAAGTCAATGGCATTAGATGAGAGATGCCTGCTCACATAAACTGTAGAGAAAAAGACAAAAGCTAAGCCTTGCTATTTTCAGCACAAGTTTGAAACTCATGCAATAGGACTTGGTTTGCCTTGCACTTCTGCCTTTTCCTTGGTTCCTTGAACAAACATAACCAGGTTAACCCACCTGTGTTACCTGCATCAAATAAAACCACCTTTGCTAAGACTATGTCTGGGCTAGCAGCTTTCCATTCTATACAAGACAGATCTAACAGTGTGCACTCACCACTGTTCATATCAAAACAAATAGCTAATAATTCAAATTTTTCTTTCATAAATCGTAGTGAAGACATTGAAGTTCTTTCAAAGAAAGGAGATAATTAAAATACACGAGGTATTTTAACAAAGTATGTACTATTTTCCACTGGAATACATTCTAAAATAAGTATCCCCAGTTTGAACAACCTGGTGCAGTGAAAGAGAACAGACACTACTAGAAGTATCCCTGCGTCTAGTGTGACTTCAATTTTCACAGCATGATTTAACACTTGTTATTTATAACTAGAAACTAATATTTGCATTTCTATACTATCTCCCATGTGAGAATATCAAGGACCTGACAACCTCCTGATGACCTCCTCCCTCCAGAGGCACTCAGATTAGCTAAATAGCTCCAGGAAAAAAGTAAAATGAGATTTCTGCAACTTGCTCAATGTCAAAGAGGAAGGTGACAGCAAGACAAGTATGATATTCTTTCTCCAGTGTTCAACTTACAGATGTCCACTCTTTCTGTATTGATCCCACTTTGTAACATTCACTACTTTTTTGTGTGCAGCATGTTCTCAGTAGTCCAAGAAGACATACAGTTTAGTAAACCAAGGTATATAGTACAACAGAAATGGAGCTACTATTTGTTAGTTTGAGATATGACCTCTTACCAACATATTTAAAACAATTTCCAAGTTAGCCTTTATCATCGAATGGAAATTTTATTTATATTTTCAACATGAAATACATTAAAATACAATGTTGGGCTGACATACATGCTTTTCTGCAAGACTGTTCAATTCTGTCTTGCATATTCTGATTTTAAATAGATACAAGTCCTACTTTAAACTTTTTCTGTACTCTGCTGTTCATGATAATTTACTCATTATTTATAAAGCACCAATTACAGGCTGTACATAGCTAGGGAGTGATGACATACAACAGAAGACAACAATTACTCGGTTGTGGATTATCAAGTGCTAAGTTACATACACATTTCTTCAAAATTCAAAAGCCAGCTTCCTTGGAGTCATGAACTGCTTCACAATTTCATCTGTGACCTGCTTCCTTCTTTCTTGATGAGCTGCTACCAACGGCTGCATTGTTTCAATAAGCACCTTCTTCAGCTCCCCTGTGAGCAATTCCCCACTGGTGTAAGCCTGTCAAGAAAGTGTTGGTTGCTGAACATGGTGCCATTCACAAAAAGACTCAGTAACCAGGATTTCTTTAGAAGACAGATTTGGATGTCTTAAAAATAAGCACACGCCTTAGAAGATTATCTGGTATCACTCTGAAAATGCAACTTGCAGAGTTGCTTGTTGCCTGTTAAAAGATTAAGGCAGCTGGGAAAGTTCGTATGTGACAAGCTATTACAAGGACTGAATAAACTACCTTCACAAGTTTAACCAGGAAATCCTGTAATTATTTGCAGGAAACTGCATATTTTCCTCCCCAGAATCCCAGTTCAAATAAACAGTCACCCTAAGCAATTTTTTTCTTTCTTTTCTGCAGTACAAATTTTCGTATTTTTCTCTCACTGCATTTGGGTAAGAGACTAGATGTGATTAAAATACCCTTTTTATAGCAAAGACACTCAGAACCTATGTTCACACTGTAGTCATATTCACAGTTGGTAATCCATTCCATTGCTCAATACTGAAATGCTTTAGCTTAGAAGCACAGGCTAACAGTTACTGGTTCAGCCACGTTGAGAAACCACAGCTGGGATAGTTCAGCTATATTTGAAATGACAATAAACATGATAATCTTACCTCAACTCATCATAAAGCCATTTGTAACACCTGTTCAAGGTGTAAATGCTGCTGATGTTCACTCAGCAAGAGCAAAATACATTAACAAGAACAAATGGAATTCCAGTTTCAGTGGTGGGTTTTGGGGTGTGTGCATTATTTTTTGCTTATTAGTTTGTTATAAAAACACCAACATTGCTCTCTCTGAAAGTGTCCTCTGGTGCTACACCTGAAGCGGCTGCACTGATGCTGCTACAATGGGTGAGTTCATGCTTTCTATTCAGCTTCTGAGGCACCACTGCAGCGAGCTGCAAGCTGCGGGCCAGGCTTTGTGCTCTGCAGCAAAGTTAGGCTGATACTCTTGCAGTGGATGGAGATCAATGAAACAAATCTCTTTAAGTCAAATGTGCTTCAGGTTTCCATAAGGAATTTACAACAGCACGGGAAAGAGTAGCTATCCAACCCTGCTCTTGTGTGGGAAGGAGTAGAGAGCTGGAGAAGAATCTGCAGCTCTTGACTTTCTTGCTGCTGTTCCCAGCAGGAGAAAGCTGATAAACCAATGTGACACGGGTGTTATCTACTGCAGCTCCTGCCTTCCAGAGAACACACACCACCTAGTACTGGTGATGAAGGGAAGGGAAATGGCTTGCTACCAGCCCTGGGGACAGAAGTCTGCCAGACAGGTTTAAGGAAAATGCAACATATATGAAGCAGTTTTCACCTGGGATCAGTGAATCAATTCCTCAGAGCTATTAAATTTCTTGCGATGATAAGAAAAAAACAAAAACCAGCAAGCTTTAGACATGAGCTTTTGTAGTTTTGCAGAGTGTTTAGGCACTTTACAATAAGGAACCAGCAGAGTGTATTATACAATTAAAACAACACTAATCCCAAGGTGGCCTCATTTGAATGGTAGGGAAGATACTGTCCTACAGAGTGTTGGAGATTCCTGTGAAAACACTAGGGATTTTTTTTTTTAAAGAAGAGACAGATTGGCCTGTGAGAAAGAACACTGCAAAGAAATAAAAACTGAGATACTAATATTGAAGCTTGCAAGGGATGGAGAGCATGAGAGTAACACCGAAATTACCTTCCTGGAGAAGGTTCACAGGAGGACTGAGTTACAGCTCTGTCGAGGGCTGAGGTTGTTTGTCCTCGCAGCAGGTAATGAATAATCCTGTCTTCAGTTTGGTTACTCACCTGCTTCAGTTGCTCGAGCCTGTCATCATCTTCCAGGAAGAAAGTCAGGTACATAAAAGACACATCAACGTCACAGTTGCCTCCGTACTTCCTGTGCTCCTCAATGGTGTCCCTGCCTCCCGAGAAGGCGTGCTTGTTAATCTGAAACAACACCAGGAGCTCTTGTTGTAATTCCCACTGCATTTGGGATTACTCTAGCGCAAATAGAGATGTGTCATGATCTTCCAAACTCCTTCTTAAGGATTAGCTGAAGAATGCATGGGACAAGTTAATGCAGAGCCTCAGGACTGAAAAAAGGAGGTCATCAGAACCCAGCAGGGAAAAATGGCTATACACATACTCCTCAGACTGCACAATCAGAACAAAAATGAAGTGAAAATTAAAAATAATCTACCCAAGACTCAGTCAAAAACTTTTGAAGTCCCTTTTGCTGAAGCTGTTGGACAGAATTTGTGTTTACAGGAAATGTACTTCATGTAACAAAAATTAAGATATTTTCTTTATCAAGAAATTAATTTTGAAAGAGATGAAGAAGGCATGGAAAATCCTGCAGGAATCCTAGAGGGAACCTAATCTTCTCTTTCTGGGGAAAAGGAAAACAAGACAAAGCGAAGTTAAAGATTACAAAAGTCTGTCTAGAATGCTTAAAATCAGACCAATGCCCAATTGTTCTGTCTAAAAATGGAGTATTTGCTGACATGCGCCCTCTTTTTAAGCACAGTTTCCTATAGGCAGATGAAAGGCACTGTTGAACAGATATAATTGCTAATCACATTCTCAATAAATTCAGAACCCACTGGCCTATTTTAAACATTTAAACATATGTAGAACTCTCTGAGGATGCTAATCTTCCTACAAATTTAAAGAAAATAAATTGCTAAGTGGAGGAAAAAAAATATTTCTTAACCATATGCTGAGCTTTCATTTAGCTCTTGCATCTTTTGAGATACCATAATCAACCTGCCAAGAGACACATTTGCATATGAAGTAGGGTTTTTTTAGTTCTGGTATCTAGGAGCTGTTATATATTTACAATTTATGAACATTCCTACTATCTGTATAGACTGTTTAGTGCTTTTCTGAATCTCTCCAACCACCACATTACAGATGAAGTCTTGTGGCAATGAACTACAATTAGAAATGATGCACTGATGAATACTTTAAGGAAATGAACTGCCATGTGCCACATTACATCTATTCTTATATTGTAGGGCAACCTGAATAGCTGTCTCAGCACCTGTAAAATGAAGTTTTTACATACAATTCTGCACTGACCTCTCTCCTTACTAGATTTTGTAAGCCTGTATGAAATTTTTGCGATATCCTTTATCTCTACAGCTTGTCTTCTTCCTAAACTCAGAGGGATTAAATACAATATGCCAGATGAAGGCATTTTTTTGTTGAAACACAGAATGTTTCCTTTCGTAATCTCAAATTCTTTTTTTTACATATTCTGGTGCCTACTCATTGACTGAGAGTTTCAGTGACCTATCCATAGTGATGCACTGATCTTTTTCCCCCTGAATTTCTCTGAATCCCTCAATATGTCCACAGACATAAAATGTAAGTAACACTTCATAGGAAAGCAAAAAAGTAATTGAGCTGTACAAGTAATTTGCTGATAGGTGGAATAAGAATAGTTTATTAAAATGCTGCCATTCATCTCATTGGATTACCCAGAGGCTTCTCAGCCTTTCCCAATATGTAGCGATTTTTTATCTTCCATTACCTGTAAGTTTTGAACTTCATTAATTAGCAATGTACCAACAATCTGAAAAACGCTGTAAGAAGTATTTTTTTTTGTCCAGTGTAGCATTATCTTTTTAACCTTCATCCATGACTAGATGTCACTTTTCCTACTCTATTTTTAAATTTATTTGCTGTAACAATATTTGGTCTTTCACTCAAGCTCTATTTGCAAAAAGACTTGTTTCTGATGGGCTTCAGAAGCTGAAATAAATCTCATTTTGTCCTCCATTACTCAATACATGACAACATGTTCTGGATTTTTCTCTATGCATTTTATATTCCAAGTAGCTAGAATTATTTTTTTATTTTTCCAAGTAGTTTAAAGACAGCAGAATTATGACTGATGAACTTGGATCTCTTTACAGATTACAAGTTACTTGCCAGGAGAAAACCATGGAAAAATGTTACCAATATTACCATTAACCATGTACTCTCTATTCTGAAATTATACTTTTTTTAAAAAAGAAACTCTGTAATTGTGCAAATAAACTGGAATTATTATAATCCAAACACATGAAGAATTCCAATGCTGCAAAACAGTACTGTTTAATCAGTTTCTACAAGAGAAAATGAAGCGTTATGAGGTGGCTGTAGAAGAGTCTGACCATAAGAGAATTAATCCAAGCCTGCCCAACAGAAACAACATAAACATCTTTTCTTCTTGTTTTGACAGTTATTTCATGTCTGGTATCATGCCTATAAATTCTTTCCCAAGGACTGATTTTCATTTTCTTTAAATACCACAACACAGGCAAACTTTTGCCAAACTAAATCATCTGATACCAGATAAGAGTGATCTTCCTTTGAACTTGGAAACAAACCAGGAGTATACTCAGATAGAAGAAAATACCCCTTCTAAAACTGAATTGAAATTCAGCATAATGTTTATTTGTGAACTGGAGTGAGCAGATTTATTTGTGAATTAGCAGCAATAGGTTCCCAAGCAGCAGGGAAGATCTGACCTGTGTTGTAACTAACACTGTGCAACGTTTGGTGCTCCCAACAAGGGGAGGCAGTCAAGAAAAAGCTGTTTATTATGTTTACATCATGGCCTGTCAGATTTCAAAACTATGGCAACATAATATTTATTTTAAGAGCATGAGCCGCCACAGTTCTTATTCTTACCCCACTGTTCTGCAGGTATCAGAAAAACAAACACGTTTTGTACATTATCCCAGCTAGTATTTGTACTGTCAGACCAGCTGGTAAGGCAAAAGATCATATTTTATAGTCTAGCGAAATTTGCATAACTCAGTCAATTCCTGAAGATGCTCTGCCATGAAATGCAAGGAAAAAAGATTCATATATGTTCAAGGAAAACACTAAAAATTGACATTGTAACCAGGAGGGCCACTGAAGGTGGACAGCTGAGGGGAATATCAAAGCAGTGTCAGGCAGGAGCTGGGGGCCAACCTCTGCAGCACTTTCTGGTGAAGCTGGAGACTATTCCTACTTATATGGTACCTATAGACATAGTTTAGTGGTGGACTTGACAGGGACAGGTTTATGGTTGAACTCCATGATCTTAAGGGTCCTTTCTGACCTAAATGGCTCTATGATTCTATGACCACTGCTCCTTTTCATTATAAAGCTTTGTGCTATCAGGCTTTGCAGGTCCTTACCTTTGTCTTGATTTGTTTGGGTGTATCAGTGAGGAAGATGGAGGAGTTTGGGTCACTAGCACTCATTTTGGTCTGTGCTCCTTGTAGGGCTGGGAAGAAGACTGAGTGGAGTAATGCTGGTTTAGGCTGTCCAATTCTCGGTGCTACATCGCGAGTCATTCTAAAATAAGGGTCCTAAAACAACCATCAATAAAAGCACAGAATAAAGTTGAAAAATGTGATTTGAAAGCTGATTGGTGCTGACTCATTCATGCCTTAAGAAGTGATGTCAAAAACCCAAAAACTGAAAAAAACAAACCATGAATTGTTCTAGAACCTACTTCCAAATCCAGTTCATTCAGAGGAGCAACAAACAAAATCCCCCTTTTTTTTTCCATAGTGCTGTACCCTCTGATTCCCTTAAGTAATAGGCATAGTTACAAAATTTTACATGAATTCAAACAGTTGCTAAAACTATACTTAATATGCCTGGAGATGCATGCAGCCTACGATGAAAGCTTTCTTCCAAAGCATTTTAACAACAAGCAGAGAATATGAACTAAATCAGTGATCAAGCTGGCAGTGCTGTGCTGATAATGTGACTTAAACCAAAGTGCAATAATATTACTTCCTAATATTCTGGCTGATGAATATGATTACATTATCTTCCAGTGTCTGTGATTAAAATAGCCAAAGATTCAGACAGTGCAGGACGTGATTCCTAGAAACACTACTTATTTAAAAAACCCTATTACTCTCATTTGTATCTGATGTTCTTCCAGCTCTCTCTGTAAATCTGAATTGTTAAGGTTCTGTAGCCTTTCAGGCAAACTACTTCAATGCTTCTTTATTCTTACTGAGAGAAGGTTTTTCTCCATGGTTCAACAGAAATCTCTTGTGCTGCAAGTTGAGCTCATTCCATCTTGTCCAAGTTACCATGGAGATGGCCAAAAGTTTCTTCCTACCCCCATGTCAGTGTGCTTTTGCATAGATGTTGCCGTCTTTGCTTTCCTAGATGTCAGCTCAGTGTGAACTGAGTTGAGATGAAGGGAGATCCAAAACTGGATGAATACATGGTTGTTGGGTTAAGCTTTCATCTTTTCATCTTTTAGCTCTTTCAGCTTCTACCCCAGAAAGGTGCTTGCAGGAATGCTTTACATATGCTTCGAGACACCACTATGAAGCTTGAATGGCACAATACAAAACCGAATCCATGAAAACCAAATTAAGCAGTACGATTTTCTTACCTGGTCAATAGCACATGGGATAAGACACTGAATATTCTCCTTGCCATTGAAGATCTGTGGAAATGATGAACTGAATGATGGTGCAGCTTGGATAGCAGGAAAGCTGATCTTACCTGAAAAACATGTTTGGAAAAGCTAAGCAATCAACAGAAGCAGTGATAAATAGAGAGAATTTTTTTCAACATGTAAAATGCACAAGTGAATCATTCAGACACTTAGTTGAAGACCAAGCTCTATCTTTATCAAGCATTGTTGCCTTATCTGAGGAAACTTTTTCATCTTTATCTTCTGCAATGTCAACAAACCTTCAACTGACATAGAAACTAATGACAAAAGGCAAGCTGTGACCACAGCGACTTCAGAAAAAGCTCATCACTGCATACTCTCTTGATCACTGAACTATCTACCCTTTCCAGAAACAGAATTGACTAAGCTTCTCATTTTTTTTCACTTTGTGAGAGAATAGCTACAGTCATCACATTTCCTCTAAATCTCAGAATCACTGCTATATGCACACTGTACTCATGAAGCATCTCAGATGTGCCCAGTTTCCTTCTTTATACAGGGCTTAGTCACAGCATGGCCAACCTGCTTCCCTGATCAAAATCCTATCACAACAGAGAGCAAGGAGCAGACTTTTCCAAACATGTGATGAAGTCATTATCACAATACCATCTTTTATTAGAGCACTGCTAAAACAAGTGGAAATCTGTTCCTTGGTTACAGTGAAGGCTGAAAAGCTGTCAGTGGCCCAATCACTGGACAAAGAATGATGATAGCACTCAAAAACATCCAGGATTTGATGCCATTTTTACACAGAATCATTTTTTTCAGCCGTGTGACAGAAACCTGCGATTGCAGTGAAGTAAATGGGAGACATACGGTACCCAGCACTTTGATAATTAGGGTATTCAACACTCAACTTTTTTCATATATGTAAATGTGTATCTGTATTAATGCAACTTTTTCTGAAAAGTTTTTTTACAAATTTGGCATAGAACTTTCTAGGAGGTACAATTGTCCATAGCTCCAATCACTGTAACAAAAGAATAAAAAAGAAAAAAAAAAGAGAGAATAGTTCTGTTTTGGACCCTTCAACATTTGTGTTTTGTACTTTGCTCTTACTAAAGTCAAAAAGGTAGATGTTATGCTAGAAATTTCATTGTAAAATGTTTTCTATTCTGAAGGAACAACAAGAACATCAGAATCAGAATCAGCCCAGAAACGGGACCTTCCTGCTTTTTCTGTCTATTTCATGAGTGGCAGACACTAATCTCCTTAAATTATTACTTAAAATAGCTCAATTGAAAGTGAAAACAAGCACTGTTTCTTGTAGCTTGTATGATTTCCTACCAATGCAATCACTGTCTGTAAAGCCAAAGATTCCTTTCACTTGGTTAAATGTGACATGCTTCTGAACTTTGACAATGTTTTTGTAGAATCCGGCACTTGTCCTGTGAGAAAAAAAAATGCGGAAAAATGAGAAGAGGAGACTGCACGTACAAACTTCCACTGAAAAAGCTGAGAACGTAAAAAAGCCTGCAGGATTAAATCTCACAGTTTTAGACTTTTTGTGGCCCGTTGAGATCATAATTAGAGAATTATTTACAAACAGGAATTTTATGCCTTGAAAGTTTAATTTATTCTTCCCCTTCCCCAACAATTACTACAAACATTTTTTTTTCACAACTTACTGTCTAAACCCAGAAATATTTTGATTTGGAGATGGTGCTAAAATGCCTCATGGAGCCTGAAGTTTACTTATGCTTCTCTGTGAACTCTGGCAACTTAAACAGATCATGTCTTCTGTGTTGCTTGGTATCCCCCATGTGTATCCCATACAGAATAAACTCCTTCCCTCTGAGATGTCAGTTTCAATAGCAATTTCTTTTTCTTAAATCTTCTTTAAACTTCACTCAATGAGCTTTCATGCTGTATTATTAAAATAATTGATCACGACAAGTTGCTGCAATGCCTTCTGTTAATGCAGCTGAAGTGTAAACACATCTGAGAGATTTTGATACCATCTTAAGCAAATCAATCTGGAAGTTTCTTGGTGGTTTAGGTATTTTTACACTTTAGCTGGTTTAACATATTCTTCATAATTTACACATTGCACACACAAGTATTTGTTCACATATTATACAGGAGAATGACAATAGTATATATAAAACGTTAGCAGAAAAAATAAAATGTTTCTATTTTAAGTGTTACAAAACCTGTCCTGAAGCTTTCAAATTTAGATACCCTTATTAAAACATTGCTGACTCTCAAAAGAAGAGAGAAAATATAGACACTTTTTTCACTACAATGCTCTAAAGAAATTTATACTTACCCTAAATAGTCTAAATCCGAAAATATAAAGGTTTTATTGACATCAAAACCGCATGCAATGATGTCTTTTGCATTTTCTCTAGCATATTCATACGCCTTCTCAATTGTCATGTCCTTCCAAAGGTATTTTTCATCATCAGTTAACTGTATTACCAAGGGAACATCAAACACTTCTTGCAGCCACCTAAGAGAAGCAGATATATTTTATCCCAAGTAAGTTAAAACGAAGATGTAAGTCACACAACTAAAAATATTTTTATATATTTAAACAAAAGATATATAGAGGTCTGCTCTTTTCTTTGTATGCATATGCAGTTATATTTATGTGACAAAATAAAATGTTTTATACAGATTATAATGACAATTTACCTGGAAAAAAGACTCACACTCACTGTTTCCTGTACACATGACAGTGGTCACCAATTGCAGAGGAACCAGAATTCAAGGGGGTTTTAGCTTTCTGAGCCAAATGTCTCTGTGTCCTGCTGCTGCAGGCACCACCTTAGACAGTAATGTTACTGAGTCTTGAAACGAACTGGTTTTTAGGAACAACAAAAATTCTAACGAGTGCCACATGGCTAAGGGAGTAAGAAAGAGGGCTTTATGGAGATGCAGGTATTGTGATCATTTGAATGAAAGGTAAGACTGAATTAAGTTCATTAATATTCACCTCATAACCAGAACTCCTTGCAATGTATCATTTTGGCAGTTTCACAAGCCATGCTCAATGTTTCCTTTGAAAAAAATGCTTTGATTGAAACAAATGGTAGAAATAGCTTACTTTGTGAACATAAATGGGATAAGATGACCAACATGCATTGCCTGAGAGGATGGCCCTCTGCCTGTATAAAGGTAAAAGGGCTTCTTATTTTCATAAGCATCAAGTACTTGGTCCATATCTCTAGAGAAAAAACAGAGAAAACATGATACAACTCTTTAGTATGAAATATCCACAGCAAAAAGCCTTTATTCAAAATTAGAGTGCTTTTAAAGCCAAAAGTATTTATAAATAAATTACAGTATGTTAACTGTCCTAGAAATAAAAAAGTTCTTCTTTACTCATTTTTTAATTTAAGAAAAGCATTGTTTCCTTCAGTCTCCATGGGGGAAAAAACCTCAAAGAAAAATGAAACCAAAAATTAAAATTTAATGTTGAAATTGTGCAACTTTTAAAATCACCTCACTGGATAATAACCTCTAGGGCCTAGTAAAACAGCCAGGGATCACTTCTCAAATAGGTTCAACCAACCAGCTTAGCTGACCTCTGGTGGATGTTATGCCCTCAGTCATGCTCAGGTCCTTCTGTGAAACCTGCTGGTGCCACAGCCCCAGAACTCCTGTGTGCTAACAATTAAACAGTGAAGGTCACTGGCAGGCTCATGCTTAAGATTATTCCCTGAGCCTTTTCTATACCACAAACAGATGCACAGGCCACAGGAGCCCTGCTGAAATCACCAGTGGTACCTGGAGTTCTCTGCCAGGTCACTGCCTCTGGCTGCTGATGCAGAGTCACAGTGAACCTGCACTCTTCAGTTTGGGATTACTGAGGATGTATCAGAAACCCAAGCAGTCAAGAGTTGCAAGTGTTGCCAGGGGAAATCTGCAGTAGTTGCTGATTTCAAATGGCACAGTTGGTTTGTCTTGGTATAAAAGCACATGGTTTTTGCTAGTTACAGGCTTCTCCCAATAACTCTCACAGGAAGTCTGCCCCGTAGGATCTTCTGAATTTTAATAAAAGAAAATCTCACCTGTGGGAAAAAAAAATTCCTCTCCGTAGAAAGTGGTGAGGTTTTTGCCCAGTAGCTCTTTCTATTCGATTAATCAGATCTGTGTCAATTTTACTGCTGCCAAACCGAACTATAATCACAAAATGTTAAAGAAAAAAAATTAAAATAAGCACAGAATAGCTACAACCAGATCTTGGAATACCAAGAACACACCAATGCAGGCTAGATTAAGAAGATTCAAGTCAAAATGCCTAGATTTTCCTGATTCTTGTCGGAAGTCCCAGCAGCCACCTCCAGTATTAACTCTATGCTAGGAGGCTCAGCTCATTCACAACATGCAGTATTTCTCCATCCACGAATTACTGTAACTGCAGTCTCCTTACAGCAGAAGCATTGATATTCCAAGCAAAAACACATGCTAAAGTAACACATTCAGATCAACAACTTGGCCTCTCTAAGCCATAAGATAAAAATGCCTATGAGGCTCTGAATGTTTCTCTCTTGATGTCTAAATTTTCTGCTGTCAGATAACATTGTCTTTTGCTTTCACTCAGACAACATCACCAACTCCAATTACTCTTCTGCAAACTTAATTCTTCTTTAATATGTATATGATTACAGACACTGCTCCCCTCAAGAGGCTTGAAAAGGAAATGCATAATGCTCTTGATGGCAATCAGAAAGACTTACAACTTGGTGGTTTAGGAAAGGTTGTCATAGAGTAAAATAGCAGTATTTCTCCTATTCCCAGTAGTTCTTGGATCCTAATAATCAGGTCAATGTTTTACGGTTTGGACTCATGCAAAAAAATCTACACAAGAGTCTACTGTTTGCTACTATTCTGCTCTATTCAACATCAGAACTATTCAACACTGCACTAATAAAATGCAAAATGCATCACAAAATGGCAAATTATAATCTGGATGAATGCTAAAAGGAGACCAAATGATCATGAAAATGATTCAGTACATCAACAGGAACTGGTAAGATGCTAATCTGACAGAAACAGAAAACATGAAAATGCCCTCATTAACTGGGACTAGCTACCCTAGAAATACTCATGTACCGTCATAGAAAGTGATTAGAAAAACTCTCTGGTGTATAGAACACTTCACTGGACATGCCTAAATATCTCTATTAAATATTCACAGACTGCACAACTCTCTTTTCTTTGCCCATCTTCACCTTTTCTGTTAAAAAAATGGATAATTTTTCCCTACCTATTTCCTCCTATTTGAATGTTCAGAACATCTTAGGCTCTCTGCTCACAAAGAATCTGCCTTTCTAAACAGCTTCTGACAAAGACACAATCTCCACTCCTAAACAAGCTTTAAAAAAAATTCCTAGTGTGCTTTTCATCTCTAGTGTTCTAGCTTTTACCAAAAGACAGCTTTCAACTCACTGTGCATAAGAAGTCCTGAGAACTGCCATTTTCAAAAGCATATTTGCATTTGCTGAAAATTCACTGTGTACTTTTCCTCTTTGTCATTGCCCTGTTATATCTATGTGGAGAAATGTATACCCTAATATTTGTTATACAGTAACTTTGGTGACCAGGCCAGTCTCGATGATCTCTGAGCAGCCATGACAACTGGGAGAGGCTCCTGGAGGCTGGAAGAAAGCAAATGCCAATCCTACCTTAAAGAAGGGCTAGAAGAAGGAATTGTGGAACTACAGGCCAGTCAGCCTCATCTCAATCTGTGGGCACGTGCTGAAGCAAATAATCCTGGAAATCATCCCCAAACATTTAAGACATGAAGGTGACTGGTAGTAGTCAGCAAGGATTTATGAATGGAAAATCATGTCAGACCAATTTAATAGTCCTTCTATGACGCTATGACTAGAGCTGAAGAGAGAACAGTGGATGTTGTTTACCTCAGCTTTAGTTCTTTTGACACTGCCTTCCATCTCATTCTCATAGATAATTGATGAAGTCTGGACTAGGTAAGTGGACAGCAAAGTGAACTGAGAACTGGCTGAACTGCCAAGCTCAAGAGGTTGTGAGCAGCAGCACAAAGTCCAGCTGGAGCTGGACTCCAGCTGGCAAGTGTGCAGGTGAAATAATCCTGGGAGGGGTGGCTGATACAACAGATGGCTGTGGTGCTATCGAGAGGGACCTCAGCAGGCTGGAGAAATGGGCTGACAAGAATCTCATGAAGTTCAACAAAAAGGAATGCAAAGTCCTGAATTTGGGGAGGAATAACTCTGTACACTGGTACAGCAGGGGGCCAACTGGCTGGAAAGCAGGACCCTGGGGTCCCAAGGTCCCGACAGACAAGGAACTGAATATAGCCTGTAATGCACTTTTGTCGGCTGGATGGCCAAAGGCCTTATGGGCTGCACCAGGAACATTGCTGCCTGAATGTCAAGGTAGGTGATGCTTTCCCTGTTTTAAGCACTGAGGAGACACTTCTGGAGCACTGGTTCTGGGCTCTGGCATAAGAAGGACATGGATATAATAAAGTGAATCCAGCAAAGGGCCACAAAGATGAAGGACTCAGAGCACCTGTCATACAAGGAGAGTTTGAGAGAGCTGGGATTGCTGAGCTTGGGGAAGAGAAGGCTTAGGAACGATCTTATCAATGTGTGTAAATATGTGATTAGGGGAAGCGGAGAGGAAATAAAGACAGCACCAGACTTTTCTCAGTGATGCCCAGTGAAAGGACAAGAGGCAAAAGGTACGACTTAGAAGAAAGAAGCAATTCCATCTAAATATACAAAACGCCTTCATACTGTGCACATGGTCAAACACTGGAACGTGTTGCCCAGCGAGGTCATGGGATCTCCATCCTTGGAGATTAAAAAATCCTACTGGACAAGGTCCTGAGCAACCTCCTCTAGATGACTCTGCTTCGGGGAGAGGGGCTGACTAGATGATCTGCAAAACTGCCCACCAACTTCAACCATTTGGTATCACTTGCAATATTCAGCTTACTGAATTATCAGCATGGTTAGCATACAAAGCTCTTTCTCACTCATTCCTCTTGTCTTTGCTCATGCTCAAACAAACAAATTTCTAGGGATGTTCATGCCTAGTACTTAGCTAACAGAACCCTTCTTCCCAGGTTATCTTCAGGCTGTTTTGTTGTGCTACCATACACTTAAGTGCACATCTAGGACAGCCATTTGAGAAGATCTCTTTCAATTAAAACAGTGATTTCATTTCTTCTGTGTTTGATTAAACACAAGCACAGTGGCAACTTTCTGAGGTACCGCTAGTAAATAGATTATAGGTGGCACAAAAATTTCCCTTAAGGCAGGAGCTGTCAAATCTAACAAATTCATGGACAATACCTTTTATTGCTATTTTTAAAAAGGGCACCAAAAGAAGGAACCTTATCAATAACAACCAGCAACTGCTTTGCATCCTGAATTGGCTAGGCTAGCATTCTTTTCTGAAAAATTTCAAACATAGCACTTAGAACAAGCAAAATGACTCATTTATCAAATTCACCAATCTGAGAGTAGTGTAAAGAAGAAGAAACCACTAACCCATTGTGCTAAGGAAGATCAAAGGTCTTACATACACAGTTACTGGAAAAAAGGGCATGAACTGATTTATAGGAAGTCGTTTTTAGGAAGATTCTGAGATTGTGCTAACACAATTGTGCAACTCTTCTAAAATTCTCAGAATCCCTCCTCCCATGAAAAAACCCCCAAATCACTTCTCTGTAACTCCTATGCAAGTAACAAGATTATGAGAGATCTTATCCACTTCCAGATTCTATTAAATATATCTTTTCCTTCTCGCATACTGACCTATATTTTTCTTTGCACACTTCTCCCTTTCCAACTTTTACTTTCTCTTATTACTTCCTGCAGACTAAGCCAATGTGTACATACCTTGGACACGATCTCACAAGAACATCACAAAGAGTTAAAATAATGCTGACACAAGCAACTGTCCCAAAAGCAAATATATGATTACTGCCACATAAGGATGTATGCTCTGCTGTGAGAAAAAACTAAGCAGACCTTAGCCCTGTACAACTGGAGTACTAAACATGAATGGAAGATTGACAATAATGAAAAAAAAAGGAAAAATAAGAGAAATTAATGAATAGTTCTCTCACTTGTTTCCATGCTAGACTCAAACAAGTCATTAAAATAGCAAACTGTAAAACCAAAAGGGAAATTACCTAGACCTCTGTTTCTTAAATTACAAAACTTTGCAAGTTTTGTAACAACCCTGTCTAAAACATTTTCCATTACACTGCATGTTTTTGAATGAGCTGCAACTCCTTCATTCTAGCCAGCACTTGGCTGCCTGCAAGTGTGTCTTCTGAAGAAGTCATTAGACTTAACAGATGTCTGCATTAGTTTTGGATCATTCCTGCCCTCTCTAATTTATAAGCGATGTGAGGGGACCGTAAGAAGAATCCTTCAATCTGGCCAAAATACTCTTCTGCATCCCAGCCACTGAAGATGTAGATACTCAGTCACAGTGTCTTTGTCAGCATAACTTCTAATAACAGTTCTCACACCCAAAAAAAAAAACTGCAAGTAAAACTTGGATTTTGAACTTAGAAATTCTTGGCAAAGTATTCACGTCTTTCATAGGAAAACCACACCTGGGACATTTTCAATCTCTTACAGCAAATTCTTTAGACATGGAAATGCTAAGATTAGACATAAATTAAATGTTACCTATGATGTTTTGATCTGGATTTGTTATGATGCCTTGCTGTTTCTGTGGTCATTAGGATCACTTTACATAAATTCCTTAGTAGCAGTGAAGGAAGAGTTATACCTATGAGCTTGTCATAATCCACGCCTTTAGCATTTGATGTCTGCACATTCCAGGGATCCACCAAATCCTCATCCTCTTCTTTAGTTGTACCATTGTTTATTAATACAAGATCTTTTGGAGGCAAGCCTGCCTGATAATCTTGTCCTGTTGTTGTTTTATATGACAGTTTTAATGATAAGAGCAACCTCACTGCTGCATCAATTTCATCCTGAATAAAGGAAAAAACCCAAACAACTGTTTGACTTAACATACTTAAAATAGACAATTACATTAATGTCCTAACCTTTCAAAATCCCACATCCATGCTTTGATCTGAATTGCATCATTCTTAAACTCTAAACTCTGTTTTATTTAAATGTTTCCAGCATCAATGTCAAATGCAGAAGAAAAGCAAATACTTAATCATCAGAATATAAATCATCACCATTGCCAAGACATTTAAAGCACCTCTGTCTTGCTTTTCAATTTTTGCCTAGGAAAAAAATGCTTGCTTGCTTTCAGATGTATAACAAGCTCAGTACTCTTACCATAAATTTCTAGGGTATATAAATAAAATATAAATTATTATCTAATTTACTTTACAGTGCTTTTAGTGGCTCACCTTAAAACAATTTATTCATTACAATTCATTGACAGACTTGAAGACAAACTACAACAAAAAGTTACGGTTATGACCTCTCTAATATAAAGTTATTGTAAAATGTCATGCAAGCAATACATAGAACAACACTTTATTTGACTCCCAGTTTTCAAGGCTTACTCCCACAGGCAATCCATTAAGAGACCCCATATTAAAACTGAGCTCTCCTTGCCAACATAGTGATAACAGAATAGGGAAACTGAAGGAAATGGCAAAATACTGAATTATTTAAGGGAGATTAAGCAGGGACTGTCAGTACAGTTACAGGAAGACATATTTGCTAATGTCTACAATAATGCCTGGAGAAAAAGATTTTTATGAAGCATGTAAAACCAGGGAAGAATGCATGTGACATAAATTTACTTGAGAAATAAGTGCCTTGGATCTTGTCACATGGCACGGCAACTGGATGAAGCAGACTTCTAAGCCTATGACTCTGTTCTTACTTCAAGAGTAAACACTTCGGTCTTGCTAGTGACTGCCTTGCTCCACATATGCCACAGTTCACAAAATGGACATAAACTGTTTTTAACAAGAGTTTTCCTCATCACAATGCAAAACAGATCTTAGAACAATAAAATTCTTCAGCACTCAAAGACATAACTAAAATGAAAAAGAATGGGTTTAAAACATGAAATGCAAATACCTTTGGTGCTTTTCCTGCTTTCAGTGCTCTGACTTTCTCTCCTTGTTCAGTCACTCTTTCAAACAGCTGAAGTGGACTCAGAGACTTCAAATCACAGTTCGGGCTGTCGGCCATTTTGCTAAACTGCACAAAGATCTGTTTAGGTACAACTCAGCTGAATTTATCCTCTTCCTGCTCTGGCTTGGAGATTCAAAACAGCAGCAACAAAGAGAACTGAAGGGCAAAAATTAGTATGTTTTACTCTTTTGTGTAAGTCTGCAAGATTAGGTGAACAGATTAAGAAAATAAAAACTATACTGACCCCTACCACATTCTATTAACATCAAATTGATAAATGTGGAGACATTACACAGTGAGCTTCAGTCTCACACAAAAACGGACAGAGACTGACAAGAGTACCAAGTAAATTTAGAGATTACTGTTCACGTTGTCTATTTAATATTAGAACACCTTCTCAAAGCCAAACTCCTGGCAAAAGAAAAATAATTAAATACATGTACGATGCAGAGCATCTCAGAACAATGGGTAGAGGCTATCTGATTCCTGATTAGTTAATGTTCCTGCACTGATATCCTGTCAAATTCTGGATGATGAGACTTTTATAACTATGACATGGAATTTTGTCTTAGTATATGTAATAGAGTACTTCAGCCCAACAAAAGATACACAGGAGGAAAGCTTAGTCATTTTCTTTATGGCTTTCCTCCAGAGGTTACTAAACACAGTGGTGACTGGTGAGAAATGCTGCTTTCTAAAGAATCCTTGGGTCAGCAATAGGTTGTAAATTTGCCTGTGTTTCCCAGAATTATGCAGGAAAAACAAGAGGAGATGTCTTAAGATGGAGATGGCTGAGACTAAGAACACAGCAGTGTGCCTAAGCATGCTCTGTCATGCCATGTCCACCAAGTGGGAAGCTCTGTGTCTATGTAAAGAACTACTGACTTGCAAAGGATTGTATCTCTCTGCAGACACCCCCTAGCAAATTACTGATCCACTGCTGTGCATGGAGCACAAATCGATTGAGTGTTAGTAAAAACACACATTCATTTGGCTGCCTCTTCCCAGAATTCAAACAAAAAACCCAAACAAAACAAAACCTCCAAAAGCCTATAATAGTTGCACTAGCAGTTCAGCAGTATTTCAAAGCCTTCCTTCTACAAAATAATCAGTCTAATCATAACCTTGGCTATATGTCCACAGGGTTTATTTAAACTGCCACTGTAAAAAGCCTTCACCTGTCCAGCAAACTTTGAAGGTGGATTTGGTAACTTGGTGGTTACCAAAACACACCTATCACTAAGGCTTTGTTTGCCAGTCAGCTGCAATATTCCCATATTTCAGCTTCAGTTGAATACCCTGAGAAAACTGAGAAGTGCATACATCCACCTGCTAATGCAATTTGTTCACTCTATCAACTCTGATACCATACTTAGATTACATAATAATACTTAAGTTTTTAATCTAATTTTGATCCCTTAAAACCTGACTTTTTGCAGCTTGACAGTCTGATTAAAAAAAAGTAATCTGAAGCAGATCAAACAATTTTTTTATGCATTCCTACAATTTAATTACTTTTTTTATTTGGATATTACTGTCTTCCTCTTTTTCATGGGCACAGAATATTTTAAGTGTTAAAGAAAGCACAGAATAAATGCATACTAGAAAATGCTTATGAAGATTAACACATACCCTCTCTGTAGGAACACGCCATTTATATTTACTGGCTTCAAATTTTACAAAATAATAAAGATAAAAATAAGAATTTTCTTTGGTGTAGAACAAATCGTGACTTGGTGTTTTAACTTAATTCCTGACAGTACATTCTTACTGATGGATTGCCTCCGTTCAGAAAGATTGAAATGACACCTGACACCAGGCACATATACTCGAAAGCTGCAAACCAGACAGACTCTTTAAAATGTCTGGAATATTATGGATTTAAGCTGAAAAAAGAATCTCAAATGAACGTGCATTTTCATTAACAAGTAGCAAAAGTAATCTAGGTGGTGCAACAAGACACAAGGATATTATGACTATAAAATGCAAAACATATGGACTGCTACCTGAAGGTTATCTCTTATTTGCCTCAGTACTGCACCTAGTTGCTAGTGGAATTCAAGCCAGGAATTCAGCAATGTAGAACATAGGTCTTGACCTTTTGAAATTCATTAATGCAATTGTGAACCATTTAAAAGAAATGTCTGGATATTCTGCTATTTATCAGGATTTTTTTTTTCTTGCTTTCTTACTGATATTATAAAAACTAACAGTCCCAGACAGATCACATACAATAGGCAAACAGATCTGAAAGAAAAAAATGATGCACAGGAATTGGAGAATGAACTATGAGGATATTTAGGACCAGAGTCTAGAACGACCCAGTGCAAACTTGAAAGCCAAGATGTGTGTGCTTTTTCTACCTATGAAATGCAGGTAACTTATAATGGGTACTGCTCCTGTGTCCATTTCAAAATATTAAATTGCTAGGAGACAAAGCTCAAAAATAATTCTTGGCAAAGGTATCAGAAAACTACAGCATCTTCCTCCCTTTCCAGTTGGGTGACCATCACAAATTTACAATCATTTTCACTGTCTGCAATCTGACTTGGTAAGTCAGAGACCTGAGAATTTAAAAACGGAGTTTCACATTAAGTTAAGAAGACAAACATTGCATGAAAGTACATTATGACTTCCAGAGACAACAGGAATACAACAGTCCAGAAAAAGCTTTCATAAGCAAATGAAAGAATGTGAGACTAAGTCTAAAAGCACTTACATTCCTGAAAACTGTTTTTCCTCCTGTAAAAAAAAAAAAGCAAAACAAAAAAAGAAAAGTAAAATTAAAGTAGGTAGCATCCACACATGTCATGTGAAACAGGCCTTGAGAGGCACTCCAGCAGAGGCTGCACTTTATAGTAGACCTACCTTCCCAGTCACGGCAAACATCAATTTATGCACGAAATTACAATAAAAGAGTGCAAGACGATTCCCCAAGACGACAGATAACATGACCATTCAAAGACTGAGGAGTCACCAGAAGAAAGCCCGATATAAACCTTTCCTACATTGCAGCTGTGTAAGAGCAAAGCTCCTGTGCAGGAACAGTTGTGCACAAAATTACTCAACACGCCAATGTTCCCTAATCCTGGCGTCCTGCAGCACTCCCTGCCACACCTTGCCCGGGCAGAGCAAAGCCACTCGCCAGCTCTGCCCTTCCTGCGGTGGGATGCATTTCCCAGTGACCTGGACACTCCGCCCTGCCCTTCCCAGGGAAAAAGGCATTTTCACCTGACTCTCTGGAGAGGTACCCCCGCAGGGAATGGAGGAAAAGCCCTCAAGTGCATCGACGCATCTCAAGGGGAGGGAGAAAACGTGCCCGGTAGGGACCCCCCACACCCGGCGCCTCGCACCAGTCACAGGGGCGGCAGTGACGGCCCAACCAGCCCCTGTCCCGCCCGCCGGGGTCTCTCTCCCAAGGTCTCCCCCGTCCCCGTGCCCGTCCCGGCCCATCCCGCCGCTCCTCACCCACCGCACCGCTGTCACCACCATTGCATCACCCTCAGCCGGCACAGCCGGCGCGGCTCCCGGCTGGGAAACACAACCCCCCGGAACCATAGCCTCACACAGTCCTCCCTCCTGCTCCAGTCACCAGCCCAAGGAAGCGCTCTCCAAACCTCTCGCAGAGGTGGGAGAGGATTTTCTGCGCGCTAAGGGACGTTCGGCCTGACCTCTGCCCTTTTCAAGACCGGATCCCAGCGCGGAGGCTACGACACGCGGAACTGTTTGAGTGGGTGCCTTGTTTTCACCCGGCGCGTTTTTAGAAGCGGCGCGGCGGCTGCCGGCAGGTGAGTTCCGGGCGCGCTGCGGAGAGCGCAGGTACCCCGGGGGGAGCGGGAGCGGCTGTCCCGGCACCACGAGTGGTCTCGGTGCCCGAGGCTGCGGGGAAAGGCAACGGCTCTCTGGGAGAGGGGAAGGAGCCGGCCTCAGTTGCCGGCGCCCTCCCGGGACCCGCTTCCTCGGGTGGGGCTACTCCGGAGGGACTGGAAAGGGCCGGATGTTCGCAGAATTGTTAGGGCTGGAAGGGACCTCTAGAGATTATCCACTCCAACCCTCTGCCAAGGCAGGGTCACCTACAGGGTCACCTAGAGCAGATTACCCAGTCACGCTTCAGGATGGGTTCTGAATGTCTCCAGAGAGGGAGACTCCACGACCTCTCTGAACAGCCTTGTTCCAGTGCTCTGCCACTCTCCGTGGAAAGAAGTGCTTCCTCGCGTTGAGGTGGAACTTCTTGTGTTTTAGTTTATGGCCGTTGCTCGTCGTCCTGCCGCTGGGCACCACTGAAAAGAATCTGTCACCAACCTCTTGGCACCCACCTCTGAGATATTTGTATGAAGTGACGAGATCCTCTCAGATCCTCTCAGTCTTCTCCAGACTACGCAAGTCTCCCACAGTCTCTCATTAGAGAGGTGCTCCAGACCCCTTATCATCTTTGTGGCCTCCACTGGACCCTCTCCAGTAGCTCTTCTTCCCCCTCGGGGCTGTGGGGCATTAGGAGCGAGGAGGCGCCCCGGGGAGGCTGGAGGGTGGCGCGGGACCCCGCCGAGAGTGACCTGCGGTGCCCTGCTTACTTATCACACCTCTGCTGGCATCCACGGGCACTGTGCGCGTCAAGCTGAACACTCTTCTTCAATGCGTTCAGATCAATCTGTCTTGTGGAAGCTGAGGAAACCCAAAATTCTGTGAACTTCTCTTATGTTCAATACATTACACATCACATCGTTAATAAACTCACAGTCTAGTTACAGGATGCTTCCCATCAAGTACATTGTGGTTCCCCCTCGACCCTCCATTTTTCTTTAGTTAGGGCAGTGTCTCTGGGTGGTGTTTCTTTAAAACAAAACTTTATGGGAACTCTTTAGATGAAAGAGATGCTTTGTTTTTACAAAAATACTGACGTTTATGTGTGGTGGGACGGATTTATGCTGACCAAATGTAATGGGACAGTTTCTTTCCAGTATATCATGGGAAACGTTTTTAAGCTGGTGTTTGCAAGGCACTGTCTTGCACTTCTGAATCTCAGCTTGGGGTTTTTTTTTTTTGTGTTAAAACAAACTAAAGTAACTTTGTAAGTCTAGCCCAATCCACTTGTGATGCTAGTTTATAGCTTTTAGCCGGAGGTCAGCTTCTTACTGTATTTGTTCTTTGGACATGAGGCATTTGGCAGGAAATGTGTTTAGCACTGCAATACAAACAGTAACTACTTGATACAATTACTGAAGTGAAGCCCTTCAAAGCGCCTATGTCCTTGATGTTTCAATTTACTGCTAGGAAGTTCACTTTACTCTTTTTTTGAATTGATTTGTTAGTTAAGCTTTCCTGAAACACTGCTTTTTTTTTTCCTTGATGCTGTTTAAATGAAATATTTTTGTAATTATTTTGTATTTTTGTTTTTGTAATAAATGAAACTGTATTATTAAAAAAAGATTTCTTCCTTGCTCTTCTTTGCTGTCACTTACAGCTGTCTTAAACTTCAGATAATGACAAAATGTCCTCTAGAGGGAGATCTTGTTGCTTTTATGTGCTAAAATGTTAGTCACCTTATTCCAGTTAAACATCTTGATCACTTACCTTGGAAAGGATCTGTGATGATGAATATGTGTATCTTAATAAGTACCTGCCTTTTAGATCTGTGCTTGAAAATTTGATAACAGAATAGAGTCATGTAACATTTCTGTGGGTTAAGGGAAACATAGTTGTTTTAATTCAAATAGACCCAATTCTGAAGTTAAATGAATAATCTTTACAAGTTCCAGAGTCCTACTCCTGCAGGAGTATTTGTAGGACCTACATTTGTGTCATCCCTACATTTGTGGTGTCACTTCTGCAAGTGGTTGTGAAGATGCTGATACTAATTTCATGCAGCATTCTCTGTTTTCATCAAGATGCTTTTGAGGGCAGTTTCTTTGCTGACCTGAACCAAGAATTTCAGCAGCCTGTCTGAAAGTGTTGTGGGTTAAATCTCTTCAGCATAATGAGTGCTAACAGCCTGGCAAGGAAACAAAGCAGTAATAAAATGTCACATTTAGTCAATCTTACCAGTACTTCTTGCCTATAAACAGCAGAGGTTGAAATATTACTTTGCAGACACATCAGTTGTTTGAAAGTAGTTAACTCTATACTCTACATACTCCGTACAAATTGTTGGAAAAATCTTGGTGGGATTATTATGAGGGTGAATTATTCTGCATGTTACATATGCAGTCTTGGCATGAGATTTCTTTCTCAGAGACACATTAAAAAAACTCATTCCACAGTTGAGGCATCTATGCTTTTATTTTTCTGAAAGTAAATGCAAATAATGAATTCAGTGTAGCATATCTGATCTGTAAAACTAAAGGCTGTGTGGAACTTGCTTTGTGGATATAGTTGGAAAATTTCCTCGTACAAAATTTCAGCAAGGCTGCTCAAGGGGTCAAAAATGTGTTTATATATTTAGCTGCCAGCTGAACCCCTACACATGTCTTTCAAGTCATCTGTACTGTTAAGAAATAGATATTGTTAAACTGACTCCAGAAGAGTTGTAGTATTTGTATTCTTATAAATATACATACAAAACCACTACATAATGAATTAATTTCTTCTCTGTGTGTGTGTGGAGAAGTAATGCTGGAAGTAAGGCAAACTAATTTGCTGTATTTATACTGAAAGGTTGTTTTCCTTTTCATCCTCATTGTCATTGTTTTTTGGTATGCAAATACACCTCTGCAGTGCATTAAAAATGTATGCCAAGGGCTTGGAGGCAAATCGTGTTGTTTAACAGAATGCACAGATGTGCTATAATAGAGGAAAAAATTCCATTAATAAACAGAAATAAGAGTTTTGGGTTTTTTTGTTAAGAAAGGCATATTTATATCCCCAAGTTACTCAAATTGTAGACTCTGTAATTAACTGTGCTCTGAATAATCAATTCTTTATTTTAGATCATAATTTTGGAGGATTGCAGCACTGAGATCTCTGGAGTCTGCTGTGTCTAGCCATAATGAGTTTGGTTGCTTATGAAGATTCAGACTCCGAGACAGAAACTGAAAAGACTGAAGTCTCCGATGCTTCTGGCAGAGAAACAAACCAGCTGAGTTCTTCTGTGAGTTGTGTTCAGCACTTTGCACCTGGTAGTACAAAATCTACATATGAAATGCACTCTGCTGGGAGCACTGGGAGTTCTGGCAGGAGCACAGTTTGTGGAGATCTCCCTGAGCATTATGCACAGAATAACAACGCTGTCTTGACACCTCCTTATTGTCGGAAGGTGTACTCTGGCCATGCTGCATTATCTGTGCTTTACAAAAACTATGAACAGGCTTCAAGCTCTTCAACAAGTTCTGGAAATGGCCTTTCCCAGAAGAGAACACACAAAGACAGCACTACTACCATAAAAGGAATTAGACCATATATCCCTAAACGACTGCGTCAAGAAAATTCCAGTATGCCTGAAAAAGAAGTATCTGACCAGAGAGGTAGCTCAGATTTTGATGTTAAGTTAGGTGTATCAGGAGAGCAGACTTTGAGAAAGATCTCTGAATTAATTAAGCCATATTTGGGATCTAAATATAAAGTAACTGAAGTTCCCAAAAGCTTAATATTTTACATGTCTAAACACAGCGGCCCTGTTAATGAAATCCAGTGGTGTCCTGTACGGGAACAAAGTCACATTCTTCTCTCAGCTTCTATGGACAAAACAGTCAAGGTAATGTAAAGCAAGATGCTTTGTGGCTCAATCATCGGACTTAAAAATAATGTATTAAACAGTGCTCTGCTGGATAGAACATCCTTGCTTGTGTGTATTTAACAGTTCCAATGTACTCAGAATTTGAGGAGATGCTTTGGAGTGTAAGATTATTATGAACTTGCAGCCTTATCCTTCACTATACCCACAGTTAGTTCCATTAGTTTGGAATTTGGTGATTTTGGGTTTTTTTTTTTTTTTTTTTAATTTTAGTCATGTCAGTGTTTTAGACCTTAAGAATTTAGATTTCTGCCACATTATCTTCATGATCTGTATCGGTGTTTTATCACGATGGCCATGAGCACTGTGGTCTGCGCACAGATTCTGCCTTGAGTCATTAATCAACTGACTGCCAGCACTGGAATAATATTTTGAAGAACTTTACCTTTCTGACAGGCCTGTGTGACTTCTGCTGGGGGAGGTAGGTCAGGTCAGATAGATTTTCCGTCTGAACTAGTGTGGTAAATCTTGCATCCCGGAAAGGTGTCTTGTCATGATCTAAGGAGCCTTCTCACTTTAATTTGTTTCAAGGGTTAATTGCTCAATACTCAAAGTGAATTTTCCTCATAGCTTTAATGAATTTGTCTTCAGTTCTTTGGTAATTTAGTCAGTCCAATGAGTCTCTTATTTTTAAAATGGATAATAAAAGTGTTTTATGTGTGTGCTTTCCCAGATACAGGGCTGATGGTGCCTCTGGGTTCAAATAATAGTTGAAGTGGGCTTCCACAGGAACATAGCTTTGATAAGAGTGCACAGAAAGTGTCCTTTCTGGTGGAAGACATGCTTTTTTGCATCTAACATGTATTTACCATGGTAGGCACAATTATCTTCTTGCTTCTGAAATTTAGGACTTAAGTAAATCATCTTAAATAGAGACAAGAACATCCCTTGTACCAGCATACTAGCATAGTTCCTCCATCTTCTTTCCCAGGATTTCTATATCTCTTTTTCTTAAACATTAAATGGAGTAAAAAAGCACCTTTGTTTTTCCTTGCAAGTGGTCTTTAGTATATTTGTTATATCTTGGCTGTTGCTTGAAGAACAGACTCAGAAGGAAAAGGCTAAGATGTGCAAAAAGTGCTGATGGATGTTTCTGTTAAGCAGCAATTTAAATTTGGATTGTACAAAACTATGTGCAGCTCTGACTTCGGGATGTCTGAATTTGACTTTTTGTTATTTCACATCATCTGCTTAATGTTTACTATCCCAGAGCCTCATTGTACTGATGAGTGCAGTTATGGATGTGTTGAAGTTGGTAAAACAGTCTAAAATCCAAGTTCCTACTGCAATATATAATTATTAAAAAGTTGAAATAATGGCCGGTGTGTTTTGTCTTCTAAGCAGGAAGAAAAATTATTTTTCTGAATTAGCGTTACCACGCCTGCTTGGAAGCAGTCATTAACAGTAAAGCTGTTTTTTTAAGAAATATGACTGCTTTAGGTGCCTCAAACCTTGGAAATTCAATATAAATGAAGTATATTAATGCTGGCAACACTTCAGAGCATGCGGGTCTAAAAAAATTTTAAAGGCATAACGTAACTGTTAGGAAGTACCTGAAACCACACTCTATCTTCTGGCAGGCAGCCCGTAAAGAGGCAGCAACCTATGGATGCCGCTTCCTGTTACTTCTTAGGGAACCTCCTCATTGTCCCGCCGTTACACGCGGGCTGTCCTGGGCAGCAGAGGGCGCGGTGACACCGAGGATTCGCTTGGTGTTAGGCTCCCAAATTCCCTCTCCGTCTGGGATCACGAGCACATAAATCCCTGCTGACTGTGACAGCACTGCTTTCCCTTCTGGGATTTTTTTTTTTGGCTGTCTGCTGTTGCCTGAAGTTGTCCAGTTTCTGGTATAAGCATAAAACAACTGATTGAAAATGCAGGTCTATTATTCTTTTTCCTCATCCTTTTAATTTCATACAGCTTATATTTTTTATTATCTTTTTTTCCCAAAAACACCTGCTTGGAATCACTCATTTAAGTCCGGGCAGTGGATGTGTGTCCTCTTTCCCTCTAATGGGAATATTCAGACACTCAGGATGTTTGCATGATTTACTTTCAACATCTAATTTGGGTAAAGCTCAAAGCACAGTTAGAAGCCTAAAATCTCTGTATGATCAGAGAGAAGAGGCAATCCAGAGCCTCAAAACTCTGTACTTTCAGTTAGTCATAGGAATAGCTGTGAATGTTTTGAATTGTGAATGTCTTGGATTCAGTCCTTACACCCAGCCTATGCATTAAGACCTTTATCTTTTGAAGAGTCCAATATTAGTGGGGATTTCTCAGAACTGAGTGTTCTAAGTTGAGATGACTGTGGCAGTTTAAGTGGTGCTTGAACCAGAGATCTATAGTTGTACTCAATTTGTGTAGTATTTAGCCAGTTTTGTATATTTTATCCGTTCTTATGTGCTTAATAATTTCCTCTTTCATCAAAAGCGAAGAATTTTCCTTTGTGGGAATGCATTTTCTTTTTTTTCTTTTTTAACTTGGCATGGAGAAGGAAGAAACATTTGGTTTACTTACCTTAGTGATTGTAATTTTTTTATTCCCATCTAAATTACTATGGCTAAATCATTCATATCACACAGATATATGTCTAAAATGTGTATATGGAACTGATTATGTGTTTTTTTACTTTTTAAGTATGTGTATTTATCCTGTTTAGATCAGGAGAAAAGAACAGTCTTTAATTTATGTTCTCTCAGGTTGAAAAGTGCACTTTAACATCTTTGTGAATCAGTGTAAGTTATACTAAAGTATTTACAATAAATGAGTTGGTGTTTTCAGTTTCTACTGGCTGAAGAATAGCCTGGAGTCGGAAGATCATCGGAAGCATTTTGTAAAAATATCTTGCATAGTTAGGAATGAATGAATTGTGTTACAGGATTTTAGAGTTTTCTTTAAAAGTATTTGATCAGAATTTTTTTGTATTGCTGCATTTAAAACACCTCAAACAGTTTTCGGGTGGTAAAGTTGAAAAAAGTATTAGTTACCAGCTCAGGGGCAGAATTCTCTAGAGTAACACTCCTACCAGCAGATGGGGTACCTCAGCGTGTTAGAAAGGGATGGGAACTAAACTGTGCCTCTGAAGACTCAAAGACTTTAATATTTGCCTCTGTTTTGTGTGTTGAAAGACCAAAGTTACAAGTTTATGCATGTGTTGCTAAATGTATAAGAAAACCCCTGAGTTGTCTGAGAGACCTGAAAATAAGATAGAACTTCATTTGGGAAGTGATATGCATTGCAAATTACCCACAGTTCTTCAAATCTGGAGCATTAATAGAAGAATATTTAATGCTAAATTTTAGATTTTTAGGGAATGGGGGAAAAAAAAAAAAGCCTAGTTTTATTCTTTGCCAAATTTTTTACCCTGTGTTTTCTTAGAATTTCTGGCTTCACCTTTGGAAGCTCCAGCCTAGGTAGCTGGAAACAGGAAACCTGTTTCAGGATAGGGAAAGGTGCTGTTCAGAGCTCTTACTGTGGCAGTGCTGCTCTTCACAGTTACACTCTGACTGTATTGTGAGTGGCTAATGTTTTTAGCTTAGTTATGTATTTTAAGGATTGTGAAACATTGTTGTCTGAACTGATTAAATTTGTTTTCTTTGAATAACACTTCTCTACCTTTTGTTTGAATAGCTGCTGTAAATGAATTTTAGGCATCTATTGCCATTTTTGGGTTTTCCTACTTAGACATCAAAATAGAGTTCATGATTTTAGTATCTCATCTAGTGTTTTTTTGCATAGATTTTGAGACTCATCACTGCTATTAAAAGTGCCTGGTTTCCATAGTGTGGATATTCAATGCTTTCTGAACATCAGAAATTAGGTATTTCTGGTTTAGAACCCCAAATACAGAATCCAGAATCACAGGTTACCACTGAATACAGCTTTTTGCCTTCGGTAGCAGAGAACATGGAAAAGTTGTGTCTTGAAAGACATTTATCAATTTCAGAAACCACAATGCTGCATTTACATTGTCAGTGTCTTTTATCTGGAAGATCTCGTCATTACACAGAGCCACACAGATGTTAACATTTTCACTAGTTACTGGTGCTGGACTTAGCTTTTTAACAATTGTTCATAACTTCAGCATCCTATGCCTTTAGTCTGTATTTCCTAGTTTGTCTTAAAATTAACTCGCGGTAACATCTTTATATAATCATCTGTTAGCTGTTAGTTTTGTGTTTCTCATATTTTATTTAGAGCATCACAGGAGGTGTTATGTTTGTTGCAGAGGATTTCTTAATTTTCAGCACTTTCACTCTCCATTGTTGAACAAGATCAAGGGAAGAAAGTGCTGTGATTCTTGAGTATGCAAAATGTATATTAATAGCACTTTGTGTTCTAATACATTGTTGGAAGTTTTTCTTACATATTTTGTTCCCTACTGGCCTGGTTGAATGGTCTTTTAGTCACACTTCCATCTATACAAGTAAAATAAAAGTTTTTAACATGAGTTTAGTAATACCAGCCTCTGGAACAGGGGCATTGCTGGCTTCCCGTGATTAAGAACATAACAACCATACTGGTTTACACCAGGGCTCTGTCTAGCCCAGGGCTCAGTCTCTAGTAGAGTCCGTAAGTAGATGTGTAAAGAAGAACAAATCAAAGGTTTGTGGTGCCTTTAAGTCCTCTTCTGGTCTGTGCTTGTTTTCGAATTGGGATTTCTGAGCTCCAACGTAGTTCATCTTTGTAACTTGCTGCCTTAAGAGATTTCTTCCAGATACTTCTCCAGTCTTCTGAGACTCTTTTGTGATCATCAGATTTAGAGTGGTATGTTACTCATACTCGTTAAATTTAATGTACAGATTTTGGTTCCTGGAGAGTGTCAAATGCTACAAGAAATACAATTTTCAATCATAATTTCAAAGTATTTCATTATTTTGTGGTTTTGTGTCTGTTAGGAGAAAGATAGACAGCACAGTAGTATATTCCAGGAATTACTTATTCTTAATCCTGTTGTATTGGACTGAAGGATAGAAGATGATAGCCTCAATCCATAAACTGTAGCAGAGATAGTGGCAACACAGATTTCCTAGATATTGGCCATTACCCTGCCTCAGAGTAACAAAATCTAATATTTCTGTTTTCAACCATTCTGTGCACAATTCACTTGGAATAGGCAGTGTTTCTTGTTGTTCTGTCACAGGTGTGTCTGTTTACTAAGGAATGAATTTAGGCTGCCAGCATATTTCCTATACATTCAGGCATAGCTGTCAGATGGCTGTAGCCCTGTCACAGCTAGGCTGGATTCAAACTGTTCACTAAGCAGAATTAGCTATCATGCTGCTAGTACCCCGAGTAGGGAAACTCTTAGATTGATTTTTAAAATCTAATTGTGACAACATTCCTTTAACTGTAGGTGATGATAAGATGACAAATTGGGAAGTCATCCTATTTGATACATATGTTCTTTATTTGAAATGTTTTGAAGATCTCTGTTGATGCATTTTTAATATTGTATATTAAAAATAACAAGTAGTTCTCCCCATTATCTTGGAAGTGGCAAGGAAACGCTCATATTCTGGAGATTGTGTGCTGCTTACCTAGATATGGGAAAAACCCCATTGTTTGCTTGTAGAAAAGGCTACTAATCAGGCTGTTCTGAAATACCGAAGCAGACTTACCTTTATGAAGGTTCTGACCTTCTTCCCTTGTCTATTTAGAACTGCGCATGTTTTTTCCAATGACTTTAAGCTTGCTGATTATTAAGATGGAAGTACACTTAAATGATAGGTACATGCATAGTAACACCAGCTTTTATGTATACCTTGATCTTTTTCTAACAAAATTATTTCATACGCTTCAATGAGAAGTATCCTCCATAATGCTTATTTTTGTAAGAAAAGGAACATCATGCAGGAAGGAATGTAATTGGCCATCAGTGAGAGCTTCTGGCTGTGCCATGGGTAGATGATAATCCAGGTCAGGATGTAATAGATAGCTCTCACAATTGTTCTGCAAAAGCTGGTGACATGTGTCAGCAAAGAACAATTCATGAAAGTGTGAATTTTGGTCTCTTCATCCCAAAGGTTTGTGTGGGTAAGAGTTGTTTCACATTTGGTATTTTAGTACCTCGATACCATTTAGAGATTGCTGTTAGAGAGATATATTTTTTTAATTATTTTCTTGTTTCCAGTGATGCTGTTGTCAAGGAAACAGAAATCCTTGTAACGCCTTTGTTCACTTTTTCAGAATCCACAGCTGGAGATGACTTGTATAGTTTTTATTATGTTCTGAGTGTTTGACACACTCTTAGGCCTCAAAGGATTTTTTCAAAGGAGTATGTTTCTTTGAGTATAAATAGCACCATCCTCATCTCTGTAGGGTTTGATAAGCCATTGTTTCTTTCCTTCTGCACTAACAAGAACTAAATTCAGTGCTGTTTTGGATTAGAATTTATCTTAACACTTGTATGAAGACTGACATTTAAGAAAAAGGGGGAGGGTAAAAATGCAGTGAACCTCTCAGCTTCTGGGTGAGGTTTTTAGCTTTGTGACGGCATGAGTTTTTTCCACTTGGAAATGACTCCTGACTTAGGATCTCCTTAAAGAATGCAGGAGAGGTACCCTAAGTCTTCTTGCAAAGCATTTTTGACTGCTTTATGGCTGTGTTAGAGGATGTGACTGTGGGGGAGAAGAGTGGGATGGATATTTCACAGTGTAGCTAATATGCCTGTGTTCCCCTGCCCCCCCAAAAATAAATTGGGAATTATTTAAAGAAAAATTTAGAAAATAAAAGTTCTTTGAAGAGCAGGGAAGTTACTGAAGCCTGTCTATATTTTGAGTCTGACTACAGATCCTCTTAAATTTTTTTCTCTGGAGCTTCTGCAGTCTTTCACTCAGCTGCTTATCACGATTAAGCCTTGAGGGAAAAGTGCTGAGGCCCTCTGTGAAATTTGGTTGACACTGATCAACAGGTGCAAAGTGGCCACAGGTGAGATGCACAGGATAACATGGTTGTTGTGACAATATTATTTCACAAACTTTTTTTCTGTGGAAATCCAAAAGCATGGAGAATGACTTCTAAATATCCTTAACAGTGATGTGGAAGAAAGGATTCTGTTCTCTCATATTACCTAAAAAGAGTTTTGGTTACTTGTATCATTACTTGCAGAAGTATGGAGAATTTACAGTGTGTTCTTAGCAACCCTTCTGTCCCAAGTGAGTGAGCTCTGCACTTCCTTTCTGCTGGGAACTCTTTCTGTTGTTTACTGTGTCTCTGAAGTAGCAGAGTATAAAGCAACAGTTGTGCCCCTCCCAGCACAGCCAGCCTACTAGGAAGGAGAGTCAGGGCTAGAGATGTCAGTGGAGCGGTGCCTCTAATGGAGCGTAACAGGTAATGTCATAAATTAAGCTCTCCAATTATACACAGGATCTGTGCGGGCAGCTGCTCTGCAGTCTAATGTCAGAATGCCCTCTGAGATGGAAGAGATGTATGATGCTGTTATCCCCTTTCTGGGTGTGTCAGTAAGATTGCTGGTGGAAAAAGTCAAGATTTTGGTACTTGGAAAAAAATGAGCTAGAGTAGTTTTAAGTTCTTAAGTGACTGTAATACATTATGGGAGTAGCTCAATATTTTTTTTAACAGTTAAGAAATTCTGAATATTTTTGCTGTTTGAAAATATAAATAACACCAATCTAACTTTGCTTCTTTTCTAGAAATCTGGCTTTATAGCTGTGTCTCACATACTGCTATATATTAAAAAAATCTGCTAACAAAGCCACAAGGCATCCTATGACTTTGATTCCTTACCCTTCTTGGTTTGTCAATGTTGTCAAGGAAACAACTGTTTGAGAAATTTTGCTCTACTTTTTCAGGTTCTATAGAGAGATTACTTGTGTAGGATTTATCTGGCATCAGGACTAGACAGAGTTTTCATGAAGTTTCTATTCTTTTCAGTGTGTTCATGTCCTTGCTTTTTTTAAAGCAGATTTTATTTTTAACATGGGCCATATAGCTGCATCTTTAAGGTCATAATACCAGTGAATGTACGAAGGATTGTTGACACTTGATCTTTGGATGAAGCCTCGTAGAAAGAACTTTAATGATGCCTTTGCTATATATTTATTCTACAAACACAACTGTTAGTTATAAATTCTCTTTAAGTTACAGGAGAAAGAAACATTAAAAAGCCTCTTGTTCTTCAGAGAAGTTGCTTCGTTACTATGGAACTAATGACTTACTGTCCTTTATCATACATATCATGTTTCATTGCAGTAATTGTCTCACTTCAAAGAAAAAGCATTTTGTGACTGGTGTGAAAATGTGTTGGGTTTGTCTTCCAGCTCCGAGTGCTGGCCGATGGGCTGGTTAGATTGTTATGGCTGATCTTTACCTTCACCATGCTTGTGGAGGCTTTATTTTATACTCTTTTTAATAAAACTGGTGTTTTTCTTCTGGGGCATACCTGAAAATGTTATAAAAACTTCTGTCTTTCTCAGATGTTTTGGTTGGTTGATGGATTAAGAATACTGGGCGTGATAGTGAATACTGCATGTGCTTGTGTGCTGTGCATGTGCCAGCTGTGTATCACCTTGCTTCTTGAAGTCAGAATTAGGAATCTGTCCTTTTCTCTAGTCTCCTTGTCGCTTTCCAAATTATAATTTCCTCTTTAAAAGAATTTTTCTCATTCTGAACATTGTGACTAGTGCGTGGAGTTTTGTATTTTTATCTACTAAGGAAGGGACACAGCTGGTTTTCTATGGAACGGATGGGAGTTAGGGGTGCAGGTGGTTAGGGCTGACAGTCATATAAACATGTTAAAGCTTGCGCTATGGTAACAATGCAGAAGAAATTAAAATTAATTAGGTAGTTCAATCTTACTCTGCTTGCTGGTACTGAAATGGTGCTAGTTAAAATGTCCTCATTGCTAGCAAAACATGTAGCTGCTTGACATAATTAATAGTTTATTTCCATAATTAAATAACTAGTTCTCATGTTTAATACTGGGTTATGTCACTGACATCAGTGGGTTTAGGATTACATCTATGTTTTCCAGAGAAGAGGATCTTTAATATTTTGTTTTGATTTGTTGGGTTTTTCTCTTAGTTTTTGTGTTTTGTTTTGGGTTTTTTTCCCCACAGTTATTACCATTCTCAATAGCTTTGGGAATAATAAATGATTTATTTTTTAGTTGAAAGAAAGAAGTTGTAAAGAAAATGTAACTAGCCCAGGCTGACTGATAAAGGCAAGATTCATTAAAGCTCAGGTTTTCAGATAGCTGTTCTAAATCACCAACTGTGTACTGCCTCTCAGATACTACTTCAAATCAGGGTGGGCAGTAAGAGAGCAAAAACTACTTCTTAAAATAAGAAAACTACCTGCTTAACATTGGAGATGGACAGAATTTGCCTGTAAATTTGGATTAGATAATTTCTTCCAAATAGAAATTAGTCCCTAAGTACAACTCCCTACCATTATTTTTAGACCTGCTGTAGTGACGTGTTATTCTATGCCATTGCACAAATACGCTGTTAGTGGGTGCACAGTTGGCAGTGTCCAGCTCTGGTGTGCTGATGAACAGCCACACTCATCCGATGGTTGGGACACCAGAACGTGTCCATAGGTGTTGTCCCTGCTGTGCCAGGTGCTCCCCGTGGATAATGTGCAAGAATGAGACAGGTTAAATTCCTCTTTGTTTTGTTTGTACTTGTTTTATTGACCGTATGAGGAAGATGGTGTCTGATGGTATCTGATTTTATATATGTACATATATCAATATAAAGCTGTAAAGTACACGAGTGGCCTTAGCTGATTGGCAGTTTTATATTAAAAATGTATGATAGTATTGAGGTACAGTACAAACAGATATGGTTTGAGTTTTGTTAGCTGTTGTTTAACTGAAGCTTAAGGAAAAACCCAAACAACTAAAAGGAGTTGGTCTATGGTGTTTTTCTCCCTCTTGTTTTCAAAAGTAAGTCACAGGTCAGCAGCAAGTAGACACACAGTGTTTCAGAAGCTGGGAGTGCAGTTGCCAAGACTGTGCTTGTGTTCTGAATAGAACGGTGCTTCTTACACCAGTAGTGGATGTTCAAAATCTGTGGGATGCGTCTGTGGGATATGCTTGTGAAAGTAGCCAGTCCTCCCTTACCTGTAGGAATTGAGGATACTTAAGGCAGTTTGCCTCCAAAGCGCTGTAAGTCTGAAATGTAGGTGTCTAGCACTTATGAGGAATCCCCGCTTTTAATAGAGCATAAATGTTTGTGACTTGAGGAAGTGATTGATGCTAATGAATATGATTCATAGAGATGAAGGGGAAACCAGATTATTTAATAAATGGCTATAGTAATTTAGCTAATTATCTCCTGGAGAGCTGCAATACATTTGAAGTTCTTCTCCTTTGCCTGCTGGTACGATCTTGATTGCTGAAGTGTTTTCTGGGCATGAGTATTGTCTGCTAGTAACCACTGCCAGATTTGTGCTATTAGGTGTTGTGAGCACACGTGCGTTATTCTTAACACACTGCTACACACAGTACCCTGCATTCTGAAGTTGATGGGAAGCTGCCAAATTTATGCCGTGTTCTTCTCCCATATAGGGGCAGCAGTAGGAAATTTAGTGGTTTAAAAGGAATTCTTAATAGCTACCTGTCATTAAACTTATGTTTCTCTTGAATTACTCGAATATGTGCATCAAACTGCTCTGCTTGAACCATGTCATCCCAAATATGCCTACTGCTGTGTGCAAAGTAGCTAGTTTATCTGAAGTAATTTTTTGTGGATATGTAGTATACAGCAGGGGTGGGGATTTAATTATGTTTGCTATACTTAGCTTTGTCTTATGCTAAAATAATTCTGATTTTTCATATTCTAGAACAAACCATAGCTTTAATCACTAGCTGATTTATAAGTATATTGTAACTTCTTTACACTTCTGCGTTTTCCAGGAACTTGCCATTTGAGGAACATCCACAGGGTTAGCCATAGTACAATGATTAGTCAGAAAACACTTAAAGGTTGACTGCAAAGTAGATGGGAATTCTTCACTTTGTTTTGGTGTGTGTGGGAAGTTACTCTCTTGCACTCTGTGCCCAGCATGAATGTACAATTGCTATTTTGTAGCTACGGAAAAACCTAGTCATGCTCATAACTTTTAGCTGCCTGAGAATGTGATCTATATGAGCATGTTCCTTAGAGTCAATGGTTTATGGAAAATTTGTGATTAGCTTCAGGCGTAGTTGTCCCAGAATCTTTCTGCACAATAAAGAACACGCTATGTTAAAAGATGATGATTGATGGCATGGCAGAAACACTTTGCTCTTGAGAAGGATAGAGTCCTTGATAACTGATGGTTTTAAATTTCCTTTACTGGATATATACACTTATTTACAAATTGCTTTTTTTGTGAGCATTGATTATAATAATAAAGGTTGCCTGTCTTCAGAGTAAAAAATAGTGGTTCTCTTTCCTTTCTCCTATTTTCTCTCTTTTCTTCCCTTGTCAGCTTTCCATGTTACTCAGCATTTGGTAAGCCTGTCTCTCTTGTAAATAGTGGGAATTAGCTAAAAAAGATTGATTGGTACAGATGACTAAAACATCAAATGAAGTCTCTGTTGGCATGAATCTTGCTGTTTGGTCTGACTTTACTCAACTGTTCTTGAGACTGTTATTTGATATTTTGGCTGAGAATTTCTAATGTTTCTTTTGGTCTACCTAATACATAGAGTGTTAATTTCTAGGCTTCTTTAGTACAAATCTCTGCAATAATTCAGAGGATACTTAATTTGGATTTTAGAATGGCTTGAGAAAACAGCATACAATAATCTACACGTTGAGTTATGGTGTATATGGTCTAATACCATCATACTCGCTCTGTAGAGCAGATGAATTCAGTTGAAAAACATGTTTTCAAATGTTGCTGTCCTCTTAATTTGCTGTAAATTCAGTCATGAGCATCAGAAACATACATATTTATTCCTCCAAAATGTCTAAAGACATTATCTTGCCATACTTAGAAATAAAATAGGAGAAAATACTAATGACATAGTTTTGCTTTTTAATTATTCCTTCTATTCCTTGGTTGTATTGTTATTAAAAAGCAGTAACCCACTGCTCTGGGGGATTTAAAATGCCCAGTAGCTTTGAAGAGGTGCACCATAGCAGTTGGCCTTCAATTAATACCGGTTTGGCAACCTGGCTCGCCTTGGGGCTAACCTATTATATTTGGTGGTAGTAATGTTAGTGTATTAGTATTTAGTGCAGTGTAACCTTCCACAGCCTATTTTATTTTGCTGACCACTTTGTATGGGACAGAATAATTTCTCATGAAACTTGCCAAAAGTGACTACTAAATGACTGTTAAGAAAGTGTTTCAGTAGTATTTTTGGTGTTCTTGCACAGAATAAGGAAAGGGAAAGGAAGATCTATAGTAAGTTTTACTCTTCTCCTGTATTTCTTCTTTTGGATAAGCCTGAGTAGGTTGGTTTTCTCTGAAACATGCTTTGAGCACTTGGAAGAGAGCTACAGTTATGATTTTATTGATTAGTTTGGTTGAAGATCCCTTTTAACTGAACTCGTGTCTTTAGTAGGAGTGCAGCAATATGGTCTTAATTCTCACTTGTTCATCTCCAGAGACTGCAGAACACTTTCTTTTCTTCTTGATTTCTCAGTCTATTTATAGCTTAAGAAAATGGATACTGGGGAAGGTGGGTAACATGTAGATGTCTTGAGGAGGTTCTTCCCAAACCTGGAATTGGTAGTATGTGATATATGCTGTGTTTGAGGTCAGGTGTTCTCCTTTTACTGCTGAGAAATGGACCAGCATGTTCCTGGACAATGACACCCTCCTGAGTGAAGTCCAGCTGGCTGCTGGTACGAGCTGGGTGCTGACTGGGGTTGATGACCTGTGGCACAGAGTGTCTCATCCCCTCTGTTCTCCTGGCAGTTGGCATTGCCAGTGCTTGCGATGGGCTTTGAAGCAGAACAGTAAATCTACACTTAATGCAGCCAGGCAGTGGCAGGAACCGGCTTTTAGACAAGGTCAGGAGTTTCTTGGCACTATGCATCTTAAGAACATTTCATTTTTCTTTTTTTAGGAAGATTTTGCCTTATTTTTCTCTTCAAACATAATCCTTGATAAAAGTTTGATCAGGAGAGAGTTTTCTGGTATAGAATATAACTGCTATTCAAACTGGGCTGAGAGATACAGACCAGTAAGCCATCCTTACAGTACATAATTATTCACACTGTTATTTTGACTGATTAAAAATCCTCTATGTCAAATAATTGGAGAGCAATAGAGTAAACTTAACCTTTTGTACTTCAGAATGCTGTCTAAATGTTTCTTCTCCATCTTGGAGCATATTATTCATTAATCTCTTTTCTAGTGGAGAGAAGCTGTCTTTACTCTTAAAAGAACATAGGACAAAACACCAAGTCATGACTCTTCTGACATCCTGTTCTTGGGGTCATTTTATTCCTATTTTCAGAGTTTTTTTCTCCAAGAAGGTCTTGATCAAGACCAAGATCAGAGTTGATGATCAAAGACTCCTTCCGGCTCTGAAGACAGTAATGGTTAAAACTTTTTTTCCAACAGAATCAGGTCAATGCATTTTCTGATTTTCACATTTTTATGTTATCCATTATATTTCATCCCTGAATTTGATTGCATTTTTCTTTTTGTAGAGAAATGGACCTAGCTATAAACAAGATGAAAGAAAGTATGCAACCTAACATGAATAGTGTCCTCAGTATGTGCATTGGGGTACCTTTGGCTTGATGATGAATATTTTCAGTCAAGCATCCCTGACGTCAGTCTTGTGATCTTGAGTTCAGTTAGGGAAATTCAGAAATTTTTGGTTTTGTTTCCATCTGATAGTGTGAGGAATTAAATTTTAATGGTCTCTTCTGAGAAAACAATAAGAATTAGTGTTTTTTTTCCCTCAGCGTTTGCCTGAAGGAGAGTTTCTTATCAAAAGCCACATGCTCTCATTTGAACACATATCCCAATATTAGCAGGTAAGCAAAGGTATGCAATTTTCCTGAGCAACAAAATACTTGATTACAGGTCTAATGATAGTTTAAGAGCTGTTTTCAGATGTGCTGAAATCAAGGACTTGAAGCAGATGAACTTAATTATCTTTGTGAATATTCACAATCACATTATGTGCTTTAAATGTCACATTTGGAAATAGTGCCTCATCGCTAGTTAATTAACAATAATTACTCAAGGTAGTACTTATGTTTCTGGAATCTCTTACCTACTGTGAAAAATATATTTTGCTTCTAAAGGTTTCTCAGTATAAAACCCAGATTTTACTTAAGTCTTTCTGAAACTGTTGCTGTTGCTTAGGCTCTCTGTCCTCTTTAGCTGTACCACTGCAGCACAGAGAATCAGTTGTTTAATTCCATTTGCTCTGCTACAGCTGGGCAGTGTTTTTAACACCTGAACCATGGTGTTTGTAATATATATATGTATTTTTTTTTAAAAGCAAGCAGTTGATTTTTTTTCCCGTGGCAGCGTAAGAGAAGAGAAGCAGTAGCAAATTAGACTGGCAGGCTAGATCCATCATGAGGTGTTACAAAGGTGTGTTGACACCTTCAGCTAAAGAAGTATGGCTTATGATAATACCAGAAGGGTGTTTTTCAGTCACAGCACTTACGCTCTGTATGCTTTTCACTCTCTGAGGATGTTTTTTCTTGGCAGAGATAGCTTACACTGCAACTAAAAAAAACCCCTCATAGATCCTAGAAAATCTTCCCTATATTCTGGTTTCCAGGTTCCCTCTTCCATCTTTCTTCTCTGCCTTTCAGGTAGAAATTTAATTGAAATATCCAAGGATTCTCTTCAAGGTTTTTCCGTTAAAATAAATCTTTCTTCAATAGTGAATCTTTCTTTCAGCTTGTTTACAGCAGTGTATTTTACACATGCTTATGTGTATATGTGTATGTATATAAAAAATATCTATATTTAAATATATATAAAAAGAGCCTTAAATTAGCAGAAAACCTCTATTGTCAACTACTTTTACTTACAAACTGCATATTCTTTTTGCCTGCACATTTCATTCACCTGTGTGGATGAGGTATCCATTGAAATCGTGTTAATAACCTGTAGTTTACATTTCAGAGTAATATTTTTCTATATAGTACATGAAATACTTTTAAGTTTTTAATTCAGGACAGTAACATGCTAAGCAGATGTTTGATTTCTCAGACATCAATTTCAAGCTAGTTCAGAGAACAGGAAGAAAAGCTACTAAATTTTAGAAACAGTCATGCAGATGAATTAAACTACTTATCTGTGCTTTGTGCAGTGGGAGTGGAGATAACTGCAGGTACATGAAGGCATAACCAAGGGGAGTGGTGAATATATTTTCAAGTAGTAAAAGTGTTTTAGTGATGGCAACACAGACGGAGGAGAAGTTGAGTAATAGGACACTGAAGTAATAACATGAATCTGATTGTGGAAGGGTCTTCAGCATGTTATGCGAAAATAGTGTTTGCATTGGTAAGCACGTCATTGGGGAAACTTCCCAGTGATAATTTTTCAGTTGTAGAATGACTTAGGGAAAACAAACTTTTCACAAGCACCAGGTTTTGATTTTAAGTATTTAGGTATTATAGACTCATTCTAACGGAATGGTCAATGGGTAATAATGTCAAAAAGCTTTCACCCGTGTGTCTGCTATGCCAAATGGGTTGAAACAAAACATTTTTTGCTTACTTTTTTCTCCTGCCATTGTACATGAAGGACTCTTCTTTTGTAAAGACTGATGAGAAATCTGCACTTGGGTATCTCAGTACAGAGTCTGGATTATCAAAAAACTTGATATGCAGCTGCTAACATTTCTTGTTTATTTTAGAAATCATTCACATTTCTATGCTTAAATAGGATTTAAATACTCTTGAAAAATTTGATCAAAACTGGTCACTAATCTTCTTAAATTTGTGCTAATATGCAGTAGCCTACAGTGCTACTAGAATTTTCAAGTAAGCCAAACCCCAGATATTTTCATTAACTTCTAATTTTGAAATTCTTCATTCTGTAAGTCTGCGGTGGCAGTGAAGTAAATGCAATGAAATATTTCTAGTGGTGAAGTAACACTTTCTGTAGGTGTGTCGTACCGCTGCTGCAGTGAGAAATGCTGAACCAAGTTCTGCCTGATGAGAAGTTGCATTGTTTAAATGTTTGTGTTGCAGTAGTGCCAAGGAGCTGAGCACTGTGGGACCTGTGGTGGACCTTTGGGTTTATGTGCATGCTTCAGGGCTGTGCTGCCCAGAGCAATCCAGCTGGCTTGGGTGCTCGAAGCTGCTGAGTGGGGCTGGTGTGATGCTCTACTGGGATACAGCTACTTCTCTGGGATGAGTTTAACTGGGATGTCTCATGGTACCACAGCACTGATGTGCTGATTGAGTAGGTTTGCACTATGTGAATGCAATCAGAGGCACCCCCTATTGATAGAATACCACAGTAATGCATTATTGCTTGCTAAATGAAGTGTGTTCATCAGGCTTTAGAACAAAATGGGGTAGGGCAGTGGTGTGTATTTTACAAGAATCTAAATATTACATTTACCTCTAGTTAAAAATAACTTAATTGGGTGCTGTGTAAATGCCAGGAAGTGTTTGCAGGTGTCAGTATGTTCATATCTGCTCCTTGATAACTCTGTCATTAATTCATAGTTTCATGTCAACATCCAGGTAGGAGAAAGTTAGCTTTTAAACTGGTTCTAGGTTTTTAGCAGGAGCTCTTATTTTCATTTCCAGCTGCAAAGGTATGCTCTTACACCAGCTGTAAAATGAAAGTTAGTGATACAATCTCCATAATAGGAGAAAACCACAACAATTATGCAAGCTTGTTACTTAATTTCTAAACTATTGCTGTAGAGCATAGTAGATACTTTTTAGCATGTACAATTCTGAGTATTTATAGATGCTTCTACCCACACTTTTCTAGCAGGACTTCTCATTTAAGCTGTACTCCTACTTTAAATTAAAAAAAGTCAGTTACATCTGGAAACTAGTTTTGAAACATTTGGACTACAGTAATAATCCCTCTTCAAGGTACAGCTTCTTGTGTCTTAAATTGCTGTCGTTTTTCTTCAGCATATGATATCTAGGTAAACCAAGTACAAAATTTTTATATGCTTACTGGCTTTAAGAAAAATATCCTGTGTTTTAAAAATTAATATTGTGTGTATGTTTAATGTTTTCGAATTTGTTGTTAAAATAAACAGCCCCCTGACCTATTAATAAAGAAAAACCTATTTACCAAAGTCTTGTGGAGAATGTGAAAAAAGTAAGTAGTTCTTCTTTTAAGGTTATTTTTTGAATCTTGAAATTTGATGCAAACTGTTGTGCTTTGTATTGATGAAAAACATAATCAAAGATCTCTTGTTCAACTTCAGGTTGGCTGTATCACTGTATTACATCGTGGGAATGTAAGTGAGCATTGAAAACCCTCTGCTGATTAGATGTACATTAGATTTGCAAATTACCTACCAATGCCCTTTGGGACAAAGCTCTTCATGAAATCATTGTCAATAACTTTCTGTTGGGTTGACATGGAATAGGTTGTTCTTCAAGATTTCACTGGAGAGAGATTAAATGTTATAAAGTACAAAGTACAGAAACTCCGTAGGGCAATCTAAATGATGCTATAGGAACTGAGCTATATTACAAAGAGTATTAAACATATTTACAGTCTTCTGTTATTTGTCACATGAATGCCAAGCCCCTTTTCGTCTAGTAGTTTGCATAGATATGCAAAGGACAAGTAACAAAAGCTAATCAGTTTTGTTTTATGTAAAGCTATTAATATGTAGATACTTGAGTTCCCTAAAAGAAAAAATAAAAATCTGAGTATTCTAATGACGCGTGTTGATGTTGTGTAAATTGCTTGGCAAAGAGGAGCTGCTGTAATCGCTTCAATTGTAAAAAGAATATACTTAAAAAGAAAATAGCGTGACACAGCCAATGTTGTATATCTGTGCTAAAATTAGTGTGAATTAGTCAAGTTTCAGTGTAACTGAGACAGTTGGAGTAATGCTGGTGGGGGCCTTACCTGCTTGGGGAAACAAACCCAAACCGTTCCCCTCTTTAGTGTACAGACACATGGATATAAAGGGTAGAAGTGTATGTAATGGGCCCAGCATGCTGGAGATAAATGTGGAAGTGAAATATTTTTGTTATGAACAACATAACATGTGGGGAAGCTGGAAGGGAAGGTGAAGCTGCTGTCTCTCATGGTAAACATGACCTTGTCACAAGCCCTGCTCTGTGCCTGGCCCCACATCAGGGCCAAGGCTGAGTTATGGTGATGGCTGCGCTGACTGAAGAAAACTGAGTTGGGCTGTGTGCTTGGAGGGATGCTAAAAAAAGAAAAATAAATTAAAATGGACAAGTTGTTTTACAACTTTTCTAGCTAACTGCTTCAGAGCAGGATTTTTTCTACTACATTTAAAAGTCAGGAATATTCTGGGGGTTAATGTGTGTGTGCTGCTGCTCACAAGATGGCTGTCCTCATCTGTGGGGCAAACTGTTTTGTTTGAGTTAAGAGATCTTATAGGAGGCACTGAATATCCTGGGAGTCAAACGTGTAACTTTGAGAAATCCTGATGTGTTTGAGGCATCTGCCTCGTACACTCCTTGTGAGTGCCCAGGAAATGCAAATATCCGTAATACAGTAAATCACTTATATCTCTCCATGTTACTCATTCTGTGATGCTCCTCAGCTTCCAGGGCTTAACAGTATTTTTCACAGACTTCATTCTGATAAAATCTACCTTCACCCATCCAGTGGACACTCACCTGAGCAGGAATTCCTGCAGCAGAGATTTAGACCTTGTTGAGATCTCCTGAAGAGGCATTGTCAGTGAGGATTATGGGAGGCAGCTTTGTGTTAGGAGCTGTCTGGAGGCTCTTTAATTTACATAGGAAGCAGTACTTCTCATTCACGTGCAGCAATTCAACGTGTGTGTTAGAAGGGAGAACATTCACAACACAAGGAACAGTTTGTTCCAGGGGAAGGAAGAAACCAAACCTTGCACTGAGAGACCTTTGTCACTTGGACCATAAACTTCTTGTATGTTTTTCCCATTACTTTCCCCAGTGCTTAGAGACACATAAACATTATAATAGCTCAGTAATAGTACAAACAATTGTAATAAAGCAGGATCTTTTCCTCAAGAAAAATAGGAAAAAATCTCAGTCTGGGTGACTCTAGTATAACTAGAAAAGGTGGAGGTTCCTATATTGTACATCCATCCTGCTTAATAACATATTATGCAAAAAAAATCTTGAAAAGAGCTCAACCAACGTTGATCTCTGCAGCCTCCAGGCTAGGTATATTCTTCAAAGCAATTTAAAAATATTCAGTTTAATTAAAAAAAAAACTATCCAAATAAATTACCTATTTTTTTGTACTCTCTTGTTCTGGCTAACCTGATTTCAGTACTAAGTTATCTCTGCTGCACAACTAAAATTTAGTCTTCTCCTCAGTATCACTTAAATAATCAACCTGCTTGTTGTATTTATCAAAATGTATTCCACTCTGGGAAAGGAAAATATCTGCTCTTACTTCAAGACTTTTACTGTAAGAACTTCATCAAATGGTGGGCTTGCAGCCATATTTCTCTTCACATGTGTTTCTGAACTGCAGGTTAAGGCTATTTCTGTGGAAACAAATCAAGATGTTAAAGTTGTACAGCTGCCAGAGGGGGCTCTGATACTTTGTCCTCTGAAAGTAAAGATGACTCCAGCTTGTTTCTAATTGTGTGATACAGCTTCAGTAAAATTCTACCACAAGCTGTCGTGGGCAGCCCTGCATTATTGATTCATCTGGACATTAAAATATGTAGCCAAAACCAAATGTGTGATAACATGGGTCCTACATTTTAATACTTGTTCAACTTTTTGCAGTTTGCAGTGTGTCTAGATTAGTGTAGTTTTCAGAGGTTGCATTTTCCAGGCCTTTTAGAGGGATGAGCAAGCGTTGTGTGTAATGTGAGCGATTCACTCATCTCCACTTGAGGCCTTGGTGCTGCAGAGTTTGTGCTGAAACCGGGAGTGAAGGGAGGTACCAGTACAGAGAATGCTGAACTGACATCTCTGTCCAAGGGTGTTTGCTGCTGGCTCTGCTGCTGTCCCACAAGTGTCTTGCTGGCATTTTAAGGACTCTTAGGCAACAGGATTCTACTTAGAGTGGTCTCATATCAATGGAAAGTGAAGTGTTTCTCCAAATCTTAGAATAATGGAAAGGGTAAAGAATGCTGCTTTTACTTCTATTGCATCTCTGTTCCTTTGGAATCTTCCCAACAAAGGAGATCTGGGAAAACTAGCTGTCTATCAGAATAAAAGTCAAAAGAAGGATCAGTGTGTTTAGAGATCTTGATCTCATTTAGTGAAGAATTTTTTCTGTAAATGTCTGCAATTTTCTGGTGTCTTTTAAAATGATACACGTGGTATAAAACATTCTAGCAAACAAATCTGTGCTTTTGTAGAAGGAATCAATGTGTTTTGAAAGTCTAAGAGTGTAATTTATTTCTCTGAAGTTTTTAAGGGAAAATAAAATGGTTTCAGGAGAATTTTCTTACTAATGATATTTTGGTTTCAAGGAAGGAAGCTAGAACTGTGAAGATTTCACTTGGCAATGTAGAAAAAAGGTACATAAAAGTAATGAAAATAAACATGTCAGTTTACTCGCAACTTAATACTGTCAAGAAATGTAACTAATAAAAAATGCTGGCAACTGCATGATGGCTGTTTTGAACAGTTTTATACTATAGGTTCTAACTGAGATATTAATTAAAGCTCTAATACTTATTTCCAGAAACTAGGCTGCTTTTTCACACTCCTCTGTGTCTCTGCAAGCTTGATTATAGGTGATAAAGTTGATAAAGTTTGATAGTTCTTTGGTTCTTCAGCATGTTTCCTCAGTTTTTGGTTTACATTCCCCTGCTTGGATGGCAGTCATTCCTGTTGAGAAATTCAGATGAGGTGTAAGGAACTCTGAGTTGTGTTAGTACTTCTCTTCAGTTGCCCACTTTCCTGGAAGTATTTTTGGTGGCAAGATCATCTTACTGAGCTTGTATCAATATTTTTTTTTATTTTAGTGGGGGTGAACCTGTGCTGCTGGTACTGTTCGTTAGACAAGTAAGATATATAGCTCCTGCTGACTTTAATTTGTTTAAACTGAATTTGTCTCTTTCTGGTGTGTGCTTGACGCATTGCAATACAAATGTGCCTTGTATTACGTTGCGATACTAAAAATAAATGCATATTAGAAACTCGTAACCCTCATCTCTGTTTAGAAAACAAACTTTTCTGCCAAACACACTGTACTGCAGTAAACCTTCTGCCCCTGAAACTCAAAGCTTAGTGCCATATCTTATCTAGACGTTCACTGGAAATGCTGCAAAACAATGAAATGGCCCATCACTGTGGTATGAAACACATTTAAAAACAAAACAAAACAAAACCAACCAACAAAGAAAAATCTCCCCTTAAACATGGTTTTGTTTTCAAGTGAATGTGGGAATACTCCAGCATTTAAAAATGCTCTGAAGCTTAATTTTAAAAACATGTCTTTAAAAAGACCACCTCAACTTTAAAACTCTTTTGTTTAAATAGTGATCAAAGATATTATTTAAAGCAAGATATTGATCCTTGAAGTATTAAAACATTTAAAAAATAGAATGCTACTTTATCTTCTCCTTTAAAGGAGTCTCTTTAATTTTTTCTTTTGTAATATATAACAAACCTTATAAGTTACCATTCTGCCAAATAAAGGAAGTATTAGATTTATTTTGATTGTTTTATTAGGTATATCCTCTACACATCTTTCTCAGCAATCATATGGTAGTAACTGACTTTTGTAAAATTTTTCTGACTTATGTAATAACAGTAATGTGTGTATGGAATTGATATGCCATCCAAGAGAAGAATTTCATATGTGTGTGTGACTTGGAAGCTTGGAGTCATGAAGAAGGAGATATTATATATCCACTTCTTATGTTACTCTGTGCAAGTTGCCTGAAAGAAACTGACTGTTCAGCTTTGTTATTTTTGTGAAGCCCAGGTGTTGAATAGAAACAGTTCAGTATAAACCTGGCACAGTTTCAGCTCAAGGCTCAGCTACAAAGACACCATAATAAAAAGAAAATTTTACAATGAGTTGCTGTGTCATGAAAGTACTCAGAAGTGCTGCTGAGTTACTTTGAAACTTTTAACTGTGTTTTCATGTAAATGAAAATGTGGCAGGCCAAGATCTCACCCTGAACTTGTTCATACTTCTACAGTATTTCAGTTCTTATCATAGAGATATTAATTTTAGATAAACATTCTTTATGAACAAACTCATTCTAATCTCTAGCTTCAGTTTATAAGAGCAGCAGGGCTTGCTTCTGAATAATTATATAATAATCTAGCACTTATTTACTTTAATCAAGTGTTTGAATATGCTATGACTGTTTTGCTAGTTCATGTCACTGCAGCCATGCATGTGTTACTTGTCAACGTTTAGTAGCATTTCATCCGGACACCAACTGTGTGTAGGTGCTGTGTAGCACCTGGGTGTGCAGGCCTCCCTCTGAGAGGGTTGTGAAACGCTGGAGGATTGAGCTTGTTTGTCCAGAATCTGCATATAAATAACAGGGAAAGAATATTGAAACTGCCGAACAGAAATAAGATCTCATCTCAGCTGTTCCTCTCACCTGCCTCTCTGTAATTCCAGACATGAATGACATCCCAGAAATAGGAATTCACCAGCGTCCATGTTTTCTTTACTTTTTCCATTTCTAAATCAAATGGTTAAAAAAAGAGTTTTCACAGATGAGATTAGTATGTCCTGAGGACAATTTTGATACAGTGGGAATATATAATTTACAAATTCTCTAATAGAAATGTCTATGAAATATTTATATCAGTATTGTTCGGTGTCTTACTGTTACCATTTTTAAAATATAATTTACTTCTTTCTGAAGAGTTCTGTTTGCCAGTTTTGCTTGAAAGGCTCCCGTGGAGGCAACATTAATTATTTATATTGGCAAAACCCCACACAGTTTGTATACTTTAAAATTATTTATGTCTTCATTTTTCCTTGGTTGATTAGATTTTCCTCGTATTACAGGTTAACTTTTGAAGTAAGGAGTCCTTAGGTCTGTTTAAGTGAAGTGTAGTAGCTCTCGTTTACCAAGAATATTTCTTTATTGTATTTAATCAAATGGGCAGCCCTTGCCACAGTGGTGTGGGGTTTTTGTTTCCTTTTCACAGAATTCTATTTTATTTGTCTTGTCTCTCCCTTTGTGAACTGAAAATGTCAATGTTTTATCTTTGTCCATTAGTGTTTTCTTAAAATCATTTTATAGATGCTGGCAGCTCAAAGTGCACTTTTGATTAGGTTTGTATTTTCCTGTTAATGGGAAAACCACCCAAATGAAGCTTCACAACCAACAGTTATGAAGCCTTCCTTGGGGAAAGAGCTGCTGAGTTTCTGTGGGAGGGAAGATTAAAATAAAACACACCAAATAATTGGAAATGTATTTCATAGGCATGGTTGGCATGAAGCTCTTGTAGTGCTTGTACTTAACCTTTGCTAGTTTCTCTAGGATTAAAGCTTTTTGACATGTGCAAATCCGTTTTCATAGCACTGAGTAGTTTCTAGTAGGAGTGCTGACTAGTATGCCACAAGTATAATAACTTAAAATGCTTCTGCCTGAATAAAGCCCCCTACAAAATTAGAACTATCCTATGTCTAATGTACTGGGTTGTTTTTGGGTTTTGTTTGATTTTGTTTCTGCGGGTTTTGTTTGGTTGGTGGTTTTTTTTGTTGTTGCTCTTTGTTTTTTTTTTTTTTTTTGTAAAAGAGAAGATTTTACACCTCATTGGTTTGTTTAATACACTTTAGTCAATTTAATATCAAAACTTTTGGTGGAAAAATAATGAATTTAGAGCTTATGCTAGCTGTCTCAGCTAATTGAATTTATTATATTTTTGTACTTTCCATTCTTCTTGTTTCTACAGTAGTAAGGGTTGTCCAGTAATAAGCTATCCAAATACAAATTCTTATTCTCTTATTCAGATATTAAAGCAATAATAAAGTTGGTTCTTCCCTTTGGATTAGTAAGATAATTGCATTTTGATTTATAACTGCTGCAAGAAAAATGCTAGTGGAAATCTGTAAATGTTCAAATGACAGCACTGATATATACTTCTTACACCATGTCTAGATTAGGAAGAGGGATGTCATTTAAAATATGTTCCCTAGAGCACTTTAAACATTCCTAAAACAAGTGTTCAACACATCTGAAAATGTGTTAGCTTTATCTAGCTATACAGAATCCTGCAGAAAAACTCTTTTTTGGGACAGTTGGTTTAAAAATTAAGCTGATATGTCCAAAATGTCATCACTTATAGCGCATGTAACAATCTGAACATCTATTTACATCCTTCATAACTATATGAAAATAAGTGTATTAACACTTGAAGGTTATACACAAAGCAGCCTTAGCTCATGGGTTTTTTTGGAGCTTAATTTGGTTTTTACATGGTTTAACTGTGGATTTATACAAAAGAGTTCAAGTGTCTCTTTTGTAGTTTTTTCAACAAATTTTGCTTTGTACTACAACAGTAATATTTAGCTCAATATTTTAAGAAGACATGAATTGAAACAAGAATGAAACATTCTGAATATTCCTGTAGTTTAGGAATTTATACATATTGCATTCAAGATCAGATCTTTTTTCACATAGTGGCTGGAGGGGCTTAGACACACCTACCAATTCTAATGCTTGGCTATTTATTGCTTCTCTTTCTGGCATTGTCTTGTCTCAGTTCTATGAACAAAAGAATGTACCTGTTTGTGTAACCCCTTATCCTTATTGCTGTTGCTTAGAGGTAACCAAGGGGCACTTTTAGCTCTTGCAATCCTGCCCAAAGCTGCACCTCATCCAGCTGGGGAATCTGAAGAAGCAGTAACAGTAGGAGATACCTTTTTATAATTTTTCCATGAGACTATTTCTGCTGTTTGGCTCACTGATTTCCAAAGAACCTTTTAAAGTATAGATCTGATCCTGCTTTGAAAGCTAGCAAAGACATTTTCTGTAGATAGTGTGGGGCTTCTTCTCTACTGTATTTGTTAGAAATTACAATATTTAGATATCAATGAGATCAGAAAAGCAGTATGGTTCAGGGAGTACTATTCTCTTGAATCTTTGCATGTTAGCAGATATAGCATATTATCTTTCAGACCTGAATTCAGTTCTGCAGTTAAAAAACAAAGTAAAAAACTGAATCAGTTTTGTCTCCTTGAGACATCAGGGAGCAGTGCTGTTCCAAAACAGAGAAAGGTGAGGCTCATGTCTTTTCAGCTTCAGAAGTCTGTGGAGCAACATAAGTGTGCAGTGGAATGGAACAGAATCTATTCTAGTCAAAGCGTAGTAATTTCTTCATGATTCCTGTAACTCAGTACTATTCTACATCATCCTTGAACAGGGCTGTTTCTTAAATGCCTTCTTTGTATTTATATTAATTGATAAGGTTTAAAATGATTTCTTACGTTAGTTCATTAGGAGCCATTGATGGAGGAAGTTGGTAACACAACTTGGCACAGCTTGGCTAAATAGAGGAGGAAGAGTTCTTTTAGTATGGATGTTATGTTGAAATTAACATAGATCCATCCATTAAAAAACTTTTTACTTCTGTTACACATGCTACAGAAATTAATTTCTTGTTTAGTATTCTTGACTAGCTCTGCTGTAGTTCCTTTATGCATGCAAATTCAAAATGCACACAACTTAATTCCTCACTTGCTTCCAACCTCTAATTTATCACAATTGAATCATTGTTCTCGAGTTCACTGTGCAATTAGTGACTGCCTGCTGGAATAGATGCACCTTTCTCTTTCTAAAAGTCAGGCTGCTGGATTTTCATTTCTGCAATCTAAATTGCTCGGAGGCAAGTGCATCATAGATAATCATAGCATGCAATGAAAGAGACTTGCTCAATTCCTAATTTATCAGTCTTGGTGTACTTGATGAGTTCTCATATTACTTTGGTTACTCTGCTTATGTTACTGTGTCCTTTTGTCTAGGAATGAATCCCTAGTTTGGATGATCAGTAAGGTAAAAGCTTTTCTTTTATGCCTTATGAGCTGGTTGATAGTGCAGCAGATGCCAGAACATTATTCTGTGACTGCTATTTACTTGAGTATCAAGTGCTTACCCTCCCCTCCTTTCTGCTGTGACTTACCGAGAGAGTTTTTATCTTCAACCCAAACTACTTTATTTTCAAAGGCTGTTTTCTTGAAAGCTTTCAGTCAGAAAATAGGATCTGGAAACATATCTATAATAAATCTCATCTCTTATATTGTGTAGTTGATTATGTGATTTGTGAACTTCTGATCTCAAGGGTGAGGAGGTCTGGTTATGTTACCTAAAATACATGTTACAGTATTTTCATAGCATTTCTAGGCTATACAGGAAAGCAAACATCTTCTGAAGCCTTTATTTCCAAATACTATGGAGAATGTGAAAGAGCAATTGAATTACAATGTGCCTCAGAGAAAGTAAAAGGAAAATTGCTTTTGTAAAGAAATCTCTAGTATAATTTTGTCACTTTGCTGTTTGTACTTGCCATTTTGGACCCCTGTATTAATCCTAGCAGATAACTATGTAATGGATATTTTTCCTAAATTTGGAGAGGAAATGAAATGAAAACAATTTATGGAAAAGAAATGGAAATGTGGTGTTATAAATAGTGAAGCACAGAAGAGTAATAAATAGTAGCGAAAGATGAACCGGTTTGATAAATTAAAGCAAATTTTAATAAAATTGGAAAAAATAAAACTAAAGTTTTCACGATACCTTTATGCCAGAAATGAATATTGGCTGTTTATTTATTTCAAATACTGTATAATTAATTAGTTAATAATTGTAGATTTAGAGGAGGTAATATGGTAATATGTGTCATTTTTCTAGTAACAGTTGCATATTTCATTGTTTTGTGATTCCTACAAGGGGAAAGGATGAACTGGTTACTGTTTATAATGTATAACATTGCTTGAATGTGTGGCAGTAAGAAGTATTTTCAGAGTAGCAGGATGAAATGTTGCTTTTAACCTTTTAGCTCAGCAATTAAAATCACAGTGGTCATCACAGGATAAAAGAGCAACCTCAGGTTTAATGAGACTTCAGTACTTCATCTAGAAATAATACTGAGTTTTTGTGAGAGCTGAGTTTTGAAGTAAAGCTACAACACTTAAAGCAGCTGATCTCTTGGTGAAAATAATGTAACATAAATATGTCTTCCTTTGGCAGATGCATAACAATGTCTAGTCTTATAATACTTGATACATGTGTTTCAATGCCTATGAAGAAAGATTTATATATATCTCAGCCTCTGTATTTTTTAGTGAGCTGTTTCCCCAGCCCAAGTAATTTATTCTGTACTATATATATGATCTTTATTCCATGTAAATCTGGGAGTTTATTCTATCAGTGTTCACTGTAAAGGTTTTTATTACCAGGTATGTTTAAAGTTTAGCAGCTTTTGGTATTAAAAGTGTAATTTTCTATATAGTTCTAAGACACTTCATCTATTAACAAAATTACTTCAAAATTCTTGCAACTATGACTTCTTAAATTATGATGATGTGGCCTTTATCCTCAGCCTTAGACTGGTTTTGAATACCAATCCTTTTTTAGAATTCATGTATAGATGCCACTCAGAAGGATATGTTTGGGATCCTCTTCTGGTAAAGAGGCTATAATTCATGTTCATTTTGCCAAAGAAGACATGATCCACAACATCACTCACTTGAAACAGGAAGTTTATAATGGTCCTAGTTCCTAGGGTATGGAAGAAGCGAAGAAAAAAAGACTAGAAGGGCCTTTATTTCCATGCAAGTTATTCTTGACACACTTGACTCTCTCAGTTGAAATTAAAACCCTGAAACGCCCATTACCCTGGAGAATCTGCTGATCTGACTTCTGAGTCTTGGGCAGAGAGATGCAAACTCAAAATGCAGAGGACTTTGCAACCTCTCCTTTTTTCATGGTGGTGGCTGCCTGTATGGAGCAAGCACCAGCTGCTGAGCAGACATTCCTCTCAAGCTTTGGACAGAGCATGGTGGAACTCTCCCACAAGCCACATTTTTCACTTACCATGATTAAACAGTGGAAATGCACAGGAACGGGGAAGCACTTAAGGGCTTCGCTAAGGAAATGCAGACATGATGGTGGCTTTGCAGTGATCCTCTGATAGGATTTGAAGCATTTTTCCCTTGTAATAAAATACAGTAGATTCTCCATTTGTGCATATAACACGGTTAACATCTCTGTCACTTTGAGGCATAGAATGGTGTTTGTAACCTGGGGCAGACACGTTCTGTTACAGCTGAGCATTCACTGCTCGGCTGAGCATTTCACCATAATGCCCAGTGAAAACTGATGAAGCTGGGTAGGAGCAGGGGGGAGAAGCACTGGACTGAAGTGGGGCCTCAGGGGGGAAGGTGTTTCCCTAAGTGCTTGTTTAACTCTTGGTCTTTTTTCCTCAAAACCTGGTTCTGTAATTAAAAGTTTACATTGATTGGCAGTAAACTAAGTGAATTTCCTCAGTCAAAACTGCCTTGCCCATGTGGCTCTAATTCCAGAAAGCATTGCAACGCCACCATTACCTAGGCGAAAAAGAGCTGATGGAAATTAAAACAGTGGAGAGAAATGTCTTATTTGGTAGATTGTCCCTTGATCTCATTCACAAGAGTGGATCCCTTGTTCTGTCTCACATAATGGAGGGAAATTTGCAGCTTTAAGGATGTGCTATTTCCAATTATATAGCTTTTTAAAATGAAGCATGAACTCAAAAGTGCTGTTAGACTTACTTTACTTTAGCTTTCTTGTGAAAATTGAGTTTTTGTACTCAATCTCTAAAACATGACAGAAAATATCAGAAGCATGTACCACCTGTTTTTCCTTTCATCTTGATTCATTCATTAGCTTCCTAGTATTAAAAGCCAAGCCTCCGAGACATAATTAACCCTTTTTTGATACTGTGGAACTTGAAACAATCATTAAAAATCATTAAAAGAGAGAAACTTACTTTCAAAAGCAGTTTAATATTAAAATTTCCCTGACTTTTTAAAGTTGTGCATAGGGTAGAATACTAAGGGTATGGCCATCATGGTTTCAGTCTTTGCTGGCTAGTCAAGTAATTAATGATAATTGGTTGCTTTGCATTGCAGAACTGTGCTTCGTGATAGAAGATCCTTTGATAAAATAATTTTCTATAATGGAATGTTGTCTTCTGAGTATGCATTATGTAATGATACTGTCAGCAAGTCCTTTTTGTCCAGTAAGAAAAAAATATAATTGATGATAAAAATACGTTACCCAAAGTCTCACTTTTTTCTCCTTCTTCACATTCTAAGCTCAATAGGTATTATATTGTACAACCATAGGATATTTTATAATCTATTTTTTCCTGAAGAAGAATATTCATATTTAAATAGTTTTGATATTTAGCCTTCTGTCACAGAACTGGTCGTACTGGATCCTTATATGGGTCATTTGTTGCTAAACTTCTGATTTTATCTTAAAATTATGACAGAAAGAGCACCATCAAAAGGATATGCTTTTAATTTTTGTCAACTATGCTTGGTAACTAAATTCGAAGTAGTTGTATTTTCTAAAGTACATTATTTGGAAACAAGTGCCTGTCTCTTTAAAAAATGCTTTTAAAATATGAGTGAGACTATTCTGAAAATGCTACTTGTTATATACTTCACTAAACATTGGATAACTAGTAGGATTTTCAGAAATTCTCAGCATCAACTTAGTTCTGTCCAGAAGAAAATGACAAATGAGAGGACTTAGGCTCCTTAAAAATCTCCATGTAGCTGCATGATAATATTCTTATCTGCTTCCTCAGTGAAGTTAAGGTAAAATTCTACTTAAAATTACAAACTGAGAAATATGATAAAAGCTTATGTATAGGCAGATGTGAAAACTGTAATCTACCGGGATTCTTCTTACTTAATGGAAAACAAGATATGATAGAGACAAAAATTTGGAAGAAAAATGATTTAAAAGTACAATGTATTTGGATACATCCATGCACAGAGGTAGGACAGCAGTATGAATGGGAAAGTATAACATGAATTGAAAGCAATGTAGGCATTTCAAGAAATAGCAAAAATAATAAAAATATATTACTGATTTGTACCTTGTTAATAAAATGCTCTGATTCTAATCAACCATGCAATTATTTCAAACTATTTTTTACAGCTTAGCTGATACAACTTCAGAATGCAAAGCTTTCTCAACTACAATGATTTGCTGTAGCTAATTATTTTTGAAAAAAGCACTGTGATTCTTTTTAAAGGTGTCCTTACCCTTCTTTTTAAGGTATGGGATGCTGTAGATACAGGCTGCTGTTTGAAAACATACTCCTGTCACTCCTGTGCTGTTCGAGCTGCCCGGTGGTCATCTTGTGGAAGAAGGATTCTCAGTGGGGGCTTTGATTCCACACTGCATTTAACAGATGTAGAAACAGGTAAAGGCCATGAAGACTGCATTATAGCCATTTCTTTATTGTGTACAGATAACTTGGGATCTTGCTAGCCTGATGCTTTCTTCTGAAACACAGACAAATCTGTAGATGAAAGTTAGAATTCATGAAATGTTGACCTTACTTACAAAATGTATCCTGGCAATTTAGAGTAGTTCGAGAAATTTGAGAAAACTGAAATATCTTAGAGTTCATGATCACATGTAATTTCTGTTGTCAAATTCTACACAGATGAATAGAATTAATTGTGTTTATTTTATGCTCTCTCATGGTCATACATTAAAGTGTTTGAACAGCCTCTTAAGGCTGACTTCAGTAACATTTATACATATATTTAATTTAAACATAGGCTTGTATCTCGTTCTCCGTTGGGTTGAAGTTTGTGCTTAAAGTTAATTAGGTGATTTTTTCTTTTTTCTGAATAGGACCTTAATTAGGAGTATAGAAACTTAAATTCTGGTATGAAACCTTGAGACTGAACTTGTGTTGCTTTGATGCATTTTTGAATTTGATTTGGGATTTAATTGTCGTAACCTTAACAACTAATTTCCTGGATGCTGTGTCTCGTCATGTCTCCTTCACAAACTAAAGTGCTTCTGTCAGCTATATTCCTTCTCTCCTTAATGTGTGTTACCAGCATCCAGCAGCATTCACTGGGGCTGTGCATAATAGGACATCTCAGTGTGCGTGTAAATGAATTAGATCCAAAATGGGACCTTGTCAAAGGAAGAGATACAATTTTATATTTTCCATTTAGTTTATTTTTAAGTGTTTAACTCCTGCAAAGGTGCAATATTTTTGTAAGACTACAATAGAAATCCTTCCAAAAATTACAATAGTTTTTTTGTCTAGGAGGATTTTCTCTTACGTAAAAGGAAGAACTACATTGTATGTGAATATCTGGAAAGCAGGAGTCCTATTCAGATGAACTGGGAAAGCGGCCAAGAAAATTTTTAAATATTGTTCACATAAAAAAAAGATTCTTTTCCATGCTCCAAGAATTTATTTTTCTCAACAATAGTCATACCAGAAGTATTTAAATTCAATGATGGCTGGAAAGGAGCTATTGCAGTGTGGGAATGTAAAATATGTTACAGAATGCTGATGTTTTGAGAATATTCAGCTTTTTTAATGGGGAAAGGAGCTTTATATACTTGGTGTAGTAGTATGTGAGTTTAATATACCAAGTCATTAATTTGTTAGACTTCTACAGCAACCTTTCCAGTCTTACATATAACTGAATCTTACTAATCCAAGTGGATTTACTTTTGTGTGTAATGCTTACAAATTCTAAACAGAATGGCTATCTTTGTAATGGGATTTACAGCAGTTGAATAGATTTTGTGTGTCTGAGTCATTGAAGGGACTACTCTGGAAAAAATCTCATAAAATCATAGCACAAATTCCAAGGATACATAATTTAAATAATATACTTTAATTTCCAACATCTCTTTGGCTTAACTATCCGGTAATGGGGTAGAAGTCTGGATTAAGTTGATTATAGTGGTTCATTTATACTTATCTAGGAAATGACAACAACAGCAAAATATATTTACTAAGTTTCAAAGCAGGTAAGTTTATAAATGGTTCTTTCCTTATTGACTCGTGAGTTATATAGTGTTTCTAGATACTTAAATAAATTATATGTGTAAAATGAATGCTTATCTAATTGGAAATAATCAGATATTCATTATTGCCTTGTTTAAAGAACACAGAATTCCTTGTAGTTCCTCTGAACTGCAGTTGTGTTTGGACCTGACTTTCACGCCTCATTTGGAAAAGTGTAACATGAGTGATCAGAATTTTAGTCTGATTTCCTATGTATGAAAGCCACTTTCTGAGTTCCTTTCCTGTTGTAAAGTTACTCTTCTTTTCATACATTTCAGTCACTTCTGTTCAGAAAAACAGGGCAAGCAGTTTGCCTCTGGAATCCAAATCAATTAGATATAAAAAGCCTAATTTCCATTTGAGAAACACTAAGGCATCTATAAGATTTTGATTTACGTTAGTTCACTGAATCATTCATTCCTCCTCACTCTTCATCAGTGCTGAGATGATTTCTTCTTTGATTAACTTCAGATAGATGTTAGAACTGTTCCTTCACAGAGGACTTTCATATACTTTTTTGGACTTCAGTCTTAATTACTTTCCATTGCTCGTGTGAACTAATACCAGTGTGTTTAAATGTAGTAAAGGCATGCCAGTGGGATTTTATAAATAATGCTGCTCTCTTTCAGGCTCTATGCTCTGTGTGCTCTTGTATCTTGTATATTTTGGTCTGGTTCAACATTTTTCCACTTGTTTCCTAAAATCTAATCTTTGTTGTCTTTGTTTTCAGTATAGGTTTTATATATTACATCTGTGTTATAAAAATTGCTACACCTCCTTCACTGAAATAAATGTAATGGTCTACATTGCATGACTTTAAAAGTTTAAAAGGTTGCAAATGCAGCTTAGTACATGCATGGTATTTAGCTGATGAGTTGTGGGGGGTTTTTTTGTCATTTTCTGTTGGTTTTCTGTTAGGAACATAGTTTCTGCCCTATTAAATCAAACTTGTAGTCTGGCTAATTGTTCTGGGTCCGATGAAGACTAGTTATGATATTTCTCAAAGGAATTTATCAGCATTTTTTTAAAAAACAGCACTAGAATAAATTCTTCAGGAAATTTTCTTTCTAAAATTGGACTTTAGTTTGGGTATCCCTTGTCCTAATACATTGCGTTTTCTGGAATGATTTTTTTAATCCTACGATCTGAACAATATTAGAATAGAAGCAAACACTGAAATCTCATTAATCATGAAGCAGAACTTTTGTTGTTGGCGGAGAAATCCTGGTCTAAAGCTAGAAGACACATCCATGAAATCTTATCCTGCAGTTTTACACTATCAAACCTCTTGCCCTTGTCACATGCATTTAATGAAAGTTCTTATATATAAGAAGATCTAAGATACTGCAAGCATTAAAAATGAGCTGATAGGAATGTCAGGAAGTTCAACAAGGACATGCATCTGGAATGGAGTAATCTTATGCAACACACCAGGCTGGTGCTAAACTGGTTGAAAAGAAGCTTTGCAGAAAAATACCTGGAGGTCCTGGTGCTCGATATGAATCAGCAGTGTTCTCTTGCAGCAAAGGTCAATGTCATTCCAGGACAGATTAGGAAGTGTTTACTTAGTATGGAGAGAAAATGATACCAGGCTCTTCTCAGAGATGTACAGTGAAAGGATAAGAGGCAAAGGAAAAATATAGGAACGTAGAAACTTGTTGGCTCAACTCAAGGGTCATCAAACTCTAAACCAGGCCGTTCAGAGAAGCTGTGGATCTATACTTGGAGATATTCAGAACTTCAGTGGACAGACCCTTAGGTAATCTGCTGCAGCTGGATCTAATTTGAGTAGGGATTTGGACTAGATGATCCCTGGATGTCCAACCTATGATACTGTGATGAAGAACAGGGCAAGAGAAGAACTCAAGTTAATGAGGTACAAGGAGTTTTCTTACCCTGGTTTGGATAAGAGATAATAGATGTTGCTGTGCAAGTCTTTTTTTAAATTCAATTTTTGTAGGTCATCATTTATTATCTTCAGGGGTCATCCACTGCGTTAAAACCAGGATGTGAAGCTAAGACTCTCCACAAATATGGTTTTCTTAAAAGCTGTTGGACACGTTCAGAGTATGGGGCTGATCCAAAATGTGCATACATTTTTAAGGAATAATTTTATATACATTATTTCTTTATAAAAATAAAAGCTTTTGAGTGGTTTCACAAATGTGATAATAATGCAGCAGTCTGAGACTCCCTGGTTTTGTTTTTCTCTAATAATACACAGTCATTTTCTATTACTGGTAGTTCAGACACTTTGTTATTTACAGAGTATTAAATAGTGCTATATTCAGAGAGCACTGAAAAAAATGCTTTTAAAACAATTCTAGGTCAAATACATTTGACATTTAACTTCTGTTATGTCCAGATGCAATGGAGATGCTCTACCAACTTTGGAAGGGTAATTGTATTTTTAAAATTTATTTATAACTGTTTTATTTTTGGAATGCATGTTTTATTCATCAGTAGATTTTTCATTAGTCACAAATGAATTGGTATAATAGCATAGGCAGAACATTGGCTGGGTTTTTACTATTTGCATATTGTAGATACTTTTCATTTCTTTAATATTATGACAGAGGGAATGTTCCAAGAAATTTTGGCACATTTCCTGAGTTTCCAAATGGTGCAGTTGTATTTTAGTTCATGGACTGAGCTTGGTTTCAAGCATCGTTTCCTCAGAGTTATAATGAGAGAGAGAGTTTCTTAATGGAACATTTTGAACCTACCAAGAGAATGGTTCAAATTTTCTTTTCTATGTATTTTTTGCTATTCTAATTTGATAGTCCTATAGATATAACATTGCTATTTTTAATGTATTTGTTCACATTGGAGTTTCAGTTCTTTTACCTAAACATCACCCCAGGAGAGCTGTGGCATTCCTCTGTTCCTCCTTTTCTCTCCCAGAACTATCTAGAGAGTAATGTTTTAATATGCAGAAAGCTTTTATATGATACCTCAGAAAAAAAGCCCATTTGACCGACTTTTATTGTTGTTGTTGTTTGCTTGTTTATTTTTTTTCTTTTGAGTGTATGCGGACACATTAGATGTGAGGTCAAAGGTTTCCCCCAAGATTCAGCAGTTGCATGAAATACGTTGAACGTAGTTTAGAGATCACTCTCCAGCTAGGAGGTAACACCATTTTAGTTTTTCTGCTCACTGGTGTAAAGTCTTTGCTAAAAGAAGAGAGAAAAATATTTACTTTGAGGACATTTTATAGGTCAAAAGAGAAAATGATTTAATATTTCAAACATCTTCACATGCTGTGAACTTGTGAATATGTAGGGAAAAAAATTAGGAAAAACATGTAGTCAATATAACTTAGGTTCTTGAAAAAATAAGGCCACTTGTAAGCACACCAAGAATGGAGAAGTAACAGACAGCATTGATTTGTTAAGAACAAATGATGTCTGATCAATCTAATGTTTTTTCTCGCTATTGCGCATGAGAGAGATTGTGACTGTAATTAAATATTTTTGTATATATTGTCTTATGTCTTTTTCTACACACAGAGGGAAATGCATTTTTTCTAAGCAAGATTGCTCTTGTGTCCTTGTATGTCTCAGGCTTCACTTTCCTTTACAGATTAGAGTAAGGAAGTAAATGTTTTTGGGTTATACAGGTAGGTGTGTGAACCTGAGGACCACTAAGCACAGTTACAGAAGCATCCTGTGCTGAGTAACTGTGCCGATGTTCTGTGAAGAATTCAAAATGTCAAATAGCCTTTAAAACATCTGATTTCATAGTTGAGCAGTTTCACAGTAGGCTGCTGCATAAAGGAGCAGAAACATATATTCAAGATATTTTTAAAGATTTTTTTTCCATACTGTGTATGTTACTGTTGTGTTACTGGCAAGCCTTTAAGGCTTGGAGAATTAAAGCCTTTAAAGAACACAGACACACTGCAAAAGATATAGTAGATATTGTTACTGAAATTGTGAAAATTAAGAGTTTAGAGAAACATTTGCTTTCTGCTTTGGCATAACAGCCACTTGTACAGGAAAATGATATGTGGTATGGATTTTCCCTCAATTAGCCAATGATATTTTCAGAAGACATAATTTTCTAGTCTATGAGTTGGTTATGCTGCCTTTAGGAACTAAAATGCAATAAACATATACACAATACAGGTATATATGAATTTGCTGAATTATACCTGTTATGGATAAAGGAGTGTTCTCCTCAAAGGCCATCTTTTGCGATATATAAAATAAGGCTCCCCAAAGTTAAATATTTCATTTTAATAAACTGAGTAATTGTAGAGAAAGATATATGTAACTGTAAATTATGATTTCCAGAAAGGTGGAGGAGGATTACAGCAAACACTTCGATTTCCCAAGCTATGGGTTGGTTCCGTCATAGCAGGATAACAGCCTGGAAAGAACAAATTCTGCTCATAGTAGTATAAAACACTAAGCAAAGTTTGTACAGAAAAGGGCTAAGAGTTGAGTTCATTGTTTCAAATTACTGAATTGCATGAGCTAATTTGCCCCATGTCATCTTGTGCATTGATCTGATCCATCTCTCGGATATTTTTCCTAAATTTCTGAGTGTATCGTGAATAAATTTTAGTTCTGACAACAGGAGTGTTTTCTTTTTGTAATATTGTGATCCTCCCCTTCTGAGTTTGTAACTGCTGCTGTTCAGCCTGTCTACACTCCAGTCTTGCTCATTTTCTGTGACATGGCAGTAGAATGGAATTCATGTATGCATCTAATAACACCAGACTCTTCAGAACACTGTTTACTCAGTTTCCAAAAAGAGATGTTTGATTGAATTTCACTTTGGGGAGTGAGACAACAAGAGAGAGCTTTGTATTTCAAAGTGTTAATTGGAGAGCCTAAGCTTTTAGTATTAATTTATTGTGATTGTTTCTGCCTTAAGTAAAAAAAATGGTTAATATCTGCATCAAATAGATAGGTAGCAGCTTAAAATAGGAAAAAGAAGGAGGTTAAAGAGTATAGAGGTGAATAAGATGCTCAGGTTGTTTGCATTCATTTTATTTGTTATTACACTGTAATGTAGAATTCATAACACTGAGATCCTTATGGTTTAATTATGTTAGTGACTGTCACTGAGAGCTTTTGGATAAATTGCAGCCTCTAGAAGACAAGAAAAGGGCAAATTCAGTGCCTCCTCTTTCAAACAGGGGGAGACAGTAGGAAATTAGAGCATTTTAGTTTCTGGAGAAAATGTCAGGTGAATGATTAAATTACTTGGAAGCAGTTGGGAATGAGATTGAAAAATGGACTAATTAATAAAAAATTATGTTAAATCAATCTTTCTGTGGAAAAGGTAACAGATCTTGTAGTTAGTAGATGAAATGCATCTTGATCTAAATGCACATCTTTTTTGCCTGTGTTTTACCAGACTTTCTCCTGTCTTAGGCTAGAGAACACAAGTATTTATTAGAAAAAAGCAGTTTTGAGAAGTCTTGTGGAGGTAAACACATAGCAAAGGCAGTGTTTGCCAAAAGCTTAAATGATGAGTTCCACTGAATCAGTTATGGATGTGTGTAATGCCATTTGGACAACACACTTTGTGGAGAACAGCGATCACTTGATGTGTCCTTTATAAAGCTGTGTGACAGGATTAGTACAGGTAGGCTGCATTTTTGCTAATTTCTGGCTGCAGTCCCGCAGAAAACCTGTTGATTATACTCACAGAGTTTTTATTAAGATGGGAACTAGTAAGAAACAAATTCCTTTGGGAGCAAAGTGATATTAAACTGAGCAGTGAGCCTCCAAGGGGTAATTTAGTATTTTCTCAAGTGCTGTGGGTGAGAGTAAGATGCCTGTGTACGTGGCTTTTGTTAAGGCCCCCCCAAATGATGCCTGGTAGTGGTGTACCTGAGAGCAATATTTTGTTGCTCCTATAACTGATGATTTTAATACTTTCTTTCTTTCCTGTGGAGTCTTTTTTTCCCCTGTAGCTGTTGGGGTACTGAAAGCTCCCATGGCGAGAGACGGTCACTGTTAGATATGACTTGTGGAGAAAATCTCTGCTGCCCTTATGACTTTTTTGTCCTTTTGGGGAAGGAACTCGTGGAAGAAATTAAGTGTTTCACTTAGTAGTGACAGAGAGGCCCTTTAGGTCTTGCTCAGGCAGTTGGTGGAGAATCATTTGAAAAAGGAAAAAAATCCCCTACAAATACCAGAATTAACGCAGAACAACACTCACCTCTCCTTTAGGCTATCTGTAATCTCTTTTCCTACCTTTTCTCTTGATGAGCATGTGTGATGAAGTAAAATCGTTCTCTTTTTAAATTTAATAAATAAGTAATTTTACAAGTCTTAACCTACTGACTGTGTAAGTTGAGTTCAGCAGATGAGGAAAATGCAACTGATGATGAAATCAAATATATTGGCCCCAGATAATGATGAAAAAATCTATGTGAATGATTTTCAGTATTGTACACCTAACAGTAAGAGTTTACATCTGTCAGTAATGTTTTTAGCTGAAAGTATTTTCAGTTGTTTAAGAAAGCCTGTTTTATGACAACTCTTACTTGCATAAAATGCAAATTAAAGAATATTTTAAGAAGCTTTTATCATAGTATTTTAAAGGATTTTTTTTTGTTTTACTTCTGCAGTACCTCCTTCGCTGTTGCTTTCAGCAGTAACTTTATTTAATGTAGATCTTTATATGAGATATGTAGAATATAAATCACAGTTGTTATTGTGAAAGTGAGCAGGTATATTTATCTTGGTCCATACTGCTGTTCCAAAAATTTTATTTCGGTGAATGTACAGCAATGTCATGAATTTGTTAGGATGAAAGGAAGCAGCGGACTGTGGAAAAGTCCTATAAATTAACCTAGCTGAATTCTGTTGTGTTCAAAAGTGCAGGCCATCCAATTGATACTAACCACAGGATCCTGTGGAGATTAGTGTACACAATTAAATGTTGGCAACAGTGTATCCATGGGAACGGCTATTGCCTTCATATGGTGGTATGCAAATTATTTCCTACTTTTAAGATGAAGTTTCACTCCTACCTTCACAGAAAGATAAGTAAACAACTTAAGAGTTGTAATATAGATCGGGATGTGGTATTTCTGTACAGACAATATTTTGTTCTAGTTATTTTTGTCTCACTGGAAAAAAAGACTCTGGGTTCTCTGTAGGGAAACATTCAACCATTAGATTTGTAGATTTATTCCTGCATGTTGTCTGAACTGTGACCTCGGTGGAGCTCCTCTCCTTAGTGTGAGAACCAGTTGTTCTCTCCTTTCAGTAGGAAGCAGTCAGTGGTGCAGAGGCCCATGAGCAGGAGCAGTTTCATGTGGATAGAATTTAGTGAGTTGTCTGTTATTTTCGTTAAATTAGACTAGCCTCAGATATTTGAAATGTTCACCTTTGGCAACCTTGATATTTCTGAAACTAAGTTGAGATGAATAACGTATTTCATTTTCTGCTCAAATTTTAATCTCTGCTTGTCACTTAATTTTAGGGAAGCAGATATTTAGCAGCAAAACAGAATTTAGGATCAGTGCACTGAAGTTCCACCCTACAGAGTCAAATATTTTCGTTTGTGGAGGGTTCAGCCCAGAAGTTAAAGCATGGGATATAAGGACTTCTAAGGTAAATGAAATCTTTTTTCTCTTTCTCTTTCAGAGTGTTTCCTAGGTTGTGTGTGCTATGTGTTACTAAGGTGCTAGATGTACTTACTGGTCTTTAAATGAAATGTTATTCTGAAGTATTTTGCATTCGTCACTGTGTTCCTATTTGTTGATATGAACCTCTGTAATGTGTTTTAAGTGCTATGAGGAACACTGTACACAAAAATATAATTTTTTTCTTTCTGTAGATATAAGTAACATCTGGTTGAATTAAATAAAGCCTATAGCTCACTTCAGGATTGTGAAAAGCAGTTGTGTACTAAGAAGCAGTACGGTTAATTTGCTCTTCAAGCTGTTACATGTGGGTCAGGATGTGTGTGCCTGTACCTTTTGTACAGAAGCCTGGAGCAATTTTTACGTTTCTGAAGGGCCACAGAGGTGTGAAATGCCTCTGCTTTTACTTTATCATGAACCACAAAGAACAATGTGCTCCCAGCTGCCATTCAGAGGTCAGGTAAGACCAGAGCTGTACTCTGCCAGTGGAAGTGTAAGGTAAGCAACATCCTCATGCACAGAATAGCTCAAAGAGAAGCAGGGACTGTAAAGTGAGTAGTTCTTTGTTTACCGTTGAATTTCTCTGTGGGTAGATCCTACTTGTCATAGTTAGCCATCCGTTTGCTCTTGAGAATGTCAGAAGGGACCTGAGAAAGATAAGATAGCATAGCCAAACCTTGTCTCTGCCTTTGATGTACTAAGAATAACAGGTGAGAGATGTAGGGAGATGCATTTCAGGTATGAGGGCTCTAACAGGAGAGCTCTGAAATCATGGTGGGAGTTGCTCTGTTGAGGACACAGAGTAATCCTGTGCAATTAACAATCTAGTTCCTGTGCTGCAGTTGCATTTGTCACTGATGTTTGAGGAAAGAATTTAATTATGTAGAATCTCTACCACATGACTAAGTTCTTAAAAAAACCCCATTAGTAAATACATTTTGAGACTGCCACATCTGAGGCTACTCTGAAAATAAATTTACTGTGAGTTTCAGAGTTACAGTGTTAGTATGTAAACCTTTGTCGGAAGCTGTGGATGGGATTTATTGCATCCATCATACTTGTATGATGGCTAGTTTTCCTTGATAGGGATGTGAAGAGATACTCAAAGCACAGGTCTGTGAAGGAAGATGGTTCTAGTTTTAAATTGCAAAATATAAATGCGTTTAATAAAAAATACCTATGTAACTTTTAAGAAAGGAAGTGAGATTTTTCATTGTAACTGTTCCCTCAGTTCTTCTTCTGAAGAAAGACTAATAGAAATCTTTTCTCCTGAAGAGCAGGATCAGTGGTTTCATAGCATGGAAATGACATAGAGAATACAGTTTTTCTTTTTTTATATTCTCATAACAGTAGACCTTAATTGTGGGGAGGAGGTGTAGTCTGTTATTGAATACTTCACTGTCCTTTTTAGCATAGAGAACCCATTGTATGTCATGGTATGCTGAACTGCCTTTAAAAAGTGCTTCAGGAGCTCAATGGGTATCATCTTTTTAAGGCTCAAAGATTGTTGATTGTTATGTCAAATTTGAGGTCTTTGATTGTAGTCAAGGAGAAGATGGAAGATGTAGGTGACAAAATATTCTTTGAGAGATGTTCTGACTTGGTCCAATAATCTTTTCCAATAATAATAATAATCTAATCCAATAATCTTTTGTAGTTATGCACAAAGTCAAGTGATTGGCTGTGTACAAAACCAGAGACATTCTTTCACCCCATGACGTTTCTTTATGATGGATTTTGTGCCTGTGCATATCTTTAAATGACTGTCTCTGAGAATCTGTGGTGATTTTTCTACAGATTTGAAATCAGTTGTGATTGATGAGCATGGTCATGCCAAAACTGGCAATGCCTCCAGCTTGTGTGTGTCTAGAGTGCCCAGTCTCTCCAGATGGCAAATGATAACTGATTCTGTTCTACAGTAACAAATGGCTGAAGTCACATGCTGCAAAAATGTGCCTGTCTGGACAATGCTCATGTTGTGCATGGTTGTGGAGGAATACGTTAGAAATTTTTCACAGGTGGTAGGACACAATCTCGAATATTGATGATGAAAAAGGCACTTCAGTTTCAAGGAAACAGAAGATTTGTTTATAATGGATATTTACAATCCAAGACTTATGCTTGAATAAAGTTTTTTTTCAGCAATTCTGATACCAGAGATTGTGATGACAAGATCTGAAGACTATGCAGAATTGGCATTGACTCAAGTAGAGCTAAGGGGCTGGATAACAGATGTTAGTGCTTGTGCAAGATAAGTTGGTTCTGAGTTGTCTCCTAAGTCTGTTACTCTCCTGTTGTCAGTGTCTCTGCCAATCCCCAGTATTCTGGTTTTATCTTTGAACAATGTTACAGTGTCACCGAGACAAATGGCTTGAAAAATGCTGTTCTTTTTGGCCCTTTTTTCCCACTTGTGAATTGTCTGAGTTTCAGTAGTGCTTTCCCTTGGCACCAGACAAGGTATCAAACAGTATTGTATTCCAAGCAACTAAGACAATAAATGTTTGTCTCTTAAAGCAGCTCCTTCCTTTTAGGTTTTAAATTCTGACTGTGCCTCAGTTTAACTACAGCTAAACTGTCAATTGATACGTCTGGCAAACTTGATTGTAGTTCAGACCTGCATAAAAGTATATTCAGAAAGCGGTTCCTCGTGAAGAGGAGAAGGCATGGAACAGCACATGATGCTTAACCTGGACGGAGGCTGCAAAGCAGCCCAAGCATCCCAGGCTGTGATTGCCAAATATTGCCAACCACCTCAGCCTGAGTTCCGCAGAAGGTGCCTCCCACAGAAGTATGTGCACCTCTGTGGACTGGAGTTTGCTGTTTGGCTGTCTTGGAAAGTTTTCTCAGTGAAACTCTTCCTGAAAACTGGTGGGAGAGAGGAAACGTCCTTCCCCAATGGACAGTATAACTGCTACAGGGAGAAGGCAAATAGAGAGGTGTGGAACACAGTTAACAGGAGGCAGTAACAAGGAACAGGCAAACATGTTGAGATGGAGGTTAGTCTCACCTACGCATCATTACTGCAAAATATCGTAGTTACATTTCAAACTCTCAGGCATAGAACCATAAATTTGTTAGGCATGGATTATCAGTGTCATCAGTGTGTCATGTCTGCTGCTCCCTAGTTTGGGAGATTTCAATGGATTCTTCAGGTATTCCTGCTTTCAGTTTATATTGTTATCTTTATTGACATATGTTTTCCATCTTACACAGTTATAGCCATAGTTAAGACTGGATAGTGTCCTGGCCGGTATTTTGAAATTCATCCTGTTCTAATAAGTGCCATTTGCTCTTAACTGGAATAGATGTCTAAAGCCTCTTACCACTTTTGTTTCAATTTTGACACAAACAGCATTTCTATCTTTCAAGTTCTTTCATCCTAATTCATTACAAGATTTTCCTGTTTTGCCTGTTCTTTCAAGTGTGTTAACCTGTCATTCATCTTGGAATGATGTGTGGGTGAACTACTAATTCTTTTTGTTCCTATCATCATACTCCTGATAGCCTTTTCAGGCTTTGCAGCATATTTTGTCAGTAGAGTGAACACCCTAAATCAGGCATCTGAATCTTGTTATTCATTGCACATTGAAAACTCAATTTCAACATTTGCTGGTAATTCAATTTCAGGGGTCGTTCTTTAGGATGTACTCCTGTGTTTTAACAAGCTATCCTCTTGCACATCTTAAAATTAACTGTGAGGTGAAATGATAATTGTATATCAGGAAATAAGGGGATTTTTCGTGGAAATTCAGAGCAAAACATTAAGCATAACAGAGATAGAGAGAATTAGAAATTACAAAAATGCTGTCCAATTACACATACATGCAGTGGTTTAAATGGACTACTTTGTGCCACTGTGCCTCATCGATGCTTTCTGCTGATGGACAATGATATAGAATAGCGGATAATGGTATTTAAAAAAATTAGTACTTCTGACCAGGACCATGAATTTATGAGCATTAATTACTAACATTTATTCATGATTTGAGTGTAGTACAAAAATTTGCAAGTCCCAGAGAAAATGTATCAAGCTGGTTTGAGGCAGCCTCTCAGCTACTAAAAACCAGAAATTTTAGGGGAGCTGATAGAATCCCTGCTTTACACAATGCAAACCTTGCTGACATGTGTAAATGAATCTTTTCAATTCAGTTTGACAGTTCACTCATGGTACAAGGGAAGTGAGCGAGTGGCTGCGTGGTACTTAGTTGCTGGCTGGGTTTAAACCACGACAGAAATGTGCAGTAGGCTATTAATCAGAAAGGCAGATATAAAAAAAAAAGAGGAATGTTGAAAGATACTTTTTGCTATCCCTGTTCTGTTGAGCAAATAGGCAAAATAGTTTCAAATGTAGCACTGGGTATTAAAAGGCAAAGAATGGAAGAACAATAAGGGAGTTTAAATCTTTAAGATAAAGCTAAGCAATATACTTCAGAGAAATAAATGGATGGAGCAGCTTGTTAACTGCTCAGTGAAATGTAAAGTATACAGGCGTCTCAAAATTACAGACACAAGTAATCAAAGCCTGAAAAAAAAATTAAAAGAGGCAGATGAATAGCCTGTGGAGATTTATTATAGTGGTATTTCTTTGTGTTAAACCCAGTTTTGTCTCTCTGGTAAAGAGATTATTCTGGAGATCTTATATTACTGTATAACACATTGATTAAATTTATGAAAAATTTGGAGAATGTTTATAGAGACTTTATGAAAAGACCAAAAATCTTGGAAGTGAGCTGCTGTGTTTTAAAAAAAGGAATCTGCAGTGTCGACCAAGGAGGGAGCATCATATTGAACAGCTCCCGTGGGGTCTTTGGACCTTGGAGCTGAACCCAGATAAACCCTGTAAAACCCTGTAAAAAGAAATGTGCAATAACCCCAGGACCTTAGAGTAGTTATGTATTTTAGAAGTATTTCCTTTCTCTGAGCTGTGGAAGAATTTCTTAAGATGTTCAGCACAAGTCACCCTTCATTTTGGCTGATCTACATTAGCTTTTCAGGCAGGATACAAAATATGTTCCAACCACTTATTCTACCTGAAATTTTAATATTCCTTGAAATACCGAAGAGAACAAAAGGTTGAGACTTGTATCCTTTAACTCAGCAATAAGGATCTTAATGTGTTCATTAAAGTAAATATGAATACAGATGTTTTTTTTCTTTTTAATTTGGGTTTCTAAGCTTACACAGATGTACTGTCTGAGCAAGACTACAACTGTAGCTGCCTAAAACTGATAATACTTTTAAAGGAGCTGAAGTTCATTTTACGGTGAATGGTCAAACTGCATTAAAACAATGCATTTACTTGTGTCAGCAAGGTTTGCATGGTGTAGAGCAGGGATGCTGTTAGCTCTGGTGAGAGGACATAGAGCAGTCAAAGCTTACGTCTGAATGTACTCGTTTAAAGTTTCTAAATGTATCCATATACTTATTTTTGAGATTTGCATATTTGACCTTTTATTGACATTCTGCTTTGATGAAACTTAACATTTTGTAAGCGTTCAAGAACTGAATATTTGGTGCATACAGAAATGCAAGGGACTTTAAAAGTGGAGATCACTAACATTTTTTTTGGACTCTATTAAAAATAGGGGCATAATTTACTCAACTGTTGGATATAGTCTGTTTTTGATCTCTTGTCTGTTGATGTTCGTGTGTCTAGTGTCACAAACTAGTGAGGTTTGTTGGAGCTTTGGCAAGAGCTATTTGTGATCGCTGTCAGAACAGCAAGTCATGATGAAGCACCACACAGTAATCTGGAGAGGGAATAAGTGGAAGGTGACAGGGCTGTGGCTCTGATCCTAAAGCATTATTTGAATCTCTTAGACCTCCATAAATGCAAATCCACTGCTTATGTTAAACAAGGAGGGAAAGAGAGGAAAGGCATCGGGTAGACGAGACCCAGTAAAATATGACCTGACAGCCACAAAACAGACTTTGAGGGGAAGATTAGTTACAGATAGAGGAATAAAAGACATTTTTAAAAATTATATGATTTGAGCGAAGGTTGATTGTGTGAAGTTTACTTGATGTCACTTTATGACGCTGGACTTTGATAGTGCAATTAGAGAAGCTGGAGAAGGAAGGAATTAACCTAGGTACTGTATAATGGGAAAACTGGCTAAAAGGGATGTCTCAAGAAAGGAAACTGACTGGGAGGAATTTAATGAAGTGCTTCAGACATGACACTAAATGGAGACAGCATTTATTATTTTATTTTTGGAAAATGTTTGTTACAGAAAGTCTTGTGCTAGCACAATCAATAAAAAGAGCAATAGAATATTGTGCAGGAAAAATAGCAATGACTTATCAGAAACTGAAAGAGTACAAAGCAATAGAAAGGTTCAGCCATTTGGGATTAATAACAAAATTTTGTTGAGGAAAGTTTGAAAAAAGATTAGTATAAAGTCAAGGCAAATTTAAGGAAAACATAGATTTGAAGATTTACACAGAATTTCCCATTTTTGAAACTGAGATCTTATAAGATATACAACAAATTAACTAGAAAAAAAAAGATGGAAGCTCCTATTTCAAGCTTTTAAAGTTAGTCTTGAAATGAACTGCAAAATTTTTATTAACAACAGAGTTCAAGGCAGAGTAACAACAGGTTTTTTTCCCTCCCCCATCTTTGTTTATTACTGTGAACATTACTTAGCTACAAAATTGCAACTATTATCTACAACTTTATGCATAAAAAGAAAAAAATTAGAGAAGCTTTTTATGTTGTTGAGCTATTTCTCCATAGTGGAGTTTATAAAGAAATAAGCCCAAGCTGTTAAAGCACAGTTAAAAAAATTAATAGGTGCAAATGTACTGCATTTGTTTCCTAGGAAACATTCTATTGCAATTTCTTTCAGATGAGATGCAGTCATTTTAAGTAGCAAGTATTTAGGAGACCCTAATGAATTTGTCTCTGGATAGCATATGAATATGAAAAAAGGCTGTAGAAACTGGTAGAGCTGCTTGCACTTCTGGTTTCTATAGAAACAGCCAATACACTGTCATGTACTGGTGATATTAGGTAGAACAAGGTAATTAAAATAAGATGATTTATTCAGTGCTTTAGAAAACTCAAGTTATTCTTCTCAGAGAAATCCTTCCTGAATCCATGGACAAAAAGTTCAAAGAAATATGGTGGGGGTATATTTGCACTTGCATAATGGCATTTGATTTAAATGTTAACATTCAGGGGTCCTTTCTGAGTGTGAAGGCACGTGTTATGTGTCTGTGGCACAGAGGTAAGCAGTCTGCTGTGTTTATTTGGGAGCCTCGTATGGTGGTGCTGCAGATGAGAATCCTACACCTGTCTGTGGATAATCACTCCTGTGTTCCCAGAGGGACTGAACCGAGCCAGGAATGAAACATTCCTTCTTTTGGAGTGAGGGTACTCAAGTGAGAAGCTGTCAGGGAATGGCTGTTCCAGTTTCAGCCCATTTCTAGACACGTTTTGCACCCCCAGCAGAGACCAATATACTTTTGAAGAACAAGAATAGAAAAGCACAGCAAACTTCTTTATCGCAACTCCCAGCAATGGTTATTCAGGCCTCTCTAACTTAAAATTTGGGGGCTTCCTGCCTCTTTGTCTTTCTTGGATCACTTTGAGTTTTCACACTGTGGAATTGGTTGTTCTTGATCTTTTTACATCTGCAACTTCCTGTAGCAAGGAATTCAGCTTAAAAACGTAGTATTTGAAAGAAGCATCTCTTTCTGTGTGTTTTGGAGCTGCCTCCTGCTCATTTGCAGTCTGAAGCCTTATAATGGAGAAAACCACTCACCTTCTCCATGCTGCTCAGACTATTTCAAATTCTTTCAAATTCCCCTCAGTCATCTCATTTCTGCAGTAAGAATTCCTTGTTTTTGTACTAAAAGATCTGTGAGTTCCTCACAGAAAAGCCATTCTGTATCTTCCTGTATCTTTCCTATATGCAGATTTCACTTCTTATCGTATTTGAGATGGGGAGATAATTTTAAATTAAAAAATCTGATGGGAAAATAATTTATTTTTTCTTATGAATGGTTGACAATTGCCATCACAAGATTCTTGTGCCTTTTCAAGTGATCTGAAATTGACATTAAAAAAAGCCAATGTACATTGTTCATATCTGAAGTCTTAGAGATCAATACCAGATTAAGGTTAACCACTTCTTCATCTTGAACAGTGTTTCTTTCCTTTTAATTATTCTCAAGATCCCTTGATAATCTAGAGCTGTATCTCTGAAAACAGAGCAGTTACAAATGGTGAAAAAACTTAAATTGAAAAGAAAAATAGGGGGTTTTAACTGCATGAAGAGAAATACAATAGATTGACACAAATAGTTTGCACTGCAATAGGTAAAAACCCCATCTATTTTGTGAAAAAATAAGCTTTTCTTTAAGTTAAAATGTACTTTTCATTACTGTTAATGGTGTAGTACTGTTTCATAGAGGAAACTTAAATCAGTCTCCCATTGCATTAATTACCCAATATGCCAGTAGGAAGAGGCAGGTCCATGCCAAATCACACAATCTGAAAAGGTAGGAGAAGAAATGAAAGAAAAAATATGCCAAATTTTACAGGTTGGAAGCCATGGATCTGACTGATTAAGGGGTTTTTTTTGATGACCAGCCATATTGCCTGTAGTCCTATTAGATTTGTTTTGAGACCTCCTCTCCTGGTGCCCAGGACAATGACTATTAAAGCACATTTCTTTCTCATCACTAGCATAAAACTTGAGGTGTTTCTCATAAAGTTCATTGTACACAGATTACAAGTGACCACCACAGAGCTGGGGCAAATAGCAGCTTCTGAATTGCTCATGTGGAGGCTTTGAGATTTCTTGACAAACAAAATACCGGTATGTGCATGGTATGTGCTTTATGCAGAGAAGCATTATAGAACACCCATCTGAAATATATACCTTGAATTCAGTATCACAGCTTGCTTTTCAAATCACCAGAACCATAAGAATCTGTTTGAAACTGATTTAATTTGCTTAAATTACCTTTCTTTTAGAATGCCTGCAGCCATGGGCTCTTTCCTTATAGAAGAAGCTTTGTTATTATGTTGGATTGTGTTGACACCAGAAACTATTAGGCCTTCCTTTGAAATGAATTCTTTTATGTCCAGAAAATGCTCAGATTGAAGAAGTGGACTGTGGTTTTCCAGTGCTGATGGGTGATAAATCTGCAAATAGGAAAAGAGCAGAAGCTGTTACTAACAAACTAAAGCCAGCAGGGTAGGCAAACTGGTGCTTTCCCCAGAAAAGTTCCTCAGGCATGTCATGAATTAATTGCCTAAGGTAGAACAAAACAGGTTTAATTATGAGTACTTTTCTGAGCAGGGATGTTGCAATTAGTTATTTTTGAAAGCTGTCTTTATGGGGTAATTGAAATACTATGTATATCAAGTTCCCAGCTGCTATTCAAAGTGTTAATTTACTGTTCTCTGAGTCAGTTCCTACTATGTGGTTTGAAGATAAAACAGCATAGTTTTTCCGAGGTATGTAGCAAACATATAGAAAAAGAAGGTCTTTTGTACTAATTTTGATAGACATTTTCCTGTTGCAAAGCTAAGGTACACAGGTAATTTGGTTAAATATCCTATTAAATAACAGACAAGCAAATATTATTTAATGATTACTGGTAAAAATGTTTAAATTGATAGTGGCAGTTTTTGTAAGAGCCCAACAGGTTTTCAGCAAACATTAAAAGTATTTGCACATTACCAACTTCACAGTATCTTCTTTTTCCTTACCAAGAGATGTCTGTTGCTGCAAAGACTGTTAGAAACAAGTCCAAAACCTAAACCCTTTACGATGCTGGACACAATGTGTGTGGGATATGTACCCACTTTTCACAAGTTTGGGGCTTTTTTAGATGGTGAAGGTCTAAAGAGTATGTCTGTGATTTTCATCTTTAAAATAAGAAAATATTAAAGAATCACTACCATGGATAACTGTTTGGAAGTTTGTTATCATTGCTCTCTTCTGTAGTTCTTCATTTCCCAGCACTAACTGGCCTTTGTTTCTGGCTCTTTGTCCCTATTTCTACACTTGTGCTGCTCCATGCTCTTGCTCCTGCTGCTCTCTGGTTGAGACTTGTCACTTCTGAGAAGGTGCCTGCTGCTAAGCAGCTGCCTCTTCAGTCTGCCGGGGTGGTTCTGCCTTTTGTGTCCAGTCCCCTCAATTTAACTTCATTCTTGTCCTGCAGTTCCTACAGCTGTCAGGTTTCTGTATAGTTTTCCATTCCTCATTCCAGGCAGCTATTATATTTTGTGGGGTTTTTTTTTTAGTTTGGGGTTCTATTTTTCATTTTTGCTCCTACAAAATAGCTTCATTTTCTACTTTACTAATGAACTATAGACTTCCTTTTATAACTCTGTGAAGAAATATGCATGGTGATTTCTCCATAGAGAAAGTGGAGGCTATAAATATGGAAATATCCCTTTTGGCTTTACAAAATTTAATTGCTTTGTATATTATGCAGATTCTGAGGCTGTAAAATCTGACGCGAGCAAGTAACACATTTGTATATTCACTGCCTTAAAAATGCAGGCAGATTGCTGAGAAATGTGCAAGTTTTTTGAGTGTGCAGGTCTACATCTTGTTGCTGTTTTTATAGGGTGTGTAGGGTGCTTGCATGGCTGAGATTCTTCACCAAATGCAAATGTAATGTTTCTAAACTGTCTGTTTCACAAAACCTGTGAAAAGCAACTGGAGCAGCTGCTGCTGCCATCCTTTTACATGCTGAGATCACAGGAAGCAGAGCTGAAAGGGACGTCAGGACATCCACTAGTAGATCACCACCCTCAAGTGGGATCACCTTTCTGAACATTTTCCCAACAGTCATTGATTTTTGAGCAGGAGGCAAGAAATCAAGAAGTTCTCATGCTGTGTTTGGTACTTGAAATGATTTTTCTTTTATTGGTGAAAGTGTAAAACAGAGGTATAATCTAGGATATTTTACTGTGATACCTGAAAATTGTTTGTTTGGTTGTTATTTTTTAAAAAATGTATCTGCAAATGGCCTGGGCCCTGAAGTCAGTAGTCTCTAGATATATTAGGGATATCAGGTAGGCACTGAAATGCCTCACAAAGTTGGGAGTCATTTCAGGATAATGCTTCAGGCACTTTCTTCACTGTGTTGGTTTTCTCATGACATTAGAAGAAAGACTAACCTCTGAACACCCATTGGAAGTGCAGGCAGCTATGTTTTTAGCTATCTTGGAGAGAGAGAGATTCAGATATTAATAACTGGGAGTCTTCCCATGTCCCAGTTTCAAGGATCACCATATTCAGAGAGATGGTTTGCTTTGATCTGTCCACTTGCCTTGAAGTTTCTCTTCACTGGAGGCAAATCAGAGCAAAAAGAAAGCAAAAGTATTGATTTGCAAAATTCAAATTAGACAACATAGATACAGAATTTCATGAAGAAAGATGGAAAGAAAGGAAATTCAAATTGTTCACATATTCCTTAGAATAATTAGAAATAGCTCTCACTTTTTAAGATCCAGCTTACAGGCTGTTAAAATATTCAGAATCCTGTGGCTGATACCTGTTTCCGCATGGATCTGACCCACTTTTTGTGTACAATCGGAATCTCCCCAGGTGTAACTTATACCCATTACCCCTCCTCTTTTCCACATAACTCTTTGTAAAAAGGGAGTTTCCATCATCTTTGTAGCCACCCTTTAAATACTGGAACTTGGTCTCCCCTGAACCTTTTTTTGTCAAGGCTGAGCAAGCCCACTTCTCTCTGCCTTTCCTTATGTAGCAGCTTCCTAGTCTTTTGATGATCTTCACTGCCCTTCTCTGATCCCTCTTCAGCCTGTCCTCATGTCTTTTGTATAGCGTGGGCAAAACTGAACACAGTGTTCCAGGTGGGACTTGAAAAGAGCGGACTAGAGTAAGACAATGACATTTTTATCTCTGCTAGGGATGCCCTTGTTAATGTCCCTTAGCACCCAGTTGGCTTTCTTTGCTGCAGCTGCACACGGTTCACTCATGTTGAGCCTGTTGTCCGTGAGGACCCTCAGGTCCCTTTCCACTTTCTGGCTGGGCACACAGCTCCAGCTCCTCCTGATTGTTCCCAGGCTGCGTGTGTTGGTATACAGACACCTGAGGTGCTTGGTCTGCTGGTTTTCATCTCAGGAGGCAGCTAAGGAACATTTGTGGCTGCTCTGGTTGGCCTGGCTTATCCCCAGCTGGTTGCAAGGGTGTATTTAGTGTTGACACTTTGGACTTCCAAACTCCCTGAGCCCTTCAGTTTAAAGCCCAGCTCACCATGTGGGCCAGCTTGCTGCCAAGGATTCTTTTGCCTCTTCTAGGGAATCTAGAAGAGTTCATAACATTGAAGAGAGTTTGTGTAGACCCAGCTTCACAACACTGTGTTGTCTGAAGCTTTCTGGATCTTACTCTAGTTCCTTGGTAGTTTACAACAGAATCTTACATGTATATAAATATAATACATAAATTGTACAAACTGATGCTTTTTAAAATATAATTTAATTTTCCTGTATATTGATTCTTTATATACATTGACCAAGCTATTTAAAACACTAGTACATCAACATTTTAAATTGAGTTACCTTTTGATGTTTAAAAATAATTTATAATTTAATGGAGATAATTATTATTACAAAGAGGGTAAACGTAGGTTATCATGTTCTAATCTGTCAAAAAAACCCAAACTCTTTTATCCACTAGGTGTTGAGAGTGTACAAAGCTGCAGTACAACAGACTTTGGATATACTCTTCCTCCCTGAAGGAAGAGAATTTCTTTCAAGCACAGACGCAGTAAGCCGAGACTCAGCTGATCGCACCATCGTTGCGTGGGACTTCCAAAGTGCTGCAAAAATCTCCAATCAGATTTTTCATGTAAGATTAACAACTTGTGTTGCTCGGGTCACGATTTAATATTTCATACTTGTCAGTGTAGTAAAAAAAGTATTTGATTTTCAATAAGGTCTTGTGATGTGTAAGATGCTTTTCATGTAAGTTGATGATGACTTTGTTTTTACACTTAACACTTAATTGTTATTAAAAAATAACCTTGAAGACTGAGAGGTCTCCTTGTGTTTAAAATATTTACATTTCAGTGCTAATTCATTGACATCTAAGATATATTTAGGAGAGGACTCTGCAGTGTCATTGTGATTTGCCAGTGGTGCATGGCAGTAGCTGCTATAGTGCCACGATTCTTTTCCTACACTTTTTCATACATTTTTCATCAGCTGCAATGAGGGCTATTGACAAATTGAGTTTAATATTCGCATGGTAATAACAACCTGATACGTGCATATAGATACCTAATACAGCATAATCACAGAGGCAAAATTTGCATTTATCAGTGCAGGTGCAGTATTTCTCAGTCATCTATCCAAGCAAGACATTAAATGGACTAAATTGTCTAGAAAGGCTGACAGCTTCAAAGGAGATTACCAAGGCAGTTAATGGAAAATTTCAACTCCTTGGGTCTTTTTTGAAAACCCAAGTCTAATATCCTATGTAATATAATATGATTGGATTATATATAGATGCTTTTTGGCTGAAATGAACAGTACTCTGCTGACAAGGACACATAGTTGATTATTTAATGGGATTGTTTCGTATTTCATTTCCAGAATTGTGTCTTTGTACAATATTGGATCTATCAATACTTTGGATAGACAATAGGGAAGAAAAAAGAAACAACTGTGAATATATAAATTGCAGACTAGAAAGGTTCAGCATCAAGGGAAACAAACAAACATGACTACAGCATCTCTGAAATGGACTTTTCCCCCCTGCACTTTTCTGCACTGTGAATAAACAAAATGTGGTGATGATTTTGCAAACTCTGCTTCACTTTTCTGAATTTCACCTTTGAAACCTTTGAGGTGGGAGAGAACTCCTCAGCTCTCCAAACAGATTAGATCCCAACAGGACTTGATCTATTGCTTGTCTGCATTAACAAATGAATAGTTAAGAGATCTAAAATAACCCATTACTACAGCATACCCAGCATAACAGCACCTTGCTCCTGCAGATTATGCTGTGCTTTCTGATCCCGTACTTCCAGACCCAGTTTCTCTGCAGAAACACACGGTGCAGTGTGTCCAATACCTTACAGTACCCAGAACCTCCTTCCTAGTCCTTCACTTCCAAATGACACAACAAAACCAGTCTGATGTTCTTCCTGCTCTACCACACAGCCCATGGTGTCCAGTGGTCACTGTCATCCTGGTTTTCTTCACATCCAGATGGATCCTACAGCCAAAGCTCTCTTTGTATTCATGGCATCAAAACTCAGCACTCTGTCTTCAGGTTAGGCTGAACCTAGAAGAGGTTTGGACCTGGTGGAAGCCTTGTGAGAAAATTGATTTCTGATGGAGTCAGCATGCAGAGTTTTGAAAGTAATCTTAATTCAGTCTTAAATAGGAACTGTAGAGTAAAGCCAAGTCTCAATTACTGAAGATATTTATGAGTTTGCAGCCAGCAGCAGCACACATCACTGTCATAAGGAAGCTAATAGTGATCCCTTTTTTTTCTTCTTTTTTATAAGAGTGGGATGGGGAAAGGTGTCTGTTTCAATCAGGTGTTTTCTGTTCCTGTCAGTGTGGCCAGAACTGGGAGGATGGAGGATTTGAGAACTGTACAAAGTAGCATGGAAAGCACAGTATGGCTGTGGAGGAAGGGATATGGCAGAAGAAGGTTAACTTTCACGTTGAAACTTTGGGTTTCCTTGGGCAGGAAGAGGATGATGGTTGGAGTTACCTTTCTGCGGCTGTTCTGCGGTATAATTATGGCTCAGAGAGATATGAGATTTTGGTCAATGTCTAGGAAACTGGAGTAGAGGTTTGATTTAGCATTTGTCTTGATGTAGGATGTCCAGTGGTTTGTAGTGAGTTAAGTATCTTTATATAATGTATACTATGGAGTTGACTTATCCTTACCATGCCTTTTATGGACTCTCAAATACATCAAAAGATAACCTGAATAATTTGAACAAATCTTCTGTTTGATACAACAAATCTTCCTTTAAAATCATTTTCAGGAGCGTTACACTTGCCCAAGTCTGACTCTGCACCCAAAGGAGTCTGTGTTTGTTGCTCAGACCAACGGGAACTACATGGCTTTGTTTTCTGCCCAGCGACCCTACCGAATCAACAAAAAGAAAAGATACGAAGGACACAAGGTATCCTCCCTCACCAGGAACTCAGTATCCAAGTTTAAAAGGAAGACAGATAGCAAAACACCTCTGCTTTTTAATATGTCTGCTAATAGTGTTTTATTATAAATCAGTGACAGATACTAATTGGCTTCATTTGCTTTCCCATGTGCCAGTCTATTTTGAATCATGCTCTCTGAAGAAAATAGTTATTAGAAGACTTTATGAATGCTTAATAGCTTGATTAAATAAGTTTTTGATATAGCTGTGTCTTAATAAAGACCTGGAGAAGTCTATTTAAAGATACGTGGGTTTTGTACTATATTAATGTTCAGTATACCACAATGAACTTTTCTAATCAGTATCAAGAGTTACACTGTTATTGTTTTTCACAGGTGGAAGGATTTGCAGTGGGCTGTGAATTTTCTCCAGATGGAACACTTCTGGTGACAGGAAGTTCAGATGGCAAAGTGTTTTTCTACAACTATCATACTTCAAGGATTATTCGCACTTTGTCTGCACATAAAGAAGCTTGTGTGAGTGCAGTATTTCACCCAGTCTTGCCATCGCTCCTTGCAACGTGTGATTGGGCTGGAGAAATCAAGATCTGGCAATAACAAGCAGAGCTACTTTTCAGGATGTCTCTCTCCTGTTAGTCTGTCAAAGGCTTAGGAAATAAGCCAGAGTATGGAATGTGAAATTCTGTTGGGATGTGTTGTAAGCAGGAGAGAGACTGTTGTCTTTTCTTCTATGACCTCTATGTTTATGCTTTCATAATGCAGTTAAGATGGTCCTGTGGTTAGCTGCTGAGCAAAGAAGTGGTCCTACTCTCCTCCTCAGCCCTGGAGATGAATTTTTAACCCTTTTGTGTCAATCTTCTGGTGCTCATCCAGTCGCATTCTGCTTTGAGTACCTGAATTTAAGGAAATTATTGCTCTTTTTATGTGTCTTTTAAATGCAGCTTTCTTACACCAGGGTTTATCTTAGAATCATAGAATCATTTAGGTTGGAAAAGACCTTTAAAGTCATTGAGTCAAAGCTTTAACCCAGTACAGCCAAGGCCACCACTAAACCATGTCCCATAGTGCCACATCTACAAGTCTTTTAAATACCTCCGAGGATGGTGGCTGCACCACTTCCCTGGGCAGCCTGTTCCTGACAACCCTTTTGCTGAAGAAATTTTTTCTACTATCCAATCTAAACCTCCTCTCACAGTATGAGACTGTTTCCTCTTGTCCTCACCAAAAGTTGAGCACATACTGTTTGACAGAGGATGATGTTCAGATCAGTTAATATCTATTCCGTCTTCCTGGGATGTTTTTCCCCGTCGTTTGAACTAGTTTAGCTCCCTGACCTAATCACTGAAGGGTTAGAGAAGCAATACAGTAGTTCAAGGCAAAACAGCTTCTATGTACAAGAAGGGGGAAGGTCACGGGGCAGGTGGGACTGCTTCTTCTGATAATGGGTAGTCTGTTATCAGCTCAACTTACTGTAATATGCTTTCTGAGAATTCCAGAGAAAGGTGTGACACATAGCCTGAACCTAATTTTGAAGTCAATACATTTGTGTTTTTGAAATCCTGATGTTTAAACTTACTTTTATGACTGTATATAAACAAAGTGAAACCATGTATAAATATTTTTAAGGAAAAAATAAACTTTTTTTAAAAAATACATGATATCTGTGTTTGTTACTTTACTCCTATTATTCTTAACAAGTTAGTACACAAGCCTACAATGGAATTGATGCTTGGGGGTGAAAACAATTAAGATGTTACACTAATTTCTTGCAAACGTATGCATTTCTCCATACTTCTTGATGACTCTTGGACACAGAAAATTATCATCATGCTATTTAGTGCAGGGAAGGTTCTTTGGCACTCAGACAGGAGCTGGGCTATTCAGCAAATATAAAGTTCGTTAGGCCATTACTGTGTATTTACAGATATAGAGATTGTTTGTAAGTGTATTTTAAATTTGTATTCCCTGCACTTGTATTGCTTGGTTCTAGAAAATATTTTATATGCATGTGTGTGTATATATATGAAAAATAATATGTCTATGCATGACATAAACCATATATATTCCTAATCTTGACTCTGTACAAACATGTATTTTCTTGTAGTGAGTGCTGTAAGCTTGTCTTGTCTTTGGTTGGGTTAGTCTGTAAGGTGTTTTAACGTACACAGGATAACTGTGCTGAGTAAATTGTCTCTGTCATGGAATCCAGAGACCATTTTTCCTCTGTAACATCTTTTTATTCTTCTGATTTTTCTTATTGGCACAAATGCAAGGGGTTTCTATCCATTTTTCGCATGCTCAGTGAAGAAAGCTTTTTCAGCCAAAATTTTCAGAACACCCTCGTGAACAGAATATTTTAATTAATTCATGAGCAAAATGAGCTCCTTGTGTTCGTTGTTTATGTTCCTTATTGCTTGTAGTAAGAAATAAGCCTATACCAAGACTGTGGGTCCAATTATATTGTTTGAAGTCTGGACCAAGATATTGTGGCTGTATTGTTTTAATCATCTTATCAACAGCTATGATGGCTTTTAACACAAGGCATTAAATTTCAGTGAGTCTTGCAATGTAGCAAAAGCAACTCTTTCTTTGTTTCCCCAGATTGTCCTTAATTTCTTGCTTCATTGCTCAGCAATGAGCTGTTCAACAGGAACCGGAAGTTTGCACTTTTCTTGCCTGTGCCTTTAGTATACAAGCCAACTGTACCTCTTAATAGGATCCTGTTCAGTGGTTTTGAGTTACTCATAATTCAAGCTGTGGGCTCCTCATAAAAGTCAGAAGGAGTTCAGCTGGAGGTGAAGTAGCCCTTACCTGTTGGTGGGCAGCCTGAATCCCAAATGCACAGTGTTTTCCAAGGGGGTGGCTCTGTGTTCTTCCCTCCTGGTATTTTAATTCAGAATGTACTGTTACCACGTTAAAACTTTGGGCAGCCAGGTGTGTCTTCTATGAAGGAGGGGCAGCACTGTAATTGTTCCTGTTACAACTTCGTATCTCCACAGGAAATTATCTGTTATTTTGTTAAATACAGCCTTGAGAAAGGCCTCTGAAATAAGTGTGAGTTCATGGCAGAAATGCCTTCTTGGATGAGGCCTCAGCTTATGTGAACACTTCCCTCTATCTGAATGAGCTCTCAGCGCACTCAGCCTCAGCGAGAGCACATCTGGATAGAGGGAAGGTCCTGAGAGAGCGGTCTTTGGGAATCATTGTGGAGAAAAGTAACTGCGTTCTGTAAGATTACCCATGTTGTTGCTTAAGTTTAACTCATGTGCTGAGGCATGATTCTGGTGTCTAGCATCTATCCCTCCTGAAATTATCTTGCAGGTATAAATTGTAGACTATTTGAGGAGTGGAGAGGGAGGGAAAAGCCTAGATTTGATTAAAGGTAGTAGAGAAAACAAAAGAATCTTGAAACTGTATAATCTTAAAGAATATTAAAGTTAAAATTGCATTTCTGTCAGATTTCCAAGATGGCTGGACTTTAATTACTTAGCAGATCCAGTCAAAAGTTTTATAATGCAATGAAATTATTTTCACAGCATTATCTTGTTAAAATCTCTTTCTAATATAAAACTGATTAAGACACAGACTGAAATTTAGTCACTGAAAATATTTTAGAAGAGTGGTGTCAATTAAGTTTTCATTATGACTCAAACACAAATTCTTCCTTGTTATCTTATGTAATGAACTGTAATCAAAAAATATCCACATTATTCCATCACTCTGCAATTACCAAATACTGTTTGGGCTGCAAACAAGGATTATTATGGACAGATGAAGCTTTTAGAATGTAATGAATTGTTGGTTAATTAATTTTATTCATAAAATTGTAATCTATAAATTTTTGCATCTTGCTTTAGGAGAGATTCTTTTAGCTTTATATAGAGCTCTCTAGGGCATCATATGTTAGAACCAAGGCAGAGTTTTCCAGCATTTCGAAGCGGTCTAGACTGTGTAGATAAACAAGCCAGATTAATTTTAATCTATTTTGTACTGTGCCAAGAAGTAATAATGGCAGTCTATACCACTTTATTATTTGCTACTGGAGCATTATTAATTTGGGGTGTCAGAGGATGCAAGCTATTCAACTGTCTTTATCTCAAAAACCTGCTAATTAGCAGACAGTTATTGGAATCACTGTGTTCACTCAGCTGAAATACTGTTGGTGACTCACTGTATTTCAGCTATTGGCTTCATCGTGAAAATAAGGTATGGCATTACAATGGGATTACTCTTTCTGTAGGGGACAGGCAAATGTAAAGATACAATACTATGGCAGAACAGAACAAACAGGAAGATCAAAAAATTGTGGGATCTCAAATTTCCCATTATCCTTACATAAGGGTTTGGCCTGCATTCAACTGAAAATATTTGCTCTGCTTTCTTCAGCTAGCCTTGATCTTGGTCTCTTAATCCCAGCTCCTCATAGTCACTGCTCGCATCCTCACCATTTAATTTTCATTTTTTCTGTCCTTGTTTCGGAACCTTGTCTTCTGCACTTAAAGGTATAGCAGTCTATGTGCTTACACTACATTCATCTTTTCTTTTTTTTTACTGTGCTCTGACTTGAGACTTTCAGGCTTTCATTCCAGCTGTCATTAGAAAGGCAGGCAGAAATCCCAGAGCACTTTGCACTCCATTCTTGCCTGTTTTCCAGTTTTAATGAGGCTTATTACTTTTGGAGAGTCTCCGCTTTTCTTAGACTCTCCTCTGTCTGCTTCTCTTTCTACTTTTGATTACTGCTTTACTGCCTTGCAGATCCTTTCTATTATATCAGCTCCTACAAGGTTTACCTTGTCAGGAGTGCACTTCCGTGGAAAAAAAATAACGAAGAAACCTCACTCACCAACCCCCAGAGTTACTGCAATTTACAGTGCTTTAGCTCATGGAGTGCGCAAACTGTGTTGCCCTCAAATGAATTTAACTGAGGAGATGTGCTCTAAGACCATATTTAATATGTCCGAGCTGGTGGGACTAGACTGGGGATAGTTCAGAGTATCCCCTACTCCCCTAAGTGCTTGTAGGTTAGATACTGTGATTTCAGAAATGAGACAAACTACACATTTACTCCTGTTGGGCCTTACTACTTGCAAATATGAATGTAGCCTCAGGAGTTTCAAAGAGCCTTTGGTGTTTTCCCCTTTCTTTGATAAATTTCTCACTGCTCTCTTCATGACTCACCTCTCTGTGCAGAGTGGTCATAGTCTGATATTTTCACACTTCAAAGAATGGAAATGCAGGGAGTTAATTTATGAAGGGAAAAGAAAGCAATTTTAGAGGTGCTTGGTCTCTGGTGGCAGTAAGATGAGCTGGCCCCTGCCCCAGAGGTTGATGAATCCTGCCATGTGTGCAGAAGGACTCCCAGCTGGGACAGAGTAGCCCATAGGATGGGAATGATGGGTCTCTAGAAGCGGGTAGGACTCCCTGTGCTGGATTTAGGTTTAATGGAAGTCAACTTATTCACCTCCCTTTCCCAGTCTCTGGATATCCTACACAAGCTTATTTAGAAGCCTAATAGAAAGTACCGAGGCACTGCACGGAAATGATAAGGCTTCATCCAAATGCAATTCTCACTACATTTTCACAATTTTGCATAAGTGCCTCTTAAAATCAATCTAAGAACACTTGCAGGAAGACTTTGGGGAAGGTTGAAGTTCACCAAGCTTGAAAGTACTTGAAGCTATGGTCCAGACAGTTTCAGCTAGATCTATTTGTCTCTAATTTCCATCTGATGGGCAGCAAAAGTCAGGTATCATTCTGAGGGAGATTTGTACTGAGAAATTGTTTGAAATGTATCCTTAGAAGAGCAACTTATGTAACAACTTGTGCTTAAGTGTACCTTCTCTAATACAAACTTGCTTGTTGAGAAAGCGATTTCCTTATGTTCAGATTGTTACCACTTGTTTATAAGCAAGTAGCAAAGAATTGCCTTAGAATATCATTTAGATATGTCTTCGCCATGAACTGTTGTTTTTCATGTTTTATTGCATAACCACCTCCTTTGTTGGCTTGCCACACTTGACTTACAAGAGTTCTAAGTAAATTCCAGAGCTCTTCCACCTCATGGTCCGTAGGAAATTATTTGAGTATGAGGTAAAAAATGTCATAACTTGCACATATGTTATAATTTTTATATATATATTATAAAGCAAATGAACTATTTAGATTCATTCCCTTTCCTTGCTTTTTAAATCCTTGCTAAGGCAAGTTCCTGTTTTTAAAAAGAATTTCTTATAAAACAAGATGAAAGATCTACTAGCTCCAGCCAGTCTGGATAGTTATTTTGCACATCTTTGCTATTTGTTTTAATGCCTGCAACTACTTGAAATGCAAACATCAGTTCAAATCACATACTGCTTTTAGTATAAAAATGAAAATATTTATTATGCCATTAGTATGAAACATGCAATCTGTGAACTATGAGCTGTAGGCATGTCACGGACTAATTTTTCTTTGCTGCAACGTTAAACAGGTAATGTTTTGGCCAGATATGTAACCTCAGGATCTGGGCAAAAGCCATGAAGTGAAATCTTAATCATATCCAAAACCTCATCTTTACTCTTCTCAAATATCAAACATCAGAGATTTAAAAAAATAAAAGAATTCCTAGGAGATTATAATACTGGTGAGGGATAGAGACATGGATTTCCTTCTACAAGTACAAAGGAAGGAACCTCTCTGTTCAGTTCACTGGTTCTAATCTCAAACTCTTTTCACTTTGGGCTCTTCCCTAATTTTTAATGTCTCAAAAACTGAATGGCTGTTGGTAAGTACTCAGGTGAATCACACCCCAGTGTATAAAGATTCCTGAGTCATTGCATACTCTTCATAAGGGTGTGTGATATGCCCAGATCTGAATATATACAGAAATGGCAATTATTTTTTAATCAGGGGCTGTTTGCATATCAATGATCATAAACCAAAGACTAATAGCAAGCCCCCCACATCCCATAGTCCAAGACTCAGTTCTGCAGTACTTTTGTGTAGCACTTGCGTGGAGCACATGTGACTTGCTTTCCTGGAGTGGCAGGAGGGGTGGCAGCACAATCTGAAAGCTTTGTACCACAGCAGGAGCTTAGGAGGAAAAGGGACAGTGTGCTTGGAGAATGAGTGTCAGTGTCAGGTGAAAATACGGTGTAAGAGAAGATAAGCAAAGAGAGGTGAGATGAGAGCAAGGAGGAATGGATGCTGCTGATCATGGAGCTTGAGGAGAAGATGTGAAGGGTTTAGCACTGCTCACAGAGGTGTACAGAACACAGCTGTGTCAGGGAAAGAAACCTGGCCCTAAAAGTGAGGGAAAATGTGAGACATGAATAAAAAGAGTGGGAGGATCTGATTCTGGGAAGATGTGGTGATTTTGTGAGCAGTGTTTGCTGTGAAGGAGCAGATGTGCCCTTGGCCATGAGGGTGGCTGTTCAGGAAGCTCGCACGGGCTGGGGCTGTGTCAGCTGAAGTTGGTGAAGCTGGGAAATGTCCTGCCAGCTGAGCACTGCTCTGGGCAGCAGCCTGGCTGGGCTGTGGAGTGACCTGAGCAGAGCCTCCACGTGTCAAAGTCTCCAGTTACCATCTAGGGGTAACTTCATGGTCCTTTTCAGATGGGCAAACCTTGCTGTGCTGTGATCTTGCCAGAGCTGTGAAGCTGCAAGGTGGGACTGGGACAGCCTCTAGCTGATAAACCTGCTTCTCGGCTGTGTAACTTGCTCAGGCTGCATTGCTATGCTAGCCATAGCCAAGAGCTTTTCTTTGGCCTGTACTGCACCTCTTTATAAAAACCAACATAAATTTACTGTAATTTGTGGCTGTGCTTGCAGGAACCTCTCAGCACTTTAGTGTTCAGTTAGTAACTCTGGCACTGCTATACCAGTCTGGTCACGGCTGCTCCAGCGACAGGTGAATTGCAAAATTTACCCGAGTACACAAGGAGCTGTGTACTTCCTTGGATAACTGGCATTTTGAGAGTTTTACAGAGAAGGCAGTGGAGACAGCGTGTTATTATTAAAATAAAGACAATGCTTTTGGGACTCCAGAATCTGATATAATTTACATTTGGACCGCTGGTCTCTACTTCAGAAGTGCAATTTTAAATAATCTTTTTATTAATGATGTATACAATGTTTTCCATGTTTTTCAACATACTAGCTGAAGTACCACATTAATTATGCATCTTTGGAGATTTTTATTTAATGCAGTTTGAATGCCCTTCAGAGAGAGGGAGGTTTGCAAGTCTGACAAGGTTTCTCTGAGGGAATAAGAAATTTCTGCTCTTACTTTTCCAATTGTTTATAATAAGTTAAATGCTGTCTTTGGTGCAACTGAACTAAATCCATTGGAGTAACAGAAAATGTGTCTGGTTTTTACAAAAGAAAACTGTTACATGGACCTGGCCATAAATTCTTGCATTTTGGCCAATACTTATGGGTCTTTCATACAAAATCCTGCATTCAAATTTGGATGTGCTCATAGAAATGAGTCAGGGGAGGCTTAGTTTGGATATCAGGAAAAGGTTTTTCACCCAGAGAGTGGTCGAGCACTGAAACAGACTCCTCGGGGAAGTGGTCACAGCATCAAGTCTGTCAGAGTTCAAGGAGTGTCTGACCAATGCTCTCAGGCACATGGTGTGACTCTCGTGTCCTGCCAGCAGCTCAACTCGATGATCATGATGGGTCCCTTCCAACTCAGACTATTCTGTGACTCTGTGATTCTGTGAAACACTTGACATGTGAAGTGGCCCCTGGACTTGATGTTCCACCAAATGAAAATTCCTCCTTTCCTGGTGCAATGTATCTGTTTGGAGGGTCTGGACCTTGACACTACAGAGATTGCTTTGCTCTTCGTGTTATGTTGCTGCAGGAACATGTAGCAGGGAGCCCTGAGCCTCCTTTCCTCGCCCTATTCTCTACCCTCCCATTTTCCATATATTTTAAAGTATGCTTAAGCGTTCCCTTGGGAACTGCAGTCCTAAAATATGAGGATAATGACCTTTTCATTGTGTTTTAAACTGCCTTTTACTTAGGTGTCTGTCAAGGGAGTAATTTCAGAGAAATTGTATTCTTCATAATCTGCACTGAGATCTGGTGGTACCGTTTCAATTTGAGTTAGGAAGCCTAGCTGTACTTAGCTTTTCACCAAACTCCTCTAGTTTAATAAACTCGCATTTAGTTTTGCATTAATTATTCCTGAACCTGAGGTCTTCTTGAAAGGTTGCAACCGTATGAGTGAATACAAAATAGTTTCATGAGAGAACTTGTCAGAGGAAACTTTTGGCAGTAGTTTGAGTAAATTATAGAAAAAATATCAATGGACTCTTCAGATATTTTCTAGAGGGATGTTATTTTTCTTCATAACATAAGGGCTTATCATTTGCTCCTGAAATTAATAGCTCTGTTTTTATTTTTAGCATTCATAATTATATATTAACTTTCTCTCTGAATCCTTACACTTCAAATTCTACAATCATTCCCTTTTGAGCATGTACTACTCTGAATCTCTGGGAGAAAAATTCATGACAATTAAGTGTATTTGAAAAGTTACGACGTTATCTGGGTGATTTATTTTTACATTTGCACGGGACACAGTCCCATACATGAAGTCACTAAGTGTGCAGGAATTCCAGTAAAGGCTTCCACAGAACATCACTGTGCAGGTCTAACCCTCACAACATCCTACACTAACCTCTTCTTTCTGCTTTTAAATATAACTTTTGCAACACATCTCAAGAATTGCTTTAAATTGCCCCATGTTTCCTTGGGTTTTTTCCCCTCTGCTGGTTCTGTTATTTCTGTGTTTGTCATTCCTCAGTTGCTCCTCAGGACAAAGACTCAGGACATCTTTGAATGCCTGTGATGCACCTTTCCCTTCATGGGCACAACTACATAGAAACCTGAAGCTGAGAGACTTTCAGCCATCAGTTTTTTCTGGCCTGTAGAGAACATGCTGAAGTGTGGTGGAAGTATTTGTAGCTGGAATGCTGTTAAGTACATACCAACACAGCAGAGGCCTCACTGATCTCTCTGTTTGGAATGCCGTCTCCCATCAGAGAAATAACATGAGGCTACTTTGTGAAGAAGGCATACATGTAACACATTATTTTATGTTCATATAGGTGTGGTGCCTGGTTTCCCAGAAAATAGCCTGTCATCCAGGCAGCTCTTTAGGAGCATTTTCTAGAGTTATGACATGTGCAACCAGCGAGATGATAAAGCTTGGTTTCTCTTTAGTACCTCTATTACCTACTGGTGCATCTAGGACGTAGATTGTAGGCTTGAACCTCTTCTGCTTTATCCCTGTAACACACTGTAAAGGTAAAAAAAAAGGTATTGTTTTATTTGATTGATTATAGAATAAGAGGTCTTGAAGTCTTGCCACAGAATGCCACTTCACAGGAGAAGCCATTAGGGTGAGAAAAGCATAATGCATTTGCCACTTGTCTCTGTAGCTTCCCAGATGAGGGGTTTCGTTTCAGGTCCCATGTTCTGGAAGGGTGTGGGGCAGAGCAGTGTCCTCTTAACAGCAGAGCCAGCTCTGTCTGAGCAATGTGTTGTGCCTGGACAGCTCTCACAGGGCTCCTCACCATTGTGCAGAGGGAAGGGGGAACCAGAGGAGGCTGGAAGGTGAAGGTTTGAGTGCTCAGCCCTCCTTTGCATCATCAGGCAGCTGAAATACCCATGTGAAGGCTGTGGGAGAGACCCTCCACTGGGCTGGCCACAGGTGTTTGTGATTGAAAGTCTCTCTGCTGCACTTGCATGGAATTTCTCAAGCTTACTTTGGAAATTGTTCTTACAAGGTTTTGGAGAATCATAGCAAGGCTTGGGTTAGAAGGAACCTTAAAGATCATCTAATTCCAACACCCCCTGTCATGGGCAGGGACACCTTCCACCAGACCAGGTTGCTCAAGGCCCCATCCAGCCTGGCCTTGAGCACTTCCAGGGATGGGGCACCCACAGCTTCTCTGGGCAACCTGTGCCAGTGCCTTGCCACCCTCACAGTAAAGAATTTCTTCCTAACATCTAATCTAAATCTCTCTTCTTTTAGTTTGAAACCTTTGTTCCTTCTTGTCCTATCACTGTGCAAAAAGTTGTTCTCCCTCTCTTTTATAAGACCCCTGTAAGTACTGGAGGGTCGCACAGATCTCCATGGAACTTTCTCTTCTCCAATCTGAACAACTCCTGCTTTCTCAGCCTTTCCTCAGGGGCTCCAGATCTTGGATAGTGTTCATGTCTGTCCTCTGGATCCAATTCAACAGGTCCATGTCTTTCTTGTGCTGAAACCAGGACATCATCACCACTAGCTGTGTAGTCTACACAGTCCCAAGGCACAGACACATGGTGAGGTGTTTATTTACACATCTGTAACCAGGAAGCATCTAAGCCTGTGACAAAACTGTCCCTGTGCAGAAATTCTGGGAAGCAGAAAAAAAAGGTACCATTTGGAGAAGGAAAGCAAACTGCTATACACTTTCTTATTGCAGTACTGTTTTCAGGTAGTGTTTTGACCACTTTAGTGCAATAAATAAAAGAAATAGAGGTAATAGGTTGCCTTGAACCTCTGTTATGAAGAGGAAAATAATAAGCAGATCTCATATTCCAGGAGGCTGAACACATCAGATGACAGCCTGACATAATGACATCTCTGCTGTGGGCTGCAACCGTCTGAGGCAGGAGTACCTCCTGCAAGGAAAGCAGCATCCAGGGGAACCAGTTCCTCATCTTTCAAGGAATTACACTGCTTAACAGATGCATTTGTTTCCCACTGTAATGTTTTTGTACAGTTCTCTGTACTGATTATTTTCTGTCTTTAAATTAGGCTTTTATTTTTGTGTTAGTGGTCTGAATTTAATGTCTTTTCTGTGGCTGGGGTAAGAAGTGTATACCTTGCTTTTATAGTGCAGCCTATTCACTTCTCAGGTTTCAGACCAAATGCTCTTGCTGCAGGATTGAAACTCATCTAAATTATTAATAAAATAATTTCAGTGGAAATGAAATTGTCATAATGTAATTATATAATAATATATGTATATAATATAAGTATTGGGAATAATACATATACATTTGCAAGCTATGTGGTGGAAAGATACGGGCACGCATACAAAGATAAGTGACTGGCCCAGCAAAAATCTCTGCTATTTTTATAGGCAAACAATCCCAACATAACAGTCCAGTGGAAAATCATTTGTTAAATAGAATTCAGAACAGGTCGCTGTAGCTGCTGGGAAGGTTATGCTGACAAGGATCAAGATCAGTAGTTTATCTACAGTTTGTATTCTAATTTGTCTAAATTCCTGAATAATTTTAATGTGATTCAAATGTGTAAGGCAATTAAATGTGACATTCCACAGCCAGAGAGCACAGTCTGTGTGTCTTCAATAGGTTTAAAATGAGCCCTAAAGCCTTTGTAAGACTTGGTGTGTGGGAAGTCTCTAGAATGGCTAGAGGCATGAATTGAACGTACTGTAAATAAACTGTGGCATGAAAACTTTCACTAGTTCCCAGAGAGGAGAGAAAATGCTGATGAATGTTGAAATGATAACATTTGAATACAGTGGGTAGCCCCTGCCTGACACATATAGGGCTGGAGCAGAGAAAATTGATTGATTCAGCCAGCACAATGAGGGAGAAGCCTGACTCTGACACTACCATTAAATAGGAATAATTTTGACAGGTAAGTCAAGCTATGCCATATGTTTTTTTCATCGCTGTTGTACATTTCTGAGGAGCTGCTGCCCTGGTGCCTGCTCTGCAGATGTGGTTCTGCAACATCAGGGGGCACCATAATTTTCTCAGGTCTGCCCTGTGAGCCTGCAGGAAAACAGAATCCTCTCCTGATTTCCAGTCTCTATTTCTTGGACAATAGGCAGCAGACTCAGCAATAATAATGGCAAAGATGACTGTAGCCTGGATCCTGAGGGTCTGGGAGGTTCCCAGGCTTGGTTGCTGTTTCTCCCTTATTTTCTGATGGGTCTCACTTCATTCTGTTGTCTGTTGTGTGTTGCTGTGCAATCCTAGGCTAGAATTGTGTACCCCAAGACAGGAAATGGAGAGATGCCTCTCTCTCTCTGTTGTGTTCTTGCCTTACGTTTTACCTCCTCCCACCCCCACCGAGTATTCACAATTGCCCAGTCCGTTGGACTGTGCATGCCACGAATTTCAGAACCTGCCTGGACAGCCCGTGGAATCTCCATCACTGATGTAACGAGGAAATGTTGCTGTGTGGATACAGCTATTACTACAGCATCTGTATAGCAACTGAGAGCCTTAAAGGCATAATCTGAGCGTTGTGCTGGTTCAAATGTGATCAAAATCTGACTGTCACCAGCCTCAGCAGGAGTAGCTGTGAGACTTTGCTAGTTGCTGTCTGCCAGCAGTGTTGCAGCCATGAGGCTTCTCCCAGGCTCTTGCCAGCTGTGCAGCTCCTGCAGAGAGTGAGTGTGCTCTGCAATGAAATGGAAAGCCTTTCTGCAATGAAATGGAAAGCCTTTCTCAGATGGGGAGTACTTCCTTATCACCTCCTTAGCAGCTGTACCACTCCAGTCCAATGGGCTCTCTGAGCAGTCTTGCTCCTTTGAAGTCGTTCCTGTTTTGTTGTTTGTTTGGGTTATTTTTCTCCAGTAAGAGCTATTTCTTTCAACAGCTGTGTAAAGCTTTATCCACGCAGCAGGAGAATATCTAGAGCAATTCCTAAGTATCAATGTCTAGCTAGTGTGGATGGCTCTAATGGAAGAATGCAGGTGTGCCAAGGAAGTTTATGGCCAAGGTGGCCATAAACATATTTTTTTGAATAGATCTAGAGTCTGTGGATTGATAAATAGCTTTGGCTTGCAAGCCAGTGTAAATATAAACTGCAGAGTGTTGAGAAATATGATACATGCAGTGTTGGCGCCTGTGGAAAAATGAGGTGGAGCCCAGCTGTTCTGTAGTAATTTCCAAATACTGTATGCTGAGGCTTCTGCTCTTCCAATTTAAGAAGCTTTGCAAGGAGAAAGGCCCAGCAAGGGAAAGGGAGAGCCTAGGGTAATGGACTTTGTTCAAATACTGGTAGTTCAAATAGTTGCCTTCATTTCTCTGTGTGAGGCATGCATAGGTGTGAGGTGAGGTGTTGTAGCCCAGGGACTGACCTGTGAATAGGAACTGCTGGATTTCACATCCAGAGGGGAAAAATACTAAGGATAAGAAAACACAGTATTTGGTAATGGTAGGCAGGTAATGCAATATGCATGGCCTGTGCAATTATAATCAAGAGACTATTATGTCAAGTACTGTATAATCAAGTAATGAGAGATAATCCACCCTTCATAAACTTAAAGGATAAAAAGATAGAAGAATTATCCTAACTTTTTATAAGGATAAAATACACATGTTGGACAAATTACCTATTTGGTAGAGCTTGGGAATTGTGTGTGCATTTTCATGAACTGAAAGTTAGGTTGTTTGAGTGGGAACAACACTTTCTCTCTGAACAAAGCAGAAATTTAAGGCTCAAAACAAAGTAGTCTTAGAAGTCAGAGACAAGTGGAGTTATGAGCTGAAGCAAGAAATCAAGTTTAATTGGTGTCGTCTAGAGTGCCAAAAAGTGCATTTCATCTTCATCATCAACAGAGAATGAAAGAAAAGTAAAAGGCAGTCCAAACCTATTTTGAATAAAATACTTGTTCAGGGTCTTTGCAAAGTGTGACTTCCCTGGATTTCTTGTGTTCCCACACCTTGGCTTTCCGGGCTCTGAAATCTCAGTAATGAGCTGTTTACTGACATTCTTTTCAATTAGACCATTTCTCCTTAAGTAGCAAATGTTATTCTGTTAAACTGATTTAGTTTCAGGATTGTTTTTCCTTACTGACACAAGTCAGGTCTTTATAGGCAGGACGGACAGCTCTAGAAAAAAACCCCATATCACTGCAGCTTGCAAAACAAGATTTTTTTTTCTCTTTAAAAAGAGCTGGGGAAAAAAGCCAAAATAAGATTGAAAGAAAATAGTCTGTGTTTCTAAAAGCCTTTTCCTGGGACTTCTTCATAATGTACCCTAAAAATCAGGGGAATACAGTAAATGTTGTGACTGGAATGTTTTACTGCATTTTGTGCTGACAGAGCAATCACCCTTGCTCTGCCTGCATTCCCTTATCTATGCTTGCAGCTTGTCAGGAAAATCCAAGTTGGTTCAAAACAGCAAGATGAAGGTTCTCAGCTCAGTTACGTGTTTTCTCTGGCATTCTATGTATTCTCTGGGCAAAATATGGAAAAAGCCAGTTTTAGTGTAGACAAGCATGACTGTCTTAGAAATAATTTGGCCTTTTAATAGTTTGGATGCACAGATTAATTTCTGAATTTTCTTTCTTCCCGTGTCAGGTCTTTCCTTTCTCACCTTCAGGCTATTATGGACTCTGTAAGCACAGGTAAGTGGGGATGAATCAGAAAATGATGATTCAGTTCCTGTGCTAAGGCTGAGCCTGAGAACTTGAGCTTTCATTCTTTATTTCTCAAGTTATAACATAAGCAAAAGGCCAAGAGCCTTAAAATCTGCTAAAATTAAAATAGCTAACTCCTTACTATCTCTCTGGGATTAGGCATGTCATCTTAGTGTAACTCCCAGGGCTTTGGGGATAAGAGCATTTCCCTTATTTGTGGAGGATAAAGACTGTGAAGTGCTGAAGGTCCATTGAAGTAAATTGTCAAATTTAAGTCAAGAACATAAGATCGGATTTATCTCCCTGCCAGAAATAATCCCACCAGATTCAACACTAGTAATTTATCAGTTAGAAGTGCTGTTGCTGTTGTCCCCACTTCCTCAGGTCGGTGGCACAGTGGTTTCTTGAGGTGAGAGGTTCTATGCTGTCTGGACTTTCAGTGTAGGTTTTCCTCCTCACGTCACCCTACGCAACTGGTCTCCAGAATAAGAGGAATTCTACTGCAACAATAAAAGCTCTACTTTAACAAAAAAACCCCTTGGGTGGGACCCCACAGAAATTTATAACCCTTAAGTGCTGAGGATGCTTTTATTCCTTGTGATCTGTTTTGCAGTGTCACATGTGAAGACCTGGAATGGGAAAGGATGCTGGCTGACATTGAGTTACAAATTTAATTATTCTGGGACTTGCTGCTGTTTCTCTTTTTCTAAATCATAGAGCTGTCATTGCTTGGCTGGGTGTAGTAAATACTGCTGTGGCTCTGCAGCTCGTGCATGTCTGCTCTGACTCATAAATTGCAAAGGAAAAATTGAGATGGGTGAATATGTTTAAATATTCATTCATTAGAGCTGACTTCAAAAATTAGAATTTTTCTGAATAATCCCAGTTAAAGTATTGGTGTATATGTATCGTGATGAGTGTGTTGTTGAGGAGGCATTTAACTCCCATCAGGGATATTTTCCAACACTTGCGTCTTGTATTGGTGCATTGTGTTTTGGCCCTTGCAGATGAAGACGTTCTCCCTACTCTGGGATAGAGTAACAGTCTGCAGGGATGATCCTTGCCTCAGCAAGGGGGGATGGGAGGAGCCTTACCACTCCCCGCAGGTGTGGGATATGGGGCCGACAGCATCCTTAAGGAGCTCCCATCTGGCAGAAAGCAGAGTACGCTTCTCTGCAGCACAGGGGCTGCAGGAACCTTGGGAAGAGAGAGCTCAGGGGTTTGGAACAACAGCTTTCTAAAACTTTGGTGCATTGGACATTAAGCTTCTGTCTAAGATCTTGTGGGGTACAAAAGCAGCAGAACCTTTCATTGCATGAATATTCAAGTTATTCTTTTTAACTGCAGCTGCACAAACCCTCTCAATTACTAAAATACAGGAAAAAGAAAATACCAAAGAGAAAATAATGTGAGAGGAGCTGGAAGGAATGACAGGCTGTTAAAGAATGACTGAATAGCCAGAGTTGTTTTATAACAATGAAGTTTGTTTTCAAAGACATGGAGGGAAGATTGGGAAAACAATGAAAACCTTCTGGTAATGTTGATACAAGACCATGTAGACAACATGCCATGATTTAATGTGTACAGATCAGTGTGTGTGGTCATTAGAAGCTGCTCTAATCTGTGTAGTCCTCTCCTTTCCTTGTACTGCACTTTTGTACAAGGGGTTTGAACAGCTCACTGTTCATATTAAAATGTTGTGGTATTCAGCTGTAGAAAGGTGAGGCGGCTGCTCTTTAAAGAGAATAAGAAGCAGTCAGTGTCCTGAAAGGAGCGTCTTCCAAGGAAAAAGTCTGAGAGGACTACATTTACACAATTTAAGCAATATTTAAGGAGACATATAGTAATAGTCTGTAAAGATTGCAAGGTTGCAAACATGAATGGGGGATAAGAATTTTATATGGAAGTCCAAAGGATGCCAATTAGTACTTAAAAATTAAACAAGGGGAAATTAATCTAAGTAGCTGCATAATCATGCTCTGTGATAGATTATAGAGTGAATATTCTTTTTAATTAAAAGTGCTGGAAGGGGAAAGGTTTAGTTTGATTAATTTTCTAGTTTGGGTGAAGAAGTTAGAAACTGTTGAGTTGAAAATGACCTATGTTATGGCTTGCCATGATTTAAACTTAAAAATTTTAGCTATTTCTAGACTTCTAAAGAGTTTAACAAAAAGGACCTGCATTATTCATAATTATTGAGATTATGTACCTTTTTTTAAGCTTAATTTGGAATGAGAAAACATCTCAAAAATGCATTTCCATGCCTTTCGTAATAGTTTTGCACTGTTATTCCTGGTGAATTGTATTTCATATCCCTAGTAGCATTTTGGTAGTCTTGTCTGTTTTGATATGTGATTCAATATGCCTCACTCTGATTTCTTCCAGCCCTTTTTGTTTTTCCCCGATCAGTGTTCTGTGTCATCTACATTCTGCTTTCAGTTTTCATTCATTAAAATGACATTTTCCATCTTCTGCTTCACTGCGCTGTTGGAGACTTGCCACTTCTTTTACTCACCCTTTCTGTTCTTACTCATGGCAAATGAAATAATTAATCAAATCAAAATTCCTGCTATAGTAACCTACAAACCCTGCATATGGAATTTGATGTAGTTTTTGTGTCAGCATGGAGACACCTTGGCATTCTAATAATGCTTAAGAGAAAATTGGACATTTATGTCCTTGGGAAAAGGTATTTAATGGCAAATTCTAAGCCGCTGGAGTGGAGGGGTCTGTGCTACTTTGGATGAAGATCTGTTGTTTTGGATTTCTGGAGACACTTGTCATTAAATGAACATAAGAGTAGAGTTAAGTTTATCAAATCACATCTACTTGAGTGAAAAAGGGAAGTCAGCTCTTCTGAGAAGGATGTTTTAGATGCTGTTCTCTATCAGAAATGTCCTACAGAAGGTAAGTGCTCTGAGGAACGTGGTGGCAGACAGATCTACTACCCCTTTCATCTGGGTTAAAGCTCATTCTCTGCCTTTGTCTCTTTTTAACAAGGTTCAATCTCCTAAAATCTCAGTGACTATAAGTCTGTACAAACAGACTGTCTAATGGCACAGCAGAACTTTGTGGGCTGTTTTAAATATCTCCTTTGGCATACTCCAAAACTCATCATGATTTTTTTGGATTACTTTCTCGTGATGTGAAAACTGAAGGCAAGCAAAAAATTAAGACACTAGTGCAAAAAAAATTTAAACCTATTGTGAAAACACCTATCGTCATTCTGGCCTTATGCCTCAGATCTCTTCTGTGGATGTCTCGATACATCTAAACTGAATGCGACCAAATTAACCCCAAAATCCCAAGACTAAATCCTTTATTATAAACTTTTAAAGTTATTTTTGCTTGGGAAAATTAAACCAAAGCATAATATATCCATAAATCTGATAAAATTTTGGTGAATTATTAAAAATTTTTCTCATGTTCATAGAAAATTAGCAAACTTAGTCAGTTTTTCTAATTAAGGAGAAATTTAAATCAACACATTAAAGCTGAAAAATTTTATAGCCATTTTGATTGATTCAGTTGAAATTAATTACAGGGTAATATATTGTTCTATAACAGAATTCATTACAGAAAAATGGTACAAGGTTATAGGCTATTTTACAAAAAACCCTGTACTAATTGACTGAAAAGGCTGGTTTTAATCTATGTATTAGTGCACATAAACTGAGAAAAAAGAGTCAAGTGAAGCATAGAAGCAGACTTTGAAGCTGCAGTAGTATGAAAGAATATAATAGAACAGGATATTAAATAATCAGAGATATAATATCTAGCAGAAATGTAATTTTGTGTAATTGCCAAAATAGCACTTTAGGTCAAATAATGAACAATATTATAAAAGGATTAGTCTGACACTGTGTTCCAGTTCATGAAAGAGACAATTTACTGTTCCGTAGCTTACATATTTTCTTAGGTGAGATAACAGTTAATTTTCACCTCTTCCGTACAAATCCTTATATTCATTGACCGGAGAAATGAATGCCTTGCCTTAGGGATTGTCTAAATTTTATATATCTGAATGAGTCAACAGTGAGGATTTTTTCACATCTGTTTTCTATCTTGGTGTTTCAAAGGGGAAATAACAGGTCTTCTGGATCTCCAAGTCAATTTACTGCAGGTCACGTCCTGCCATAAGAAGCTCTTGGCCTTTGGAAACTTCATTGTATGTGTTTATTATCGGCTTCATGGAATTATTTGCAGCCTGCCCTAACTCTCACACTCACTGTGAGCAAGTTTGGGAGTGTAAAACCATGAGGCCTGTGACAGCTTCTGTACTGAGATGAGCAGCACTTTGGAGCTATCTCGTGCCTTACCTGTGTGATATTATTTGCTACCATTGTTCTCCATGGTGCTGCAACAGAGCCTGGAGGCACTGCAAGGACTTGATGCCAGATCAAACAGCACAGCAAGTACTTGCACACATCAATAATGGTCAAATTTTTATATTATCCATGAAGAAAATGGAGAGCAATGGGATATATTCATGCCAAATGCATTGAATCTGTGGCCTCATGACTGAAGATGCTCATGTAATGGGAAATGAACAGTTCTGTAGTCCTGGTTCATAGTTAGTTGCCAGGTAACTGGTTTCAGAGAATCAGAAAAAGTATATTTTCTTAATAGCTATTGAATAGATCATTACTTTAGCTTTACAAGGAGCTAGTTTATATTTCCGCAGTGATCTTACTGATTACTACCACATATTGCACTAAGCAAGGGCTTCCCCCATACATGAGCTGTCAAGAGTCAGTATTTTAAGTATAAGATATATGAAAATGACTAAAAATAATTATTAAATATTTAGTGCTGTATTCTACCTCTTACCAAGCAGGAATACTGAAGCCAGGAAGAAAATCCACAGGATTTCCCTTTCTCTCCTTTTTGTTTTTCTCCTCCTCTCCTTTTGCTCTCTCCCTTTTCCTCCTGTCCCAGTTGTACACTCCATTATGGTGAAATGGTGAGAAACAGAAAAATCGATGGAGGAAATGCCAAAAGTACAGGTAAAAATACATCTTCGTAGACTTAGGGGTAAAGGCTACAGACAGCCAGACTTTCCTTGGGCTTTAGAAAAATCACTGTTAGAAATACCAAGTACGTATGAAGAAAGGGCAGCTGTGGAATGTAACAGTCCTAAAGACATAAAAGATTGTGTCAAGTATGTGAGTAATAGAGGAGGAGCTTACATCACTGGTTTTTGAGTAGTTTTCCTTTTTCTTTCAGTGTGCAGAACCCTGTCTAGTGAACTCAAGACTGTGGATAAACAATTTTTTTCCTTGCTTACTTTCAACAGGATGGTGAGAAGTCATCCTCCCACACTCAGAGGCCGTGGGCTGTGGATCAGTTTTCTCTGGAGTTTACGGAGAAAGAGAGACTCCTTTAGAAAGCAATCCAGTTCAGGAGCTTTAGCCATTAAATTTTGCTGGACTGATGCCCCTCGGAGCAATTCCATGTTCTATTGAATGAAGGGATAAACAACCCCAAAATAGATCCACTGGTGTCTTTTATTAAGTTATGCAAAATACAGTATTAATTATGACACTGCATGCATTTTAGACAATATAAATGCAAGCCTACAGAAAATGTGACAAAGAAACCCTCAATTACTTTTGAGGTAGTATACAAGGAAAAATAGGAAAGCAGAAACACAGTGGATTAAAAGAACAAAATATTAGTATCACTTTGTGCATACATTAGTCACTCAGAAATACATTTGTATGAAATAACTTAAGATACAATTCCATTCTTGTTAAAAAATATACTTCTTCAAATTCACCATTCTTGTTTGTTTTGATTTCACATGACATTTTATGGTATTTTATCAGGTGGGTTTATTTTTTTTGTCACTGCCATCATGATTTTACCCTTTTCCTCCAAGAGTTTAGGCACAGATGGCCTCATGCACAAAAATAAATAAGAAACCTGCTTGAAGGGAAAAGAATTCTGCTCAAATAGCTTAGGATAGTCTAATAAATACATTTTTGTTTATAAAAATATTTCAGGTTTATAAAAGAGGGGAGGGGACGGTCTCCCATGTGGAAAGGATGTCAAGTGAAAAGTGCTGTGTAATGTTTTTGAAGAGATTTTGTTTTAAACATATAGTACCATTATGAATATATATTTTATAATAATCCTGTTTCTTAGAACCTTATTGTTCACTAGAAGTATCAAATGCTCTTTTCTTCCTTTTGTTTGCTGTCTTATTGCCGTTTGGGGAGATGCCTAGTTCAGAAGGGTTCCGTATAACTGTGCTTTTGTAAGGCTGTCCTTCCGACTCAGACCAGTGCTCCCAGTCCGCTGAAACTGCTGCTGTTTGCTGTGAATACTCGAATGGCTTCCTTGATCCATGGAAGACTGGTGGATTTCTGACGCCTCCACTGAACTCTGATTGAGTGACTCTGCTGAGCTGTTGGGGCTCACGTCCACGTATTCTCTTTTCAATACTGGGCTGTTTTCGATGTTTTTGCTACTGCATAACTGGACAGTGATCCTTTCATTTTTTTGGTCTCTTGATTCTTTTGTTTTGTAAGTGGGCAATTTGTCCTGTTTACAGCTTGTGCTGATGTCAATGTTCAGGCCACTGTCTGTTCTCAGGAAGCAAGAATCCACAAGTCTGCTTTGGCAGATATCATCTCCCTCTGAGCAGCTGTCTGCTTTGTAGCTAGCATAGATGGGGCTTGTTCGACTGTCCCCCTTCTTGATGGGGCTGCTGTAGTACTGCTCTGAGAAACTGCAGGGCGACAGCCTGCCAGCATTCCTGTAGGAGTACGCTCCAATGTCCTCCACGCTCAGCTGCCTCCATCGCCCTGGCAAGTCCTCTTCTGAAAGGTGGGTGCTCCTGCACTCGTTCCTCATTTTCTGGTTCGCTAAAGCCTGCTGTGGTGTTATGGCTGAGAAATGAAAAGGTTCGTTTGCATATGGGGGCAGAGTCCTGGTAAAAGTGGGTGAGTTCTCGTTGTCGTCAGCGAGCTCCATGTGCTGTGCAGGTTTGGGCTTGGCAAACCTGGGGCTCCCCTGATGCTCATAACCCGCAGGTGACTTCCTCTCAAACAGTTCATCTCGGTTGCTCATGTAGATCGCTTGCTGGGAGGCTGTCAGAGTGTTGGCTTGGGCATGCTCCTTCTCCTCGGATGTGACGCTGAAGCTGGAGTAGGAGCTGGAGGTTGGCAGAGAGGTAATGTACTCTGGGAAGGCTTCGTGGGAGAAGCTGGAATGGAAACCGTCTTCTTCGACGGTGCTGTCTGTGGAGTTTTGGGACCGCAGGAACCCCACGTCTTTCACTTGCGTGTCCACGCTTGGCCGCCTCTCCCTCCTCCTCTCCTCGGGGCAGTAAAGGGCCGTGTCACTGCAGTAGATGTCGGATTTGTACTGGGGTCTTTGTCCGACTTTTCCAGCAGAGTCCTGAAAATTGATATCCCTCGTAGATGGGGTTGACAAGTGTGAGGACAAGCTGTTGGGGTCTGGTTTTTCCAGTACTTTGGCAATGACGCAAGTGGGAATGGTATCAGCGTAAGAAGTGTGGCACAAGGGGACAGAAAGGCTGCACCCGTGTTTTTCCAGGTGGATGCTGACTCTTTCCTGAAAGTCAGTTGGCAACTGCAACATAAAGGGATGGCAAGGAGAAAGGAGAAAAGGGTACATGTTAATAGAGGTGTCAGATGAGTGCTGTTTATGACATTACGTAGCTCACTATGCATGGTTCTTTGGCTAATGTGATGGCCACAGTCTTTGTGCATTTCTGGAAACAAATGTAATGAAATGACTTCCGTTTGTTTGCTTAACATTTGTACATCTTCATCTGCTTTCCCTCAAGGATAACACTGTGAAACTGAAATGTTTCCTTCCAAATTAATTCAGGTTGGATAGGAATGATCATAGAATTTCTCAGGTCAGAAAAGGCCTCTGCGCTCCTTGAGTCCAGCCATTAACCCAGCACTTCCAGGTTTACTTTACTGATGTAAATAAATTATGTAGTAAACAACAATCTTAAAAAGGCAGGTAGGGAATTACAGTGTACAGCAACACTTTCCAGGCTGTGTGCTTGGGTGTGATTTGCAGGTGGAGTGTGGGTGTGCAGAAGTCTCTGTGGGGGTGAGGAAGGAGGAGGAAGGGATCAGATCTATTCTGTTCTTCTTTTGCCTTTCCTCGAGCTCATCTTGCCTACAACCCCATGCCAAATTGGCTCCTGCCCTCCAGCATCACATTTGACAAACAATGCTGTTTGAAGACGCAGAAAAGCTGTCTGAAGCTTATAGAAGTGATACTGGCTGCTGTGGCAGAATTATTCCCATGCTGGGAAGAAGCAAATCAAGCTGTCTTCCTTGCCTCTTCAGTCGGACACTGCTTGTCAGATCAACCATCCACATAAGTCTCAACATGTCCTTCCACATTGACAGAAATAAGCGCTAAGACCTGAACTCACACTGTGATTCCTGTGACAGAATTAATCAATAAGTCTCTTATGCATCAGAAATCATATAGGGTTTTTTGTAGAAAGTCAGGATCAGGGCTGTGGATGGTGGTTTCACTTGCCATTCTGTCATGTGGACTAGAAGACAGAGAAAGAGATGACATTCCTTGGTGATGCCTACTCAGGTATCACCAAGCATGCTTTCCTGTCAAATTTTATCTGCCTTGCTCACTTCAGATCTCTATCAATGATCAGACAGCAATATGAGAGAGGTTGTCTCTCATTATTTCTTGTTGGAAGTTGGAAATCAGAAGAATTCATGTTTGGAATAAGTTTTGAGTTTGTGATTGTGATAGCTCCTTTGATATCCGTGTTGATTTATGCCGCTTGGGAATTTATCTCTTCAATGCTTGGCTGAACTCTGATTTACTCAGCATTTTCTTTTTATAACTAGAAATCAAGTTCCTCTTTACAAAAGAATCAGTGGTTAACCTTACCACCTTAGCAATCTCACTTCCTCCTTAAATTTGTTCCTCTAGAGGAGAGAACACTACAAATAACTGTAGTTTTCCCCCTCCTCTTTATTTTTGGCAAAGGAAATTTAAGGTGCCTACACCTTGTCATGGTCTCCCATTGTATAAGATATGGAGCTCCTCTTTTAGCTTCACTGGGAAGTTTTTAAAGCCGGTTTAATCCTCAAACCTCAGTGTGATCAAAATAAGGCATGTAGTGAAATGGCATTCTTGTTATTTGTAGTAGGATGTTTTTTCAATCTACAGACCTTCCAGGATATTTTGGATTAATCATTATGTTGCTAATTAACTCATATGTCTTCCATTGGAAATAAATGATATTGCCAGTCTGCTGGCAGACAGCAACATTAGTCATAGTAAGTACAGATGCAACAATGATTGAATAAACAGGTTGCAAAATAGGCCTGGTGTAAATTGCCGTAGAAATGAGAAAAAGAAATACAGTTAATTTAATGTGAAAGTGCTGTATGGGGCAGCTCTTATTTTAGTATCCTGTAGCACCGCTGTTTGATCTATTTTATATACATTATTAGGATTATGAAATGTGTTAAAAAAGAACATTATTTTCTGGGCACTGCACTGGAAACTGGAATTACTAAAATGATACTGCTGTCACATTACTATATTGTACTACAGTTTAGGTTTCTGGATAACATACAATAGTTTATCCGGCAATATTTGCATTTGTAAGGAATTTATTGGCTGTGACAGTACATTCACACTTGCTAAATTAATAAATACTTGGACTTATGAGTGGAGACTGCCTATTTAACTGAGTATATGACAGTCTGGGAAATTGTGGGGAGATCTCACATTTGTGATACTTCTCTGCAAATGAACAACTAAGCGCTTTTAAAGTCCTAATTATAACAGGTAGGGTGCTTTCAAGTGTGAGTAACGTAATGATAATTCCTGGATACAATTTGCTAAGGGAAGTCAGTTAACAGGAAAAAATAACAGATATGACTAACAGATAGGACTAAGACAAAAAATAGCCTGGAAGTTCTGTATCTCTTCCAGAAAATCATTGCCTGTTTGACAGAAGAATGTTGCTTCATCTTTATTTAACAGGGTTGTTTAGTGCTCTGAAGCCATCTACTGACTTATAAATGGTTTGTACATTCCAAATTTAATTTTGCAATATTCCATTGGAGAAATGCACGAGAGGCTGTTTGGGGGAATGTTGACCTGATGGGACTGATGACGGAAAAGCTGTTCTCTGTAACCTTCACTGGAGCAATATACGTGAGGAAGGTGCTATTGCTTTGTGCAGGGCCTGGATCCCTAAAGACTGTCTTGTTCACTAAAATAATATTTACCTCCCCTTTAAGGAGCGTATTTCTCAAGCCTCGTTTCCTTGGAAGCGAGGATTATTAATTAAAGTTTACACCTTGGAAATCAATCATTCCGTGCTCTGGTTTCTTTAGAAAAAGATATTTGTTCTGTCAGTCCATTTTAAATTTCAGGTTTGGAAACTAGCTGGACTGGAAAATAGCTTCAGGAGGAAAATTGATTATATCAGAATCTCTGACGCCTGTAGCTTGTCATTTCCCTGCTCTCACCCCACTGCTCCTGCCCAGCATTTTGCATTCTAGAGTTCACAGCACTTCCGTGTTGCTAAGACCATTGTTTTACTGGCAATCAGTGCAGGCCCATTCTACTGGATAGGAGAGGTTTTCGGGAAGAGAGTACCTTCAAGTTCCACCACAGGCTGTGATTTTGTCAGCACCTCCCTCGACTGCCCAGAACACCAGCAGGTGCACAAGACCTCCTGTGGCTTAAAGGAGGGTGTGTAGGGGAATAAAAGCCTTAAGGGCAAACAAATTCTGGAATTTATACATGCAAAATAACCTGTTTTCCATACAATATTTATATCCTTGAATATTCAAGAAGTTTGGTCACATTACCTCTGAAAGTTTATGCGCCCTGTCATAGTTCTTGCTGCACTGGAGCAGCTGAGCAGCTAAATTGCAGTCCTTCCTGTAGAGCTCCTGGAAAAAAACAAAAAATAGCCTCCTCTTTAAAGTTTGCAAAGTGCTTGCTTCTTTAAAGTTTGCAAAGTGGCTTTCAGCCTTTTCCCCATGCCTGATCAGTCTTTTCAAAATTCACTTTGGGGAGATTTGGAGCATACTTTAATTTCTAAACAAATTAAGATGCTGTGTTTCTTGCACATCCCAGAGATATTTTCCTCTTTGCTCTGTGAGGGCTGATAAAATTACTAAGAATAAACTTCTGAGACCTGTTACAACAGAACAGTAATCTGCACTTCAGAGGATGCATACTCACCATTAAGAACTGAATTTTATACTGTTAACGTGCATGGTACTGTGAAGGTTAAAAACCATGATCTCTTAAGCAAAAAAGAAAATTTTTACTGAGTATTATCCAGACCAACACTAAAATAATGCTTTAGAAAGTGCTAAAATAATCTTATGAGACTGTGGGAGAAATTCATTACAGAAATATACATTGTGTTGGTTTTTTAAAAAGGGAGACTCTTCCTCCTTTTGATATTTTTTGCTGGTTCCTGGCTCCTTTAATATCTTGCAAAATGCAGCTATAGAAATATATTAAATCTCACTGCAAATATTTGATGCTGCAGAACAGAATATTTTCACTGAGCAAGAAATTACCATGAGAATTCCACACAGGGAAGGAGAGAATTTAAGCAAGCTTCTTATACTATCTTCATATTGAATGTCTCCCACAGCCTATTTAATGGGAAAATTCAGCACACAGATTTGCCCTTCACCTAAATTTAATTTAGCACACGACTGTGTAACTGTGTCCTTCAGCCAGTATCTCTGGGTCCCTGAAGGTAAGAGTTATATGTTGTTTTTCTTCTTCCTTGCATTAAAACCAAGGTTGACTTCAGAAGTTGACTTTATAGGTGGGCAGAGATGAGATATACAAAACATAAAAGTGCTATGGGTACTGGGCTGTGTTAATCTGTAAAAATTAGTACGTGTTTATAGACAAAAGTTGTAGAATATTGATATGATTTGGATTTTCTCTGGTGTTAATAATTTTATTGCATGCCGATTTTTATGGCTCCATTTATTCTCTTAAAAACTAATAGAGAAATTTTCTGTGAAAAAGAAATTCCCTCTCTTTTAAAATACCGTTTTAAGGTATTCTGTAGTAACATGCAGCAAGATGTTCTAGTAAGTCTATGAGAGATGGGGATAGTTTTCCTACAAACATTAGTTCATATATCTTTATATTCCAGGACCTATAGATAATTTTATTTTGTGACTTTTTTTTGTGTCTTTTTGAGATTTTATACATGCCACTTCAGCCTCAAATGTACTGGGGAGACATATTCATTTATGTGAGTCTTAAATTTTATATCAGGACACACTATTTTCATTCCTGAAAAAGTAAGAACCCAAGAATTCAATTTAGAAGTAAAATCTGTTGCACGTGCATGTGATCCTGACATGTTGCATGCACATTAAACCCATAATATATTGCTGCACAATGTATAGCACAGACAGGTACCCTGAGGCCCATATGGCATTTCCAGGCACACAAAATGATATCTCTCAAGAATCTAATCCTTTCTTCAAAGGCTGTGTGCCTCTCTTTCTGCGCAGCGGTTGTCATGGAGAGTACAAAAAGCATTTCTGACACTCTATATTTAGCAGCTTTAAAAATTACTACAGAAAAATTACATGTGAGCTACATGTGCCACGTGTACTTTGTTCTCAACCTGCTGAGCCGAGCCATGTGACAGGAGTGACTTTCTCTCCTTTAATGTTTGCCTGAATGGAAACCAGCCATATCTGTGGCAACTAGAACAATAACTGGCAACTAATGCAAGAAGTGTTTCCCACAGTTCAAAATATGTTTTTGTATCAAAAGCATCATTTTACATTTCTGTCAAATGAGTGAGGGGAAATGTAATTGAGGAAAGAAATATTGCTGAGACAAAACCATTCTCCATATGTAGGATTCTTCAGTTCATCACTTCTCTATTTATTAGGCATAATACTAGTTGTTTGTTTCGTAAGTCCTTTATTTTAAAATTTGGAATATAACCTTTACTTTTATTAGTAATACTACACAAAATCATAGCTTATCCTGAGTTGGAAGGGACCCACAAGGATCATCGATGGCCCTGCACAAGACACTCCCCAAGAGTCACACCATGTGCCTGAGAGCATTGTCCAAACACTTCTTGAACTCTGTCAGGCTTGGGGCCGTGACCACTTCCCTGGGGAGCCTGTTCCAGTGCCCAGCCACCCTCTGGGGAAAGAACCTTTTCCTGATGTCCAACCTTAACCTCCTCTGACTCAACTTCATGCAATTTTCTTGAATCTTGCAAGGGCAGAATTTTGTCTGTGAATCATCCTCAAGTCTGAAGAAGTGGTCCTGTTATTTGAGGTCTCTGGACCATATTCTGATGCTCAGAGTACCACTATAACTATTGAAAACACTTCAAATGTGGGTTCAAACCTGACTCCGTGAAGTATTGTAAATGCATGCACACTTAAAGGGAGAGTTCTGCAGTTTTTTCCACCTGTATTTTAAAGCAGAAATAACTCCACTGATTTCAGCTGAATTAGTCTGGAGGTATAGCTGTGCTTCCAAAACCTGAATGTAGCCCATTACATTTACCACACTCCATTACTTACAGCTGTTAAAGTTACGAAGTAACTCTTCTTTCAACTCAACTTCTAGAAAAGTAAGGGGTCAGATTGGGAACTTTTTGTTGCTGTTGGAAAGCTGTTAATTGCATAGGCAGAGTTCACATCAGCAGGCATTTTAATGGGATCAAATGCTCCCAGCTATGATTAGGAGTTCATGTGAAATATGGGAAGATTGAATGTAAGATGCTGAAAAATAAGTGCTAAAAGAAACATGTCTTCTGTAGATGAATTTTTTATTAAGTGTGGAAGGAATGGCACAATAATGAGCTAAATGCCTGCAATATTCCTCTCTTTACTGTCTTTGTAGGTTTGTCTCAGGAAGGATTTAATGAGCTTGTTGCCAGCTGCAGTACTCATGCCATTTTTCAGCAGTGTTTAATGAGATGCAGGGTGAGAATCACCAGAGATGTTCCCTGTTTTGTCCCATGCAGAGACAGGTAAATTGTCACACATTAACAACTGCCAGGGAAAGCCTGTCTCTTGCTCCCTGCAGGAGTGAGCTGAGTGACCAGGCTGGGTCAATCCCATCTTCTGCTAGTAGAGCTCACTTGTGCTGGGCTTTTTGGTGAGCAAAGACCTAAAGATCAAAGGATTGCAGGAAATGTAGGGCTCTACACTGTGCCTAAAATCCTTCTGATGAGTCCTCACTGCACACGTGTGTCCCTGCAACAGCTCTGACCATGTGCTTGCACCAGTTTGCTCTACTGATGGCAAAATCAATGTGGGAATATTGCCATTTCTTAGAATATTTTTTCATCAATTTCAGGCTAGACATAAGTAAAAAAAATCAATGAAAAGTATCACCACAACCTCATAGCATACGGAGAGCTGGATTTATGAAATGATGGAAACAAACAGACAAATATAAATTTTAACTGTTGAGGTGACAAGTTACATTTTACACAAACATAAAAAATTGTTCTATAATTTCATGGGAAGTGCAAGACCTAATTTTTTTCCGAATATAATCTCGAAAAGAATACAGTCACATAATTAAATACTTACATTGTCTTCTGACAACTTATCTATTGTCACCTTGGCTTCTATTAAGTGATTATTGAGTGCAATTATTTCATGGCTCAAAGCCCGTTTTTCCTCTTCGTAATGTTGACCCTGTGTAGAAAATGGAGTAGTCAGTGTTTTTTCTGCTGTCAGAATATTTCAGATAAAGGCCAACAGGTTGATGTCATTCTCAAATCCAGAGAAAAGCACAACAGACCAATATTTTTTCTTTTTCTTTCTTTTACCTCCCCCCCACCCCTTCTTTATTTATTTTCTCCATTGTTGTGCTATTTGTACTCAGCAGATGAGGTAAAGTCCTTTAGAAATATGGAGGTCAGATTGAGCTCGCGTTAGGAACCTTCACAAAAGGCTCTAGTTAGCCTGTGCAAAAGCATTGTATTGAGCACCAATCAATACATTCCTTCTTAGTAACAGGACAGGGTTTCTAACACAGAAGAGCTGCTCTTTTACTACAAGAATGTTTCACTTATGCTATTGTTTCCCATTCTCATAAGGAAGGAAGAACAATATTTAAAAAGAAAAGCAGTTGTGTTTGAGCCAATTTCTTTTTAGCTGTTGACTGTTCTGGCTGATTTAAAAGCCCTGATTAAGGTTGTTCATTTCTCAAGGTGAATGTTTACCTGATTGCAGGGTTAACACTCATTAGCAGAACACAACCCACTGTGGCATATCAGGAAAACAGTCTGATTCAAATTTCTTTCTCCCCACTAATTTAATCTTGTTACTAGGAGGCTGTAACTCTTTATTATAAATGCAAAGAAATCAGTGGAAAGAATGAAATGCCACTGGCCCTCCCCATATTTTGTCTCATTTTGATATGCAGTGTTTGTTGTACTGCCTCTTATATCAAAAATCATTGTGTACCAGTCATTTATAACCGTGCCTCCAGCCTTACACTGGTGTTAAAAATTGGAATCTTCTGAATGCTCTGAGATCAAGCCATCTTCTGTGCACTCAGAGCTGCAATAAGACCATGGTAACGAGAAGGTTTGAAAACTATCTGGAGATTCTTTTAGAAAGCTGCATTGCCGTAAGAGCAGAAAGTAGGGTAAAACCTAATGTACGTCTGCTTTGTTTCATGAACTCAATCCAGTGACAAATTCACAGTCTCCGTGGTGCTGAGCATCAGGACAAGAGGCAACAGGTAGAAACTGGAACATGGGGAGTTCACTTGAATATGAGGAAGGAATTCTGTACTGTGAGGGTGGCTGAGCACTGGAGCAGGGTGCCCATAGAGGTTGAGGAGTCCCCTTTCCTGGAGATATTAAAAATCTCCCTGGACACAATTCTGAGTAAAGTGCTCCAGGGGACTCTATTTGAGCAGGGAGATTGGACTAGATGACCTCCAGTGGTCCCTTCCAACCTCAATTCTGTGATTCTGTGAATGTAACTTCGCATTCTAGAATTGTTAGTTGTGAAGGACTGAAATTTCCCAAATGCCATATTGCCAGGGTCACATAAAAATCTTCTATCAACACACACTTGACATCATCAGCTAATTGACAGCAGTGGGAATTGGGTGTTTTGAAGTCCAAATGAATATCAAGGTTAATTATCCAGCTGCAAAGCACCAGCCTGTATTAAAGGAGGGTGATTAAATTGGAAGTGGCAGCTCTCATCCTAAGCTGCTATTTAAAGAAAAACACCTTCTCAAATGGTATAAGCGAACCCACAGCTTGCTTTAAACTGTGCAGATATGATTGAAGTGTCTCCGTGAAGGTCTGGACTGGCCTATTTTTATGTCAGTTTTCTATGGACTCTCTGTTCCCTGCTGTTGCCAGATCTCTGTCCTGACAGCCCAGCTGTGTCTGGAGGCTGGTTCAGGCTTGACACCACTCCCCTGCTCCTTCCTATTGATCAGGCACTCCTGCCTGGGGTATACCTCATGGAAGGCCAAAGTGCAGCTTTGAGAGCTTGCAAGGCTCCAACCTTACTGATTTTAACCAGACACAGGGCTGTGTTTTTTAATTAGGCAGATCGACGTGGTTTTATATGGGACCCTTAACTCTCATTGATTTTATGGTGAACTAAACAGCTAGGCACTTTGTAAACCTCCTGGCCATCTGTGCACCTCTAAAAGTCTGTCTCCTTTGAGACTGTGGCTGAAGATTACATTTTCAGAGGTATTTAGCTGTGTAATGAGGTAGACAAGTGACGACCTAAGTACCCGCAAAAAATGTGTCCCCTCAATTTTCTAAGTCATTTCATGCTTTTGAAAGATCCAGGTCCACCAAGTTCAGACTTAATCTTCCAAATAACCATTTGTATGGATGATTTTATCAGTTATATGACAAGTCGTCGTGCCAGGACAGCTGATTTGTAGAACTCTGTTGCTCTAAATCTCTCTGATCTCAGTAACTGTTGTTCTTGCCTGGCCAAATTGAACTTTACTCATTCTATCTTGCAGTTCAGGAGAGAATATCTGATCAAGGATTTATAGTTTTCAGGAGAGAAACTAATAAAAGGGCAGCAGATTCAGGCACTGGAAGCACTACTTTCCACTGCATTTGAGTAATGCTGAATCTGGCTGAATTATGATTTCATTTTATTTCACTTATGATAACATTTGGATGATGTTTCCCAGACTTTTTATCTGCTCAAGTGTGACTTTAAAAGATATTTTATATTTGTTGAACAGTAAAACTCGCCTCAGCTCAAATTTAGACTGTACAGGTCAGTAGGTGGACAACAAAGTAATAAACATCTCAGTAGTGCTGTGGAGAAGGGGGAATAAAAAGGAAAGGCCAGTCCCAGTCTTCTCCACCAGTATTAGTTCACATCTTTCTCTTGAAATTAGTGTTGCTGACATGAGCAAAGAGTCTGTTTCAATGCAGCAAAATGAAGTAGCCTAAGAGTGGGCAGGACACTGAAATCCTTTGGCATATTGACCACACACTGTGTGTCCATCTTTGGAAGTTCAAGGCTTCAGTCAGACAGTATTGTGGTGCAGTGGTGGCAACAACAGGACAGAGGCTTAATCCTGACACCATGTATGGATGAATAATGCAGCTGGAAGAGACAGTATGGTGGTGCTGGATCACTGCCTTAGAAGGATTGCTGGTCACTGGGGACTGCAACTTTGAGCTCTCCAGTTGCAGTCGAACAATCATATTTTCAGCATCAGATAGTTAGAGAGGCATGAAAGGAGGATGGGAATCATAATATCAATGCTATGATCATGAGTTACAAATTACAAGTGCTTATTTTACTTGTAACCACTTTTGGCAGATCCCTCTATTTTTGGTAGCTTGTAGAAGGTTGGTCCTCCTACTCCTCCATAAGGCTGGTGACCCCTCCTCCCTCCTTTTGGCACTGCTTTCTGTTCTGCAGGTGCTAATACCCTGTCTCTCAAAACCCAGTAGTGAATTAAATCAATGGTATTATTGGTATGCCAATAGCTTGCAGCTGGGCTGAGGGTTCCTGAAGTCCACTCCAAAATGTTGTAGCTATAGATGGCAGCGGGCTGAGCGGCTGGTGGATCCTTGTTCAGAAATCTTTGTTGAGTCAGCTCTGTGCATCTTCTGCCCCCCTCATCCCTTGACACAGAGCCAGCACACAAGAATACAGCTCTGTAGTGTCTGACTAACACAAGAGAACTACAGTCATGTGCCCACATCTGAGTCAGATCAAATTTGTACTGCTGGGTGACTCCAGCAATCACAGCACCGATGTTGAGGGCACCTTGCTCCTATCCTGCATTTAGCATGAGCCTCAGTACTTCCTTATCAGATCTGAGGAAGGAATTGAATATCTGTTCTTCACAAAGGAACCAAATGATATAATAAAATATATAATCTCTGTCTGGAACCTTGGGGCCATTTTTATAATTTGTATCTATCACAGTGAAAACATCCCTCATGTATTTACAGATCCATAAAAATGTAAGTTAATGCTTTCAAAAGTGTTTGGTGCCATCGCGTCCCTACGCCTGAAATTTGTGATATGAGTGAAGTGAAAAGAATTTTGGTAGGTTGATTCAGCATGAAATAATTAATAGATAACTGTATTTTTAAAAGTAACAAAAGCTGGATGAAAAGATCTGCTTATCTTGCATATTAGTGGATCCACAAAGCTTCCTACTCTAGTCCTTCAGCAGAAATGGGCAGGCTGAAAGTTCTCTCTCTCTGTTAATGTTTCAGTCTCCCTTCATTGCTTTCCAGCAGCCGGAGGGTGTCCTACCATAAAGCAGTGTCAGCCTATTAGTCAAGTCTTGGCTGGTTCCTGTCGTCTCTGCTGTCCTGTGGGAGCTCTGATGTGTATAGACCTTTGGAAAGCAGCCTCAAATTTGCAAATGGGAAGTGCTGGTCTGTGGAAATGTCAGACTTTCCAAACATGGCAAAGTAAATCTGTTTTTGACTTTCCTGTAAGGAACATTTCTGTGGATGCAAGTTCGATGCTGTGGTGACAATAATGTAATGGCAGTACTGACCAACAAGGTATTAGTGGCCAGCAGTACTCCTTTGGAAATACTGCTTAATAAGTAGTGCCCAAATGACAGACAGAAAGAGAGAGAGAGAGAGAGAGAGAGACTTTTTCTGTTACAAATACCATCAGAGTGATACTGGTATCCCATCCTGAATGCCTTGCCAGACGTGTACTACAATGTTTTTGGATGAGGAATACAGGCAGAACTTTGTTCCCTTTTTTCTTTACTGCTGTACTTGTCCAGGAGGAACACAACACTGACAGGAGAAATTCCCCACCTTTGTGGAGCAGTGTAACGCTGTTAACTCAGTCCTTTCCTCCTAGACCAGCAGTCACAACCTTTTCACTGCTTATTCTTTAATGCATCTGCTAAGAAAATGCAGGGAGTTTACTGTTCTGTGGATCATAGTCAGCAAACAAGTACTGTGGGGATATACTTTCAAAACAAAGTCTGTATGTTTTATGGTGATATTTTACAACCTCATTGAAATCATCTTATGAAGAACAAAACTGAGCAGTTGATGATGACAAACTGGGTGGAGTGGTTGGTAGAGCAGAGGGTGGTGCTGCGCTCCACAGGGACCTCAAAGGCTGGAGGAATGGGCTGACAGGAACTTCATGGATTTCAACAAAGAGAGGTGCAAAATCCTGCCCCTGGGGATGTATACCTGGGGCAACCCAGCATACATTGCAGCTTTTCAGAAAGGGATCAGGAGGTCCTGGTGGAAGCCAAACTGAACACAAGCCACCAATGTGTCTCCTTGCTGCAAAGAAGGCTGAAGGTAACCCTGGGCTGTGTTAGGCAAAGTGTTGCCAGCAAGTTGAGGGAGATGATTCTTCCCTTCAGCACTGCTGTGGCCACATCCAGAGTACTGTGTCCAGTTCAGGCTCCTCAGTACAGGTGGATATGGACATACTGGAGAGAGTCTAAGAAATGGCCAGGAAGATGATTAAGGGATTGGAGCATCTCTCTTCTGAGGAAAGACTGAGAGAGCAGGGACTGTTTAGCTTGGAGAAAACAGAACTTGAGTGGGATCTCATCAAATGTGGAAAAATATCCGAAGAGAGGGTGCGAAGAGGACAGATCCAGGCTCTCTTCAGAGGTGCCCAGTGACAGGACAAGAAGCAATGAGCACAATACCAGCAGCACAACACGTGAAACTCAAGCAGTGCCATCTGATCATAGAAAACTCTAACTGTTGAGGGTGACTGAGCACTGTAAAAGGTCACCCAGAAATATTGTGGAGTTTCCATCCCTGGAGATATTAAAAAACTGTCTGGACATGGTCCTTGATGACCTGCTGTAGGTGTTTGAGCAGGGAGTTTGAAGCAGATGATGCCCAGATGTCCCTTCAAACCTCAACCCCTCTGTCCTTTTGTGAGTTCTGTAACCGTGTACGGCTACCACATCTCACTGGACTGCTGTGATAAGTGGGGTTGTTATGATATGATAGTTTATCATATCAGATTACTGATAATTACAGCAATCATAGAGGACGTGAGTGTGTTATCTATCACAAAGAAAGGGCCCTCAGATGCCCTGTGCATTCTCAGTGATAGTTCAATGACAGGACTTCAGCGATGAGTGAGGATGAATCTGTTTTATAGCATCTGTCAGTACATATCTCGTATCCTGGTGAGAAATTAATAAAAACAGCCATTCTTTGTGGAATTGAAGATTGGGAGATTATGCAATGGTCTCTCCCACCAGATGTGGAAACTTTTCACTGTTGCAAAGGGTACTAATGTGGATTAGTTCAAGCTTATGTGCACTCTTTTTCCCATGCAGGTGTGTCATAGTCTCAGCTGAGCAAGGCACAGAGTTCAAACCAAGGGACCTCTTAGATTGTAAGCAGAGTCTTAAATAGAAACATATGTGGTGGTGGTCAGGGTCATAGCCAACAAGGTAAAGAAAACAAGAATGAGAAATGTGGTGGAAGTAAAACCTCTTTTTCCTCCTGTAACTCTGAAAGTTAACAGCTGCTCTATTTGCAGTACTTCCCTGCAGACCGTATACATAAATTGTTTTATCAACTGGCTTATAAAGAAGCAAAAGATGGTTTAGATTTGCGGGAATTACTGGATATTCTCTGCAGTAATTCCTGATTTTAAGCATGTTAACTTCTGCTCTGCAGAACTTCATGTTTTTATGACAGATGACATACTTGTCTTTGTGCCTGTTTATGGATGCTCTGTGTGAGTTTATGTGCCACTGAAGAGCAGTGGATATCCCTTACTCACATTCACTTGCACCCATGGGCAGAAACTGTAATAAAAACAGTGAACTGACAAGATCAAAAGAGCAAGTAATAATGAAAGACTTTTCAATGAATAATGAAACTGTATCAACTGATACCAGTTCACGACATGATCCTTGGGGTGCAGGATTTGGTGCTGATCATTGTGGCATGAAAGCAACATTTAATACACATTAAATTTTTAGTTTTACTTCTTTGCGTAACAATCTTATTTTGGTTTAAGAGTAAAACGGGTATCCAAAGGAGCTGTTCACTTACAGATTCACTGAACCCACAAGTCTATTTAAGAATGTGCATCTTTACAAGCAGAAGAGGAAAAGAGCCAAATGTTCAGCAGATTTATGAGGTAATTCTTTATCAAGTTACAAACAAAACTGCAGGAATGTGTAGGGATGTATACAGAGGCTGTGGCAGCATCCTGATTGCACTTCATCATCTACCACTGTCCCATCTTTGCTTCCCATTGCAGTAATCCCCAGGACACCCATCCTTGTCTCAATACCGCTTCAAAGTGCTAGTAGAGACCAGCTTTCAGGAATGCTGCTACATTATGGTAAGGAGCAATGACTAATTCATTATATTTATCCTACGGAATATTAGATATTTATTTAAAGTGATTTTCTGTTGCCAAGCTGCCAAGGTTGCAGGCAAGGCTGCATTCTTCAGAGACAAGTGTATGGCACTAAGGATTTGAAAATACCCGTTTTTCTGGGCAGGTCAGAGAAAATATGTTGTTGATGTGTCTTTTGCCTTAGGCTTTACCTACTGCAAAAATCTATGTCATGTTGGAGTTCTTCCACATAAAGAAGACAGTGGCAAGAACATTATTCCAATGTGACAGGCCTTTCTTATGATGAACACATCAGATAAAAGGAAGTGACAGATGTATGACCCTTGGGTTGGCTCAGGAAGAAACTGGATTGTCTGTCCTTGCCCATAGCTTAATTATGTTTTTTAATTTTATCTTTTCACTACTCCTAGGAACTCAGCAAAATAATTTAAAAGAATTACATGGTCATAGTGAAATGAAAGGAATGGAGACTTCAGCTGAGCTAGTGGTAAGGAGCAAAACAATTTGCAGAAAGAAAAAGAAATTGTGTGAATGGGTAGAAAAGGAGAAGTTCCACTGCTGCAGGCCACACAAGGTAGGATCATCAGCCTTGTAGCTTGAAGCTGTCACTCTAAGGACTGATTGCCCGACGCTCAAACTTTCCAGCCACAAAGGCTCCTCTGTGAGAATGGAGAAATTACTGGAGACTGGATATTGCTTAAATTACTACTTAGATGTTCTAGAAAGAGGAGGTGGCATTAATTTCACTGAGTAAAATGGTCTAGGAAGAAAAATGTGGAATTCTGAACTTTGGAATATTAAATTCATTCGTATTCATTGCAGATAATTTTAATATGCAAGCGAATTCTAATTAGAGTTGACTAAACAATGACAATTTCCCAACCAAATAAAAAAAGTAAAAGCTAGGCTATTTACAGTAATTTGCTCTTTAATAATTTGTTCAGCTCTAGGAATTTTGAAATTCACATTTCCTGTCACCTTTCAACACTTTCCTTTAATAATGAGTTGTGTAGAAGAAAACTGTGAGTCCCTTCCTTTTCCCCTGTGACTAAAAGAACGGTTTAGCTAAATGCTCTCTCGGGAGCTGAAGTACTTCTCTCTCACAAAAGTTTCTCTAATATATCACAGTCCTGTGGCAAGGCTGACTTTTCATCTCTGGGTTTGTCCTCACACTTGAGTGCACAGAATCCGTTCTTGCACTGAAGACCTGTGATGAGCAGGATTTGTGCCCAAGCCCTGCTTGGTGGACCCTGAACAGCCCAGAGCCAGCCCAGCAGCTCTGCCCTGCCCACAGAGCTTGTCACAATCGCAAACCTGCTATTAGGATTATTGCTGCATTATTGTTACACCTTAGGCTTCTGTCGCCTCACTACTCCTCATCTTGGGCTCTTCTTCTTGTGGAATTTGATCTTTCTAAATATGTCCATGTACAATGTGTGCATGTCTTTATATTCTGCTCCCCTAATCTCTTATATCTGTTTAATATACATTGAAACGTCAGCTGGGATATTGATTGGGAAGATTTGGTGAGCTGGCTGACAAATTGTAAGTGTAGTACAGGGAATAAACATAATGTACTTGTGTCTTTTCTGTGTGAATTAGCCTCTCTGTTTTTTATTAAAATATATCTCTGATATTTACTTTGTAAAATCTCACGGGTAAAGGTATTTAAGGTTTGGTGTTTCCCCTCACCCCAATCAACACCAGATCCTTGAGAACATTGTGAGAAAATCCCTATAAGCTCCTTTCAAGGCAAAGCAGGAGAAATCCATTAAAATAAAATACTCTGTTCAAATATCCAGCCCCTCAGACCCTGCTAAATAGTGTCTTTTTTTTTTGGCAGCTTCCCAGTTCAAACTGCCATGACCAAGTATAGTGACCACATTAAATAAATATTGAAAAAAAAAGTATAAAAAAGGAAACAGCCATTATGCAAATTACTTGAACAAGGAATTTTGCTTCCAACCCTGCTAGTAGGTTACTCAAGTCTTTGTCTCCTAATGCAGTTTGGGGTGTTGTTGTTGTAGTTCTTTTCAGTATGAATTTAATTGTGACTTTTTGTAATCACTAAGCAACCCTGCAGGGAGGGACAGGTGGGACTGTGCTGGAGAGCTGGAGTGGTGTTTGCTGGAGGTTGTGGTCATGGGAGGCTTTGCTAGATAGAGCCACGCTTGATCCTCACAATGGGGACCCTGTTTCTGCTCACCAGCGCTTGAGGAGTAAACCCTCCTGGCATAAGGAAAGGCTGCAGAATGGATTGCTTGATGTAACTGATTGAGTTTTACTGTAAGGGAAGTGCAACACTTCCTTCCCATCTGACTGCTGGGATCAAATCCAAGGAAAATTAAAGATGGATATATTTTTATGAACAAGCAAATAGGAAACTCACTGCTGTGTGTTTCTTGTGTTGCTATTCAGGATGGTCATTTTAGCTGTTGCTCCAGAGTTTGTGTAGAGATGGGAGAGACTCTACCTTTTGATCTAAAGAAATGCCACAATATTTGTCCCATGTCGTAAGATCAACTGTCTTGAATCAGCATTCCTCTCCTCTGTGCCATTTTAGAGCTTTGCTGGAATTTCATTTGCCTCCTTAACTATCCTGAGTTATACTGTAACTCCATAATCCTTTTTTTTTCCAGTCACGAATCTGGTTTAAAAAGCCTTTGCTGCCACACAACAGTTCATGGCCCCATCAGCTGTGCTGGCACAACTTTGTGGCCATCCAAAAGCCAGACTGACCAAAAATAACCTTTCAAGGCTGAAAATCCCTTTTTTTGGGAAAGAGGTATTTTAAACTATTTTTGCTTTAAGGAAAGTGTACATGGATTCAATAGCCTTGGTGTTTCTCCATGGCATTCAGAGATTTGGCTCACTGTTTAAATATTTTCCAATGCTATCCCAGGATGCAGTTTTCTTTTGCCCTGGAGCCTGGCAAAAATTTGAACACTGTGATTTCTTAATTCCATTTATTATAGCTATTCATATATTTCCTAATAATATTAAGTCTCTAAGGTATTATTTTCACAGCAGCTTAGAAGTATTAATATCCTCTTGAGAAAAGGCTAAAGCAAACCTTCCTGTATTTATATATCAGGGGTGTCATTGTCCAAGTCTAAGCCAGCCACCTTCCTGCCTTCCTTCAATCAGCACAGAGATTTCTTCAAAGCATGAAATTCCACATTGCATGGTGATTTTTTTTTGGAGGAGCAGCTCTCCAATGGTGCCTGCTTCTCTCCACTGGCTGATAAAGATGCTGAGGATAAAAATGCTTCAGACATACACATGCTAAATAAACATCTAGCACGTAGATATCTAAAAGTAGGTAAAATGAAGCTTACTTTGAGTAGCTAGCTCAATGACACGCAAATGATGTTTGGCAGAGGCAAGGACTGAATCCATAGCTCCCAAGACATAAATCTTGTAATTCATGGCAAGTTTGTTTTTCTGGGTCTGTAAGTGTCCCCAGGGAAGAGCAGCATGAAGAGATTTTGCAACTAATGTGAATCTGGCTGAGACAGGCTTTCAGTAAGTTGACTGTAATGACCTGTTTGATGGGAAAACCTCAAGAAATGAAGAATATGCTATTTCTGTGGATATCAGGAGCTCTGTGCCTCTGCATGTGCAAACAGCTTTCCCCCTTTAAACAAGTCTGGATCCTGAGTGTAGTTCTTTTTTTGCCTGATTAAAAAGCTGCCTGATATTTAACATTTTCTCTCTGTGAAGACATTAATATGAGTCTTTCTTCTCTGCACTAAACTTGTGAGCTGCCTGAGTCTCTTGCTGAGGCAGCTTCTTCACTTTTCAGTCTTTTCAATTTTCAGGCAACTCGAATGATTTTATAAACCCTCTGAAAAGTTGTCAATATCAGAACTTCAGCCACTGTCTTCAAACTGGATTTTCATTTGTCTGAAACTCTGGCAAAATTATCATTCTGCTCTATTCACTTTTCTCATGGTTATACAAACACTTCTTTTGTAATTTTTGTCATGGCTTGCTGCTGGGGGCTCGTGTGGAGTTGTTCAACCAGTCTGACTTTCAGTCAGTGACTTTTCCTGAGTCCCTCCTTTCCAGAGCACAACCCATTCCGTTTACTTCTTCCTTCCCATTTTTTGCAATAAGGTCTTCAAAGCACCCTCATAGATTTTATGCTTTTAAATGTCTGTGGAAAAACGTATTTTGACTGAATGGGAACATCTTATGAAAGGCACTGGTCATTTGAACTGATTTGCTTACCAATATTTGAAAACATTGCTAATCCTTTTTGTCTCATTTTATTGGCAGTAATTTTGTGTTTGCTTTTAGGACGCTGTTGAAAACATTAGTTTGTGCTGAGACCTGTACCAATCACTGAGCTGTCCTGATCTAGCCCTCTGAACAGACTCTTTTAAATGGAAATACCACAGTGCCTGGTACTTTTTCAGGTGACTTTTACTGCAATCCTTCTGCTAACTGCTTTTGATACTGTATCATATTTATTTAGTAATCACAATCATATGAAGTGGTACTTGTCAAGTCTTACTATCCAAATATATCTACTCAAGTGCCTCTGCAAAAGAAATTGTGGTTTACTTAACAACTTTTCATAAAAATGTGTTGGTTTCCATTATTTATACTCTTCTGATTTAATTTTCCAGTAGCTGAACAACATAAAAAATGACTTTGTGTTTTGTACAAGCTCTATTTGCTCCATTCTGTGCTTGACCTCTGGGATGTTGGTACAGCTGGTTCAGAATTATCTCTGCATTCAGAGTCTTATTTAAAATGAATATCGGCTTAACACATTAGAATGTATTTCCAGTTTAGCTTGGAGTAGGAAGCTGGGAATCTGTTCAGCTGGTTCTTTTAGGAACCTTAGGTGGAAATTTATGTAGGCTCCCGTTTTTTTATAGAAAGGATTTTGCAAGTGTTCGCTAAGACACACTGCTCAACACTGTCCGTAGTTTCCATTGAATTTGGAAATTGCATTGCAATCAGTAGTAAAAAAAAAATGTTTGGACTTAAAGCAAAGAGTGGCACAAGAACTCTGCCTGCTGCTAAGCGCAGCCAAGTGAAGAGGAAAAGGTACTCATCTGTTTTCTGGCTCATGTGGCAAGGCAAGGACTTGAAATGCTGCAAAATGGCCCAGTTAGGTCAGAATGAGACATTTCTTTGCAAATCTCATGCAAGAAGCACATTAAAGATATTGTGTAGTCAGAAGGGAGCTGCTGCACATTTGTACTACACAGAGCCATAGGGACAATACGGGGAAACTTTGCCCAGCGCAATTATCTCTGAGGTTTGGGGTACCTCAACAGCAGAAGCATTTAGAAAATCTCTGGGTGCTGCACAGAGAGATTTTGGAAATTTCTTCTGGAAAACATCAGAGATTAAAACTGTCCATAATAAAATTTCTACTCTAACTTTGGCATCCTTGATTTCTTTTCTTAAATGTGGTGTCTGTCAACAGCCATTGATTTGAAAGTTAGTTACGGCTTAATAACTAATCCATTTAGTTTCAGAGACAGCTCTCTGGAAACAGAAAAAAGCAAAACCCGAACCCCAAAACTTCTCGGCAAACACACAGTATTAAGATTAACTATTTTTTATCTCTTTTGGTAATTTGGGTTTATTTTCTACTTCTTTAAAGGATGGTCCTTCAATCATGGACACTGAAGTCACTTGGCAGCTATTTCCTTCCTGCCAACGGAATACAAAAAACCCTGGGAGCCTGGTAGGTAAACTGTTCTCTGCCGTTAAGAAAATGAGATTTAGATGCCATAACCAAGTCCTCTCTCACTGTGAAGAGTACAGCTTTACTGGTTTATGGAAAACATGAGCACTGGGCAGGATGTTAGGCCCCTGAACCTGTCAGAAGAGGAAGGAAAAAGAATAGACTCACACTTGAGAACATACTGATTAATCCTTAGGGCTTTGATCTTAGGAAGGAACTCTAGAGAGACTCTTTTTAATCACAGTTGAGAATGAAATAAGAAATATTTGACAGAGGATAGACCCCAGAAAACTGAAAGTTAGAAGCCGGACCCAAATGCACCACTTTACAGAAGCCCATATCCTTCAGGTCCTGTTGATTGCCTTCTGGTTCCTTTCATCTCACTGTTGTTCAAAGTATTTCTAGGAACATAGTTTTAAGTTCAGTAAAACTTTTAATCTAATTAGTCTGATTTTTGACCCCAGCCTTTGGTTTATGACTTTTGTTTATGACTTGATTTATTGGCTTTTGTTTTCCTTGTATGTCCACATTGTTCTGTTTGAATTTATCCTCCACACAGTGTAGTACATTGCATGTACTTGTTGTCTTCAGAACTGACATCTAATTTACTGGTCCTTTTTTAATATTTCCTGTCACAACATCTTATGCTTGAGGACTGCAGATATAATTTGCTTTTCCGCTACTGAGGTTTATTTATTGAGAGAAATGTGCTAATGTGGATGAACACTGAAGACCTGTGTTGATTCTCATTAGTGATATTTGTGTCAAGGCTTTAGAAGAAATCTCTGATTGTTAAAAGGGTTCTTTTATCCCAATTTTTAGCTCTAGCTTTGAATCTTAACAAATATCTTTTCTGTTCTTCCACTCCAAAATAAGAGAATGAATACGGTCCCCATCCATGAGTATCTTTTGGGTGAGTTAGAGGCCAAATTTCAGGCAACTTGAGAGCTAGAAATAATGTTGAATGTCTCTGCACTAGTCTCAAATTTCATCAGAAGTCATAAGAGTTGTTCTAAGAGGTAAGGAGATCCAGTACATTCTGAATAAAAACTTTTAAAAATCTCCTTCTGTAACCTGCTGTGGTAGGAAAAATTCCTGGTGTGCTCCAAAATCTAGCTCCAGTAAATACATAAAGTCATCAGCAAAACTACTGCTCAGTTCTCTCTCAATTTATCTTTTACCACTGTAGAAAAATATAATTTAATATAGATATTTTAAATTTGTTGAAGTATAATTTAATCCACATAGGTAGGAGGGAAAAAATGCTTTCATTGAAGGCAATGGAAGAGCTATACTATTTAAACCTCATCACAGCCTGTGCTAACTGCTTTTGGTGATAAAACTAGGCACTATTGGAAGGTACAGAAACACTTCCTACCGCTCTGGCATGATTTCAAAGTCCATATTTTCCAGCAGATTAGATACAGAAGGTTGATTCTAAGCAATGTCTTAATTGCTATTTGATAGCTAACAAAGATGCAGCTTAAGAGCTGGCAAGAGATGCCATGGCAGATTTTAGGTTCTCTAGATCTGTCTGTGTGAAGATCCAGGCATTCATAAGTAATTTAGCCAACTCAGTCAAAACAACTTGTTTTTTTAATAGTTTTTCTATACCAGCAAGAAGACCACTGTGATCACTCATCTGATCCATCTAGCTCATGCCATAAACATTTCAGTCAGCAATTCCTGCGCTTAAAGAATACAAATTTTGTTCTCTGCTGGAAAATAACCGCCAGAAGAACCTGCAGAAAGCTGGCTGATGCTTCATGAGGTGATTGTTGCCTAGCTGGAGAAGGCTGTCTGACATGTCCTCTGCATGTCCTGGCTCAGTATGAACCACCCTGGAGGCATCTCAGTGCTCCACGTGGCTGAAGGTCATCACCAGAGCAGCTTGTCTAGTCCTTGGGCTTGCCATCTTGTGAAATCTTTGAGCTGTGGCGGTCTGCTTTGAATGGACATATGATTCTGTCCAGACTTCTCTGGGAAGTCCTTGTCGGGGCTTGCACCATGCCAGCCTCAGAGAGAAGAAAGGCTGCCCTTGAATGGGGCTTAGAGTCAGGTTATTGTCATAAGGGTGGATGGGAGTGTGAGGACTATAGGAGAAATGAAAATGAAAATGCAAGTCAGACAGTGAGATCTTTAAACTGTACAACATGTCAATTGTCACTGTTTGTCACTGTCAGGTGACCATGGACTTGTTAGAAGCTTAGAATTGAAAACCTTAATGTATTCTTTATAGGAACAAAAGCTCCTGAATTATGCAGCAGCCTAAAATGTTCCTACTACAGGTGACTCAGCTTCTAGATGCATTATTTAAAGAGTCCTATGATATCAGTCTGCAGCTATGGAACTGCAATCTACACCTCCTTTTTTCACTGGTGTGTCTTTACAAATCCTAATTCTAATTGCAATCACTGAAAACAGTCCTACTAAGAGACTTCTGCAGTTTGCATTCATCTTCATCCACCTTTGCAGTTGCCTCCGGCAGTGTTTTAAATATACAGTAGAACTGATGGTGACTCCTTTCTAATTTTGGAGAATGAAGGCTGGAATCATATTTGTATTTCTAATCTATGAAAAGATATTTCAAGAACACCTAAACTCTGCTAAGGGATTGTCTGAAAGATGTGGAGCAGCATCAGAACAGCAGTTTTAGATGCTCAAGTGCTCTGTGAATAGGAAGGAAGAGGTGGAAGCAGAACCTTGCAAGTTCAACCTATATGCCAAGACAGAGCCCTGTACCTTGTCTAAGGTCAGGGTTTTAATGATTATGTGATGGAGATGAAAGAAAAAAGCTTAAGTTACGGTTTATCTTTAAGCTTCAATCAGTAAACCACTGAACAGAAGCTACACATCTCATATCACTTGAACAACTTCTACACCTCTGGAAGATCACAGAAATGCCTCGAAAGGACCTCGAAGATCAACCAGTACAGATGTGTATTTCTTTTGTTGTTGTTGTAGTGTTGCTTAAAAAAAGTGGCCTGGACATTTTAAAGTATTAAGGGACTGTCTCTAAAGCTCCCTTATACGTTATTAATCTGTTATGATAAGGTTTTCTTCAAATTAACACTATAAAAGCTCTGATCTCTATTTCAAAATGCAATGGACAAATCAGTTTTAAAATAGAATTTGCTTTCCAAGCTTAAAACTGAAAAGCATTACGCTGTGCTCATAACATGAATGAGATGCACCACATTTCTTTCAAGAGTGGATTACAAATCAACAATCTCACTGGGATATATTATGGTGCCAGAACAGAGCTGATGAGAGAACCATTTTATTTTCATACCACTTGTTTTGAGGGTGAACAGAAATTTCCAAATTAAAGAATCAAGTGTGTGTGTGAGAGCGTGTGTGAGTAAAATCCCTCCAGCCCGAACCTTTTCATAATACTGATGTTAATTTCTCTCCTCTCTCAAATTTCATTTTTAAAGGCACTTTTCATGGCACTCCTGAAAGTGGGAAAAAATATGGCTGGCTATTTCTATAGTGATTGCAGATGATGCCATCTCCTGACTACTGGGAAGAAGTGCTGGATAAGAGAGAACTGAAAAGTGAGTTAAAATAGAAAATGCGTTCATTTTTCATGCAACAGAACTTCTTGATGATATTTACTACCAGGCCCCATTCTCGAAATTACTCTAAGTTACTCTATATATGAACCTGAGCAGGATCCTGAAAGCCAAATAGTTGCTCTGGTATTTCTAACTATGGAAAACCAAGGGTTAACAAGCACTGAATATATTTGGAAAATGAATGGCATGAGAGTGCAGCGGAGCTAATTAATGCTCCTACCTTTTCAAATGCCTGTTGAGATCAGGACAAGTAAAATGTTCTTTCCCCTTTAAGAAAAAATTGAAAACAATGTCAATTATGACAGTAATAGGCAGAAAAAAAGCAGGTGCCATATGGTGTTATGGCATATACAAGGACGATCACTCACTAAAATGAATAGCAATTTACTAATGGGATGTTACTGCATTCCCTAGCATTGCAGTAGTGCTTGTGAGTTTTACTCATGAATCAGGACCCCAGTAAAGAGAAAAATGCCATGCACAGAAGAGAAATGAAGAGATCCCAGTGTCAGTGGGGATCAGCCTAAGCACACCTGAGCCATATCCCATGTTCTAATAGAAGGGGGCCTGGTTTTGTTCGTTAGGAGAGCCCTTTAGGCTTTGTGCTTTTACATCTGCATCATTCTCTTGAATTCTTCCTCAGAACATGACTTCTGCCAAAGACAAAGAATTCTTTGGCCTCATCAGCTGCTGGAAAATCTGTCAGGTTTCTGATATATCAGCTAATATATACACATTTTGTATGAACAGAGGTCAAGAGTGATAGGTGGGGAGTGCTACCTTGCATAGGAGATCTATGCTGTCTCAGAGATGCTGATGCTTATCTAAAAGTGTGGTTACATGGGGGTTCTCAAAAGAGGAAAAATTACTTTTTGTGTTCTATTTTAGGCACATTTCTCTGTCTTTGTCTTGATATAATAATTCTGTGTCAAAACCGAGTGTGTTGGTAACTCTTGGTGATGCCATGATGATTTTTTGCCTTTTCTTTTATATACCTTTTATATACCCTTTTATATGGCTTTTATGTATCCTCAGTGCTTCTAGCATGCATACTTGTAATTCCTTAAACCCGATAACTTAGCATAGTCCTAATATTCCATTAAACCAGGAGACCAAACATCCTGGAGGCCTTAAAGTTGGAGGCCAGAAAGCCCTATGCTATCCTGAGAAACCAAGGTCCTTTCTAGAACACATCCTGTAAACTGAGATAGGCCCATCCAGGCGCAAATTCCTTGGGATGGGGGGACCATTCAAGCCTCTCAATGGGGAATCTTTGGTAGATGTGCTAATTTGCAAGGTCTATAAATTGCATACGTGATTTATCGTGCGCCTGCATTTCGGTGCATTCCACCTTGGCAAAGTGGTGCACCTAAGGATCCTTAAATAAATACCAAGGTAAAAATCCCTTTTCCCTTAGCCGTGTCTGGCTCTTAATTTTAAGAGCAGAGAAAGACAACACTGGTATCTCCTCTTAGCCTTCCTATTTGCTTTGCTTTGCTCTCTCTCGCCCCACTACCTCCTTTTTCCAAACAACCAGCCTCTGTCACTTTTGCCTTAGCCAGACACAGCCTGCAGCCAGCTGGCTTTCAGCTGACTCCCTGAATTCTGTGAAATATTCTGTGAATTCCTCTAGCTTAGATTATTTTTGTTGTAAGCCCTCAGCATGCCTTTATTTTCACGTCTGGCACAGAACATGGTCCCTGAAAGAGTACATGATGTGAAAGAAAAGCCATCATCTGCTGCCAAGTCAACACTCTCAAGTGTGTGAATCCAAGGACAGAAGCCCTGTGACTGCAGAACACTTCCAAAAATTTGGCCTTTGTCTCCATGAGGCACGAAGGTCTTTGGAAGTCTGTCACTACATATATGAAGTAATTGAATACAGAGAAATGGTCAGAAAATGCTCAGCTCCAAAAGAGAAATGGGGGATGTCAAGGGTGCACTGGACTAGAGAAGACCCCAAGACTTAACGACTCCCACTCTTTGCTGTTGCAGGCAGCTGGGCTGGAAATCCTGACCCTAGATGCTTGACACTTTGGCACCAATGTGACTAAGCAGTGGAACTGTTCCTAATAAAAGTTGTTCTAGTCCTCTGGGGATTTGCAACCTTTGTCCAATACTCAGGCTAAATTTATTAAAGGCTAAAGAGTATCCATTTGTTTTTGCAGCAGAAGTGTCTTTTAGTTTAAACAGCTTTTAGCCTCTGCTAAGTTTACAGAAACTTAGACTGATGAGTTTATAGAAAGCAGTCAGAATCCCCACAACCTTTATTCTCTTAGGCCACACAAGCCAGCGTATTTTAATCTCATTTCGGAAGATAAATTCTTCATTTCCTTGATTATTGTAGTTCTGTTACAGACTAAATTAATCTTCCTTGCATCTGGATGCCCGAGACTGCATATTGTATTCCAGATGGCCTCATCATGGTCTTGTTCTCTAAAAATGCCTCACAAGGGACATCTGAAACCAAATGATTTTTCCAGCTATGATTGACTAATCAAGCCAGAATTTTATTGCTTTCTGGCACCTCCAGTGGGCAATCCCCAATTTATAACATATTTTTTTCATTAGTTTGAGGGCATAGTTTTGTCCTGCCTGTAGGTGGGCACATATCTGAGCAAACTGGGGAAGCAAAGTGCCTTTGGTGCTCAGTAAAGTGGCTGTAATCAGTGGAGTGACAGAGCCAGTTTCCCCAAGAAATTGATTTGTGTTCTATCTGATGCTGGAAGCGCTAATCTATCCCTATCGACTACAGAAGGAACATGGGAATTTCATGTTCCTAAATTTGGTTCCTAAACTTGGGTAGGTGGGCTGAATCTGGCCAGTGTGCAGTACACACATATACACCCTGTAGTGTGCACTGCAAAATTTCATCCTGTTCGTATGAGCCAGGGGCATCCATTCTCTCCTGTGCCTCCCAGTTCCCACCACCGCAGCACAACTGATGAAACTGATGTAGGACTGACTGTAGGAAGGCCTTATTATATTTGCTTTCTCTGATCATAAAACTGGGTTCCCTATAAGGACAATGGTTCAGCTGCCTTTTCACTTAGTATAATTATATCCTGCTTCCCTGTGGTAATGTTCTATTTGTATGACTGTCTGCTTCACTTCTTTTTGGGCTATCCTGAACATCAATTTCTTCACTCCCCTTTAAACAACGTCTTTTGTTCTTGTGCTACTGTTTACACAGACAAAGTTTATTTTGCTATGTGTTTTAGTTTCCCTTGTGTAGTCTAGCGTCCTTGAGTTTTGGCAAGTTTATTTCTATGATTTATGACATACAAGTTTCTCCTTCCAAGCGTCTCAGATACTCAGTTTCTTCAAAATGTTACCTGCAAGGAAGTTTCTCATTCAGTGAATCTCAGAAATGCTCTGTACAATTTTTCCTTCTAACTTGCAGTGCATGATCCTGTATCCTTGATTTCAAGAGCTTTCAGACCTTTTTCACATTCCAGATTCTTGAATTCTTTAGTCCAGTTAAACAGCCCTTGTAATTCCCCTGAATTCTATCAGTCCAGATAAATATACTTCTTGGATATCCACTGTAAAGTCCAAAGTCAGATCTGCACATATGAATCTGTTTACTCTGTTACTCTGTTTCTGAGGTATCTCTCAAAAGAGAAAAGAGTGTTTTTCTATACATTATTTCCTTAATGGGAACCATTTGAGTGTTTCCACGAGGTAGTACTCGTTGAGATTCTCAAGCTACCTTTCCCTGGGGTGGATCATATCCCTCTTACAACTGCATGGACCTTCCCTGTGCCATTGTAGTGACTAAGCAACTTCCTTTAACTGCACTTTGTGCTCTCTGTGGAAAGCATCTTCAACAGAAATTCTGATAAAGATTAGTAGCAAATAAGGAAGAAAAGAAATGAACTTGCATTCTGCTACATTTCTAACTGTGGCTGTAACTGTTCCCATGACAATCAGTGAATTAGTTTCAGTCTAACCAGTACCACACATTTCTATTTACTAGATTTTAGTTACTTCTTCTATTTTATTGGGAGAACTGTGGAAGAAAACTCTTATACCATGGGAACTGTTCTTTCAGGCCATTCACATCACTGTGAGATGAACAATTTCTCAGTTCTTCTTCAAAGGTTATAAATACAGCTCAGAAAAAGTTACATCTCTTGTGTTTGTGGCGAAAGAATGAAATAAAAGATAGATATTTTTTACCCATAACTCAGTTATCTAGCTAGGTGACTTGCAACTAGATTGAACTAATTGCACTGACATTATGAGGTGCGTAACAGCAAAAGGACTTAGAAAATTTAGGGATTCACTTTTTAGGTTTACAGTGCTATTCACAGCAAGTGATTATCCCAGCTCTGTTTTTTTTCTTACAATTTCTTACCCACTCCTCAGGCATATGTGTTGGTCCTAACAGACTAAAGACTGAGAGGACAATCTTTAAAACTCAAGATTTGAGCTAAAAATGATCCTGTACGGTTAAGGCTTGGAACAGACTTGTGTCTCCTGGTGACATAGAGCAGATGTATATGCTTATTTAAAATAAACCATGGGCTATGGACTTTGGTTGACAGCTTATTTGGTTGACAGTTTAATTTCTCTGGTGTGTGTTCTCTTGTGTGCTCTTTGTCTCTCCTTCTCTTCTCCCTCACTCCCTTCCCCCTCTCCACTGAATTTAAAGGTAGGACCTTGGAGATCTGTATTTGATCATCCAGTCAAACTTCAGTGAGACGTGATTTCTTTCTCAGTTTTATCTTGGGATGTTTGGCTGAAGGTAATTTTATCCCCTTGAACCATGTTAAAGCAGGTTTGGGATTTCAGCTATGCTTGTAGGAACTAATTAATAGGTCATAAACATGTCACTGGAAGCAAATGTTTACCCTTAATTTTGAAAATAAGGTAAATTTGGAGATTTTTCCATCCTCACAGGAGGAAAAAAGTCTGCTACATCACCACTTGTATGTACCTTTTAATTAGGTTATTTAATCAAGATGCTTTTGATTTGAACATTATTGTTTTGTATTGCAGTCCAGAGGGACTGATCAGTCTGAGATTCAACTTCCCATGGATACCCGGCAACACTCGGCTGCAAAACAGGATGGTCTTGTAAACTACCTGGAAAAGTCTCTTAAGGGCTGTCTCAGAACAAGGGGATTAATCTTGAATTTGTATTTCAGCTCCATTTCAATTCTTTAACTCTTTGCTCACTGGAAAAGAAAATAAACCTTTACTGCTGTTCTGCTCTTCTATACAGGCATCTGTGTATTTCAAGCACATAGGAATTTATGTAGAATACAAGCTGGTGATTTAAATTAGGTTGTGGGAATAGCACAGGGAAAGGCTGAACAAATAAAATGCAACTAGTTCATTCATCATTTTAATAGCATTTAGCTTGGCTCATAAAGAGAGTGGCAGCTTCTATTGCTCATACAAGGACTTATGCCACTATTAAAGAATGGTGCCTCAGCTACTTCTGCTCTAAACTGCAGAGTATGACAAACCCCAGTGGACTGAATTCTATTTAATACTTAGCACCTAAATGCTAACTAATAAAGCCAAGTGGAAGGGTAGTGCTTAGAAGCAGCAATTGCAATATTTAAAACCTGATTTTAGGCAGAAGAACAATGCCTTAGACAAAACTTCTGGCTCAGCGTGTTAAAATGTTAGACATTTCCAGATTAAAATTGGTTGACTTTTACAAATTCATGTTGCATTAAAACAAGAAGATGTAATAGGATTAAAACTTCATTGAAACATGACTTCTGCCCTAAAAACTTGGGTGATATGACTTAGTCACTATGGAAAAATCTTGCTAGATACTCTCCTAAGTTTTCCTAAACTCATCACTGACTTTCACCAATCTCTGCATCCAAGGTTTCAAAGAATATCCTGTCAGCACTGACAAATCATTTAGGGTCCCACAGATTCAGGACTTCTGCTGCAAAAATGAAAGATGAGTGAGAGAGGTGAACTCCCTGTTTTTGGTCAACAATGCCCTTTCACAAGTGTTCCCTCCAGAGAGCTGCAGTGTAGACAGCTCCTGCATGTTTCTCCTTTGTGAAATAGGATCCCAGGGCTGCTGATGTATCCTGTAGTCTATTTTTGCTCTGAATCACTGTTGTACCTTATGGGAACTGCTGTTCATTCAGGGCAGATGGTGCAGAGAAGTCATCCAGACAAGGATGCAAGTGGCAAATCCCTGAGACGCTTTGGTGCTGTTTCTGACACAGTGTTCAGGTGAGTCTACAGTTACAAACTGAACACCTCTCAACTACTTTCTAGATGAAAAGCTGAAGTTTGCCCTTAATAATCAGTCACTGTTTGAGAAAAAAATTCAACATCATCACTTTGGAGATCAAGCATCAGACTGGGTAATTTTCCACTGAAAAGTAGTTTAACCAAAGCCTTTCTACCAGTCTTATAAAAAGCCATTTAGACTTTTATTCTCTGTTCCCCCTAAGTTAGAGTTACTCCTGCAGAGAACAAGGTGAGTGTCTGTTTGTCTTGGTGTTCCTAAATCATATCCAAACTCTTATGAATCTTTACTGATACCTTTATTTATGTGTTTCCCCCTTGCGAATAGCTGGGGATAGCTCCTAACTGGCTGCTGAGCCACTCAGTATAAATGGAATTGCAGTTTGCTAATGGGCTATGTAGAAAAGGATGGGTCAGGAAAAGCTGTGGGAGGTGAATATAAAAACGTCCTGGTAACATATCTAACCAGGAAGGAATGAAATACAAGCTGTTTATCTCTCACATTTGTTGTGTTTTCATGGTTCATCCTTCTGGCCTAAAGGTTCCATCAGCTTATGTTTTCCAAGCTATTTTAATGAAACCAATAAAGGGTCTAAACAAGAAAATAACTGTATTATTCTACCCAACTATCTAGTTGAGAGCAGAGGTGCCCAGAGTAGTGTACAAGAACAGACCAAGCACAGAGTCATAATTTCCCAGATATCCCCAGCCTCTGTGAATTTTCAATTCAAGTACTTCCTTACTTATAGGTGATACCATAACAAAGTAGTAATTTCTTATCACTCTCTTAATCCAGATGTGATTTTAATATTCATAGTATCCTGTGGCAGAAAAATCTTTACCTACGTGCTGGATTTCTGACATGCTGTCAGTCACTGCTTGGAAACCCTTCTGTGGATTGTTGCCATCACATTTTAGCACCATGGCCCTAACTATCTCACTGCTGTCATTGCACTGATCTATTAATTTCTACAGGTCATCTCTAAATCCACACAGACCTGAGATCAAATCTCGTTTTTCTTCCCTGACAAAATGGACTACTTACACATTTCATTTCCAACCTTTCAACACCTCTAACAAGAGAAAAATACAATTTATAACCACCATTACCAACTATACCATAATTTAAATGTAGCCACTCATGTCTTCTGTACCTTTTCTATACAGAACATTTGTTTCAGGTACAGTGATTTTATAACAATAACAACTTCAATGCCTTTGTTCTGGTTGCCAGTAAGCACTACAAGGGACATCACACATTTCTGGTGCAGACAATTAGAGATAACGAGTATGAAGATATGGATCTAGAGTCAACTAGCTTGCTGAGATGTATAATTGTGTCGTGGCTGTCCATGTGTCATGTCTGTGTCATGCTGTGTCTACTCCCTTCTTTTTTATTTTGGAGAAGTTTTGTTTTTAGCCATTGAAGACCTTGTTCCTGGATCCAGCAGTCTGCTTGATATCCTCTTCTGGTTAAGTACATGCACTGCCAGCTTAAGGGTTTAATTTTCCTGTTTTGCATAGTGTTTGGTTGGAGAAGAAGTAGGAATAATTAGGTGCAATAATGGTCTGTTCATGCCTGCAAAGTAAAATGAACACATTCACAGGCTCACTTCCTTCTGCTGTTGGTGCAGACTCTTTTACTCAGGCTGATTTGCAGTGGAAGCTTATCTCTAGGTTCTGGCTGTGAGAGAAAAAGTAAATAAGCCCAAGCAATTAGTGTAATGTTCATGCAGGTGCAAAGAGCCTGCATAAAGCCCTATTTACTCTTGCCTTCAAACCCCTTTAATCATCATTGTGGAGCTTAAGTTGTACATGAGGCTTATGTGTGGTGTATTTCCCAGACTGAGTATTTGAGTGCTTCTATTTCACTATAGAAATCCTCAGCCCTGGAGACATATCTGGTACCAAAATAACTCTGAACATCTTCTTAGTCCTTGATGGAATGAGCCACTTTAGTAATGAGTGGACAAGCTGTAGAGTCTCCAGTGTCATTTGTAAGTTTATAGTACTGCTTAGTAGCACTGTAAAAAATAATTCTGATTCGTGTAATTCTACAAACAATAAATAAGTGTGGCAAATGTAAAGTGATGGGAATCAAAGGCTACTGAAAAACATCCACACTACCTTGGTAATTACCTGCACATCTAATGAAATGTAAACCTCTGTGGAAATCAATATACCACTGGGATTGTCTTTTCTGTAATTTAATATTTCTTATAAAATTATTTTTTTTTCCCCAGTAAGGGAATTTCCTTTCATTTGCTTGTTCTAATAGTACTTTAAAATTGAGCAGTTAAAACGTTGTTGAGAGTATTTCCCAAAAAAGCTATATTCATGTTGCTGAAATTCACAATAACTGCTTATTTCTTTCTCATGTGGTGCATCCTAAACGTGAGCGATTTATCTATTAGGTTCACACTAGTGCTTAGGCCTTAGGGGATAATTTCAGGCAAAAATTCTATAATATTTTCTGCAGGAAATATCTTCCTTTAAGGACAAAAAAATCACAAGGCTATTGAACTAATTCTTGTCTTCTCTGGTAAACTACAACAACAAAAAAAGGCAATTTTAGCCCATTTATTAAGAAAAGCTTTAGGTATAAGCAAATAGTTGAAGTGTGACCATTGTGTACTTTATTTTTGGGTGAAGGATTCATAAAATTGACTGAGTCATGGATTTTAGGGTTCAAAGACAATGTTTAATCAGCTAATGTAATCTCATCTATGAATTAGTTCATTGAATTCCAGTCTTGCACTAAGACCAAAACATGTGTTGGCTGAAGAAGATCTATAATGCATGTAAGCTTATGTTTCTTGTAGGTGTTTCTCTTTTTGTTTTTTTCTTTTTTTTCCTATTTTCTCCTAAAACATGATGTATCTCAGACACAGAACTTAAAGATAGCTGAAAATTTTGGGCATTTATCATCATCCCTGGTCAGTTGTCAAACTTTGACTCCATCTGCTACTGCATGTCTCATTAGTGTACATGTTTTTCTCTTGGTGTCTTCTCCTCCTGGGCTGACAGAATAACACAATTTTTTCTCCCAGACAGGGTATTTACAGGGAGGACAGAGAACAATACTGTTAAAAGGAAGCTGGGGAAATAAGAGAGAAAAACCCTCATCAAGTCAGTCTTCAATGCCCCATCTCCCTTTGGGAATTTAAGGCCAGCCTTATATCCGAGTGTCAAAACTGGCCCAGACATCTCACTGAGGTGGGTCATATCGGGATTTTGAAGGAGTTGTTGGTGATGGGGTAGAAACAGGCAGGAAGGTTGTTCCAGGGGGATCTACACAAGGGTCTCAGGTTTCTACCCTCTTACTCCCATTCCTCTGGAGTACAGGACTTAATCTCTTTACTGCCATGTAGTTGAAAATCCATATAATTTCCTACAACAGCCCCCTTGGTCTCCCTCCTTCCTTTCCAAATTCCTGGGAGTGCGTAAGGAGGATGGAGGAGGTGAAGGCCAGGGACTCCTAAGAGGGAAAAAAGATAAAGGGCAGGGAGGGGAGGAGAAAGGAAGCTGTGGAGGATCCTGGTGTGTAAAGCTTCCTGATTCTGATACACCAGGTAGTAGCAGGGACATATGGCTTCTTGAGAAGTGTAGTGACTACTGTCTCATGTCCTCCATGGGCCACACCACAAATGCATGCCTTGCACAGCATCTTCTGTTTCCCATGTTTGCACCCTGAGCCAGATCCTGAACCAGAAAACTTCAAATATTTTCTAGACTGCAAGACTTCAGATTTTGGTAATTTTGCTCTCAGTGGTATTATTTACCAGGAATGATGACTGAACCCTATGACAGTGGTAATTTTGATAATTTTTTGTGTGTCATGCAGTCTTTTTTTTTCCAATTACTTTTGCATCTACCATTCCAAGTCCATCCAGTTCCAAACACGCACTAATGTATATTGTTCCAAATCTCCCCACTGGTGCATTCTGTACTTTTTCATGGGGAAGTGATTCATCATGTGCCTGAAATCCATGAGTATCTCAGACACATTTCTAGTGTATAGCTGAATGTAACCAGATCCAGGTATAAGGAACACTAGCAAGAGCATCTCACTGGTGGCTGGTTCTACATTCAGGCCACGAGTAATACCTGAATCACTGTATAATTGCTTCAAAGAGATGCAGAAGCCAGCTGCTACAGAAAATGGAGGAGAGTGGCTACTGGCCTTTTTGGTAGTGTTTATAGTTCTGTACTTAATGTATTTTCTCAGTTACAAGTTCATGTTAACTTGACAAGTGAAACATAAGATTTACTTGCCCTTTATTTTGGCTTCTGTACAAATATATTAAAATTATCCTCTTTTATTGGTACTGCAAATGTAAGGTGTGTTTTCAATTACCATAAAGAAATTAATCTTGTAGACGCCGGATTGCTAAATCTTTTGAATTATTTGATTTGCACACGTTTTAAAAAAAAATTTAAAAAAAATTAGCGGAGATGTAGTTGAAAAACAAATACAACAGTTGTGGGGTTGGCAAATGAAACTGTCCTTTTCCATCTTGGACATTTTTCATTCTTCGTTATGGCAAAACAGAAGTCTGAGTTTCAGCCCAAAACCTAGATGATTTCTGACGGTATACAGCCAATCACTCATGAGTAATGACGATTGTGCTCAAGAAAAGGGTGGGGGTTTTGTCTATAACACATTTAACAGAGGCTTAATACAGCTCTGTCGAGTTGAAAAGCACTGCGTAAGTTGGAGTTTTCTTTGTGAGCATACAGCAGCTGGAGAAATCTGTTCTGGGAAGGAAATTTGCTGGACATGGGGAAAGGTGGAAGATGCCCAGGAGAAATAAATCTGGAGTCTGTGGAGATGATAGGACAACCACACATGGGAACTGGAGAGTAAGGCTGGGGTTCTTCAGATCTAGTTAAGCAGGTTGCAATTCAACACCCACGCTTTGAAATAACAGGAAGAGCTTTGCAAACTACCATCTCCATAGGATAGATCCTGTCTATGGAATGCATTTTTAGCCCTTTTTGTAGGAAAATTGCTGGTGATGTCACACAAGATAGCAGAAGTCTTAGGCTGGATTTAGGTGAAGTAAGACTAAAACCCTCATGAAGTGCAAATTAATTGGAATGAGTTTAATTGGGACCACCAGTTTATTGGGATATCTCCTGGGGAACTGATTTAGTCTAATGAGAATGGATGGCAGTATCTACCGATTAACTGGGAGAGAGTTAGCATGTGTTGAGCTTAATGGGAAGGGCTCTGGCAAGTTTCGAAGTGTGTTCAAGGTTTTTTCCTATTCCAGAAGGATAAAGTCTGCTTTTAGTTACCATTGTCAGAAGATATTTTATTTAGGAATGAATCCTATTCACACTGTTTTGCATACAAATTCTTCCTTCCACCAGCAGGTTACCCAGTTGTGATATAATAAGGGAAACATATATTTTTGAAAAGTCAGACCATCTGTCTTCCTGCAGTAAATATAATTAGAAATAGATATAAGGTACCTTAGCAGGGAAAGGAAAAGCAATTCTGCTGTCAATGGGCACAGCAGACAAGACAGGATTGACAGATACTTGTGATATTTTAACAGCTATGTTCCTAGACTTTCTTTTCTGTCTGTATCCGTTGGGTGCTAAAAAATTATTCCTACTCTGATCACTTCAGGGACTAATTATATGCTTAAATTTATAGAATTATTGAAACCACAGCTAGATCATGTATAAAATTTTGCCTTCAAAGTTCCTTTGAGTGCCATGTCCAAGATACATCTCCTGTCCTTGCTTGTACTGACTTTTCATATCTTTTCCCTTTGAAACAGTCTGTGATTGTCTAAAATTCTTGGCATCTCAATTTAGTATAATTCAGAATTTCATATTCAGTGTACGATGTCATAAACAACACCTTAATATCTACTGATGTTGCCCTTTGGTTATCCTTAACTGCTTGTAAAAATTCACTATGGTTAAGATTTTTACTTTGAGTTAAAAACTCTCTCCTGGTAGCACAATGTCCTTCCTGAGAAGGTTTTGATTTAAGATCTCCATCCCTTTAACTTGGCTCAGGCTTAAATATTTGTACTGTTGAATTTTAATTCTTTGTACTGTTCCCAGGGATCCAGGGCAGAAAAGTTTGAGTGCAGCAATAATATGAATGATTGATACAGCCTCTATCAAAGTTGCCAATTTGCTAATCTCAACATTTGCAATGTTAATGTTTTCTACAAAATTGTCAGTTATCTTGTCTATTATGGTATTAAATAACCCTGGCTGCCAGAGCCAAGCTGTGCAGAAGTCAGCTACACAGTTTTTAAACACATTAATGTAGAAGATATGAAAAAAGAGCCTTTTCCCTTCCTCCTGGCACCTTTCATTTGTTGCAGGTGTTTGCATTTCAGGAGTTCTAGGAGAAAATCCATGTAAACAGGTTACTCTCCAAGGTGCTGTTTGACTGTAAAGACAGCAGTTTATACCACAACTCTGCTTCTTTTTCATTTCTACTGTCAATTCCTGTTACTTCTTTCCACTTCACAATCCAGTGCACTCTTCCAGTGTGAGACCAGACCTCCCACTGACAAACTGTGGTCATAGAGAAGTAATTCCCATTTTTTTTCTAGCTATCATTTTCCAGACACCAGGCTGCTTCCATTAAGGCTGTCAATCATCTGAAGACTCCTTGGATTCAACCCCTCTATCTGGACTCAGAGCTTTTTCTTCCCTGTCAGTGATATCCCGCTCTCTCCTCAGCCCACTGTAAGCATGATTTCTTTACTTTTGTATTTGCACTGTCCTCTGTAGGTCAAAAACTGGTCCTGTTTGTAACTAGGCACTTACTGAGGCCATTTTTATTGTGCAGCTCATGCTCCGCCTTCAGCTTTCTTGCTCACAGGTGACTCTGTGTGCTACCAGGACAAATGTACAGCATAAATCTCTAATCAAGGGGGAATGTGAAAATACAGCATTTCCTAATCCATAAGAAGTGGTGTAACTTTGCAAGGATTTTCAGGCTTTTTCAGCCTATACAAAGTTTATACCACAAAAGAAAAAAAATGATAAAAGAAACAACCCCCTGTAGTGAGCCACCCAATCTACTGTTTCCTTCAACATCTATATGCTGATAAAAGCATTTCATACTCCAGAAGGAGAAATGTGGGGTAGAGTTTGTGATCTGTATAGAAAATAGGGATTTCATTAAAAGGAAGAATTAATCTGATTACTGAGTGATTTTCAACATAAAAAAGTTGCATCTGAAAGTTGATTTATGTGTCTATATCCACCCCCCAGAATTTTGCTATTGAATCCCATAGAATATGTTTAAAAATAACTATTGAATTTATAATACAGAACCTACATTGACACAATTAAACCTGATCGTGTCACTCTTCTGCAGATAAATAATTGCTTCAAACTCACTTGATGGCACAGTACATAGTCAATCATTTAGAAGACAGTGCCAAGAATCTTGGTTTCTTAGCTGTGGTAGCAAATTTTGACATCATGAGCAAAAGCTTCCCATCCTGCGGTATTAGGGATCTCTGCAGAACTGCTTAGGGCATCTGTTGTTGATGCAGGAGGAGGTAATAGAGTCTGAGTAGGATGGGAAAAGATGTTTTGACACACTGCAAAATCATCACACACCACAGGATACAGCAACTCCGTTCAAAACCCAATAAGCTGCTACAAAGCAGAGCTGGCTTTACTGTGTTTTGTAGAAGGAGGATTGCAAGCCAAGATGCGAGAAAGTGGAGAGGCTTGGAAAATTTTTAAGAGGACCTTTGTAGAAACCTTCCTCTGAGACTTTCTACAACAGTTGAGACCTTAGGAGAGGATGATCAAAGCCCTTAGAGCTCATCAGATTTTAATTTAAAAACCCACAGGCTTTAGGATGTAGGGACACACTTCTGTGGGTGTGTAAAGCCTTTGTTCACTTCAGGTTAAATCTGATCTCTACTTCATAATGAATCAAAGCTTTTATAACTGTCAGTCTTGGTAAAGGAACCGGTTTTTTTTAAAAAAACACTGATGGAACTACAGGAACAGCTAAACCAGGAATGAGCAAAATATAACTTTGTACCCTGCTAAATAAAATATGTTTAGGGATGCTGCTGGTACTGTCATCTATATAACACAATGTCCTCTCACCCCAGCATGTTACCAAGCACTTATTGACATTAAACTTGGAGAATCACACCTGGAGTATGACTATATTGTTTAGATAATCTATGTAAAAAGAAAACTCTCTTCATAAATGCCCTAGCACTGGGCAGCTATCTGCTAATTCTGCAGTGCTTAATAGAGCACAGTAAATATGAAAGCTGTATTTAGATAAGGAAGTATCTTCACACTCTTGGGAAAAGCTCTGTCTACTTAAGTAATGATTCTTGACTTGCTTTTAGTCATTGTGTGGCTGTTCTTCCCAGGTTGATGCACTGTTTTCAAGAAGATAAGATTTGATGGTATAAGTTTTTAATGTCTTGGGCTATCTGCTCTACTTAAATTTTTGAAGTCTTTGTCTTTTGGTTTTGGTTGTTTTTTTTTTTTTTTTTTAAGGATTCTTTTAAGTTTATTTCTCCTGTAGGACAAAAAGAAGAAACATGGATATCCAGAGGGAACATAGGGATTTGTAGCTTTGAATTATGGAGTATCATCACGTCACAGGACCTGGGTATTCATCTCCTGTAACTTAAATTCGTCTCACCACCTACAAGAAAGACACTGGATAAAACTGCTTGTCTAGTCTCTAGTCAGTGGAAGAGATGTGCCCAAAGGATGTTTCTGCCTACGTGCTTAGACACCTGTTTGAAGGTGGCAGTCACATTGTAGAGGTGTTTCTATCTGTCATTGTGATAGAGGGGAGCCTGGGCACTAGCCGAGTCCTTATATTTAATTAATAAGCTAGAAGTAGGAGACATGAAACACAAGTTTTGTCCTGAGTTCTGACTATTGCTTCCTTGTATTAATTTTCCCAAACCCAAAAAGCCCATTGACTTCAGTTCCATTAGAGAACTAAAGCCAAAGCACACTCCTCCATGCCTTGTAGGTAAAATATCAAAGTTATTGTTTAAATTTCTTCTAGTGATGTGGACCCCAGCTGCATTATTATACCTACATAGTATCTTACAGGTTATTTTCCTCTATCTTTTCCTTCTTTTACCTGTTCTCAGTGTTTCAGACCTTATAGCTGGTATTGACTGCTATCAGTTCTTCTTTCTATTTGCTACTTGTACAGCTTCCATTTTATGCAGCAATTTCTCCTTCTTCTCCTAAAGTTTTTTAATCATAGGTTTCTAGTCTTTTATTCCTAGATGTGAGATTTGTTTTTAGCAAAACAATGTGAACAGTGATTGATAAGTGTTTAAAATCTTTTCTCCCAGATGGCTTGGCTCAAAATAATTTGCAAGATTCACTACTTTGCATTGAAAAAAGAGATCATTGGTTTGGACTTTATTCTTTGTACCAATATAAAATGTAACAAATTAATGATCTCTTTCCCTTAAGCTACAACTCATTTTAGTTCAAACATGAGTCTCTGCATTTATAATAAAGAAGGCAAGGAGAGAATTCCTTCATGTTTAATGCAGCATTTTCATGATCAGAAGATTGTTACTGTAATTTTTTTAACCACTGCTAAGGAGCTCTGTAGTGGCTGTAAGTGACCATCAACATAGGTTATTAAAGCTAAAGATGACAGATTTTTTCCTCCTCTGTGTTACAAACAGCTCTTTATAGAGATTCTGCACAACTCATTGCAGTGCTGCTATGGTCTGTGGCAGGCAGAGACCAGCATGTGATCTACCTCTGCTGTCTATTAATAATTGAGGAATATTCAGGACTACTATTTTAGGGTTGCCAGGCACAATACAGAGTGCTCTTCCCAAGCTCTGCAATCCACTTAGCCTATCCAGAACAAGCTAAGTTAACCATTTTAGTTGCACAAGTCTTTTCCATGAGCTGAAGTAATTTTCCAGCACCAATACATATACATAGTTTCTAAATCTTCTAGTTCATTACCAGATTCTTAGTTCTGGCATACAGGCAGCTAAAGAGTCTCTTTCCATACATCTTGGTGGCTGGATGAGTTTTATCCTTGACACCTCGTTTGTATCGCAAAAGAGACTTCTTCTTCACCTTTCAATCTGCTTTTTGTTATCTAGGTTGATACCCGGCTGGTATAGCTTGCCAGTTTCATGGGCAGGACTTTCCTGTTTGCTTTAGATGAATGCAGCTAAACCAAGCATCTTCTTTTCCTCACAGCAGGTGGGTGAGGATTCCACAGAACCCAAATGCTCCATCTAAAGCCACACGCCTTACTATCAGCTCTCACGTAGTATAGGAAGGCTCTCTGACCAGAACTTGTATGAATGGCTCCTGTCTTTCAGCAGTCTACTGGGAAGTCTGTTAGAGACAATAGAGCAAGCTGGCATTGGCACCTGTGGGGGAATAACCATTCCAATTCCTCATTCTAATCTCTGAGCCTTTAGAACTGGTTAAATCGGCTTAAGGGAGGGCATGTGTAGTTAAAATGCTGAAAGAAGCAGGCAGATTCATGCTTCTTTAGAACTCTCTTCCAAAAGGGCTTCTGGCCTGTATTTCTTCCTCGTCATGGAATATATTCTTACTCTTAATATTTATCTCTCGCTATTTAGCCAAAAGAAAAATTCCTGGAAGCTGAGCAATAGAAAGCTGAGCAAGACCATGTAGTGAAGGTTTATGAAAAATCTCATTGCAGCAGATAAAGCCAATTACATGTGTCACCAAGGAGTAAAATAAACCTTGCTCAAATGAAATTTCTTCCCTTGATGTTATATTTACGAAGCTCTTGAGTCACTGTAACTGGGAACACTGAGATGAAGATACATTAATATAACAGCATGAAAACTCACAGAGGAGCAGAGCAGGTACTGGGGAATCATCCAATGGGGAGATAATTCTCCAGTCACCCTGAGAAGGGAAGAGGAGACAGCTGCTTTCCCTGATGTCGCACGGGACTGTTGGCATCTCTCCTGCCTACAGACTACTTCCCTCCTCAGTGTGCTCTAGGAAGAAATATCTAACAGGAAAAAATAAAGGCGTGAATAAGCAGAGACATTCAGGCTGAGGAGGAAAAGTTCTGTGTTCTTCAGCCACTGGCAGGGGTCTCTCCTGGTTGCAGGGTTCCCAGGACTCCAGCCAAGGAGAGAGGGGAACCACTGTCCCTGGGGTGTCTCCAGAGGAGAGTTTTGCTTGTTCATCTTCCTTCTCATGTCAACCCCGTAAAGTCACATGGCTTGGGCTTTACCTGTCAGAAACCTTAGTGTAGCAGGTTTACATAACCATATTTTCAATTCTTTACGTTTTCTTACTAGGCTTACTTAGAGATCTAACAAAACTGACTTCTCCATTGAGACAACTTTCATTAGCATCTTGAGCTGAGTATTGAATGGCTGCACGGTATTAGAAGAAATTAAATCTATCTTAATAAGATCTCTCTGTATCCACACTAGAAATTTGAAAGAAAAATAGCTAAAATATTTAAACAGGAAAGTACCAGAAATTTTGATAGAAACCTTAAATTATCAACTGATTTGAGACAAAAACATGTCTCAAATTATGTTGTACCATGTTCACTTCACTTAGTCCCTGTATACAAAAAACCCTAGATTTTGGGACAAAACAGAATACGTTAATCAGCCAATATTGGAACAAATTTCATTGAAATGACTAGAGTTGGTGTACAAAGATCCATTCAGTAAATTATGCTTTAAAAAATGCATTGAGAGACTTGGGCTAATTTTATTAGAGGTTTTAATTCAGATTCTCTGTCTAGTAGTTGGGTAACTGTGAAAGAACTATTTATTAATTTAAAGCTCATGTAGCTGATTGATGCATGCTAATGCATTTTAGATTTAATAATCACATCTTCCTTAATTGAATTGTATTTGCTCAGACAGAGCATGTAATTAAATTAAGTCTTTTCTAATCCTTCTCGTGCCAGATTATTCTATGGTACATTGGGGAAGAATAGTCAGAAGTGTGAATTTAGTTAATTTAAGCGCACCGAAAAATTCTGTAGTCATGTGAAAGTTTGATATATCAATCATTTTCCAAAATAAAGAGATTTATTCTTCCACACAAATGTTCTGCAATAATTAAGAAGTGTATAGAGGAAACAAGATTTAAAATACAACTAGCAAGGAACCAGTTTAAGAAAATACAGCAAATTTCTACAGCAGGTAGTGAGATCTTCATACCACATGGCCAGCAAGTCACTTTAGACAATTGCTCTCAGATACTGTTATGGAGAATGAAGATATAAGAGGGAAGATACAGAAAACAAAGCCAAGATGTGCCTAAGAAATCAAAGAACAGAGGAATTAGAAAGTGCTTTACTGGACACAATGTGCTTGTGTATACATTGTCAGCTCTTTCCAAGATGCAGGTCCAGAGCCTAGGAAGGGTATTCCGAGACTAAAGGATAAAAAACCTGGTTTTGATGCAGGGGAAAAATCATTTAGAGTTGGGGATGGATTTCAAGAAGACATGCCAAAGAATAGACAGAGCAATAAAAGTATTTTTCAGGAAAGAAATTTATCTGTCAGCTGAAATTTTTATAATCTACTTTGCCCCTTTACTAAAAGAGTTGTAAGAGGAGGATAGAGTTTAGGCATACAGAGGTTTACTTATTGAATGCCTTTTTCTCATTGCTGTGGACCTTTTGATAGACTAAAACTACAGCAATATAATTTGTAGTGTGATCTTCAAGCTTGGCATTTTCTTCTTTTTATGATAGATCAGAGGAATTGAATAAATGGATGTGCTATCAATATATCTTCTGTGCCTATAACATTTTAGATGATCTATTCTGCAAAGTAGTGATATGGAAATAAGCAGCATCTATTTCTCTGATAAATGAGGTGTTGTCTCAAGTCTGAATTACTGACCCCACTAATTTGTCCATCAGAGTTAAATTATAGAATTTATCCTTTTTAGCAAACAACACTTGTTTCTAATTAAATATAACCTGCAGCAGAATCTGGTTTTTCTTCTTGATTTCCCAATAATATAATTCTGTTAAAGATAACATCATAGGGCTGTAGTGTTTTGTCTGAGGATTCTGATATCATGCTCTCTGGCATTTCACTTGAAGAATGATTTGCTCTTAATGTCATATTCAACCTTGTATTAGCAAAGGTCTTATAAAGATTTGTTTCCTTGACTACCCCATGCTACAGGCTTAAAATGTAATTCCATAGCAGTAAAAGGGAAAAAGTCTTTGACACTGGTGTATAATTAATAACATATCACAGAAAGAAATCTGTTTAGCAAAGTGCTGTCAAGGTTCTGCTTGTGAAGTAAAAACATGCTTTTCTTTCTGTGCAAATGATTCGTAAAATAAATGCAGGATGATTACTTTTCTTCCTGGTACAACAAGTACTAGTGTTGATCTTTAATGTTTCTTCCTGGGGCAAGCCTGCTTTGACTGAGCAAGGTATGTCACTTCACACAGCACCTCAGCTTAGCACTGACAACTGTGGGGGTTTGCTCCTAATTTGAAATAATGCCAACCTACAAAGGTATACACTGTGTAAAAGGACATTACAATAAAATCTGTTTACACCTGCACCTCCTGCTAAAGGTCTTTTTGTCACAGTGTCATTTTGAAATATTCCTGAGGTTTTCAGTTCAGTGCATGTCCTGTGTCTAACATGAGCTCAGGATAAAGGCACCTGTCACTTCTTATTTAGCTTTTTTGGAGTGGAAATCCAAGCAGCAAATTTAAATTATAAACAGGGATACTTTATCTAAATTCAATGAATGCAAACAAATCTGGCCCTAGGCTGGGGAAAGGTCCTGCCGTTCCTGGCCTGAGTTCTGCTTAGATATGCTCTTTGATATAAAATATCTACTACACTGGCTGATTGCTCCTCTAAGCAGGAATTAGCTGGATGCTCATCTTTTTCAAGTGCTCAGGACTTTGCTCCAGGTATGAGATATCTTTTGTGGGAAGAAGTTTTTTCCCAGTTTAGAACTGTTTTATTTCGCTGACTTAGGGCCAGTTCTTTGGGAAACCAGCAGCGCTGAGGATCTGTTTATAAATGAACATGATCAGTTCATTATCTAACCCACTGACACCAGGACAAACTTGTTGGAAGACAGAGGTTAGTTTTACCTGCCATCAACTTCCTTGGTCTCCTACAGCATTGCAATTGTGCTTGAAAAAGGTGTCTTTCCTATCAGCTCATTAGAAGCCTTTCGAAGCTAGCTAGTCAGCTTCACAGCCTGTGCTCTTTCTTCTGGCACTATAGATGAAGTTGACAAAACGTGCTTATAGTCTTTCCTTGTACCTATCATCTCCCACATTTCACATCAGTGGTATGCCTTGCCAGGGTAGAGTCCTTCCCAATAATAAAATGCTAAATAAATTATAGCTGCAGGGAATAGAGATGGTGCTGACTGATGCTAACTCCCTGAAGTCAGTGTAATAGTATCTTCTGAGGCTGTGTTAGTGACAGGAGGTTGAAAGAAGAAATGTTTGTTTCTGGAGGGAAAAAGAAAAAGAAAGAAGTACAGGATTAAATATTACACCTCTGGTGAGCAAAGAGGATTCTGCTGGAGGTACATGCCACCTGTGATAATAAAGAAAAGGTCTTATGATGTTGATCATCCTTCATACCTCTAGTACTGTTCTGTGAACACAAAGTATGCAACCAGAAAATGTACTAAATTATCTTTCTCCACCCCTCTCTTGATTTTCACTTCACAAAAGTCATTGTCTTATCTCAATTAATTCTGTATTCTCTCCTGTACAGACTAAATGAAATGGTTTTGGATTCTGCAGATGCAATACTATTTCCAAAAGGTACTTTTCTTTATTTAGGAAAAAAATTAATAGATTATGAAACAGATGATCTATAATGACCTGTGCTAAATACTCTAAATACTATATACTGAGTACCAGTACTCTGCTTGCATATGCTTCTTTCTTTCTTTCTTTCTTTCTTTGTTTGTTTGTTTGTTTGTTTCTTTCTTTCTTTCTCTCTCTCTCTCTGTGATAAACCCTGTCTTTGCCACTTCCAATTTATTTTGAAATGGGAGATAAGCAGCTGGCATTGTAATTTGGATCTAAGAAAACCTAGGAAGTCCTCTGGTATTTTTTTGTAGGCAGTTAATTTGGGTAGAGAAGACCTAGAAGTTATTTGGAAATTTGCTCCTTGCTTCTTGATGACCTTGGCCAAATCATGTCACTTGTCTCTGCTTTGTTTTTCACATTCACAGGTGACACCAGCTTTTGTGAAGGGCTTTGAGATGTGAAATTCCTGCTATAGAACACCTTTCCAGGCTTTTTCTTGTTCTTGTTTTCTCTGCCATCGTGGTGAATTGGCAGATAATCACAAAGGACCGAGGCACTTACAAGAAATACACAGGTCAAAAATACCCACATCCCACACATATTTCTGTTTTTTCAGATATTTTGAAAACAACAGCTTTTTCTGTTCACAGCTGGTCAGTATGGTATCTCTAGGGATTGTCAGAGACAGAGACCAAACCATGGAGATCAGGATGAAGAAAATAACTGAAACTCTCAGGTATCAGAAATGCGTATCAGTGGCCAAGAGATAAAACATATTAAGAAGGAGTTTTGTCGTCATGCAACAGAGGCAATGTTGGAAGTGAGAAGAGTTCATCATCACTTAACACCTTCCTTAGGCTTCTCATAACTGTGGAAGATGTCCTGCTGAGAGGGAGAGACAGAGCAGAAGAACAGTCTCATGCCTTTTGGAAAAATGGAAAGTACTTTCCAGAACAGTCTCTCATGATATCATATTCATGTAGAGCAATCAGGGAGTGGCTGGGCTGCCTTAGGCATCTCTGGGGAAGAGGACTGTGCAAACAATCACCAACCACATAACAATGGGGCAATCATGGGAAGTGAATCTCTGTTCAGAGAGAGGGAGAGGACTGAGGATGTCTGGAAGCCTGTGTGCTCATGCTCATATTCCCAAATTATCCAGGAGAATTCATTTATTTGACTGCAAAACTCGTGAACCTACTCAATATGAGCTTGTGTATTTGCTGCAGGTGTTAACGTGTGTAGGTCCTATTGCCTACTTGGCAATATTTTTAACCTGGAATATGATTGTGAAGAGTTAGTGAGAAACGGACATCTTTACCACAAAGTGCCTGTAAGCATAAAACCATGTAGCCTTAAGTCCTCCTAGAAATGCATTTTTTCAACTGCTATTTTTATAAATTACTTGTTGCTGTGGCATTTATGGTCATTTCCTTCCTCAGAAATGTTATTTTGCAGTTGCTTAGTCCACAAAGCACAAACCTTCTCTGGCTTCTGACTTAACTAACCAACCAGTATAAATTTCTCTTGAAATTCACAGCTGTCTTCATTGAATGTGAGTAAATGAGCCTGTCAGGTTGAGCTGACTCCAAATTTCTTGTCATTGGGATGCAAATCCTTTAAGTATATTTAGGTTATCTCTATTTGATTTTTGTGGGACATGGGGGAGGAGGAGAAACTTCTTCTTCCATAAAGGAGAGAAAATGAAAAAGATGGGCTTTAAATCACTCTGTTCAAAGTCACTATCAAAGTCATCATGTTCCATTCAAGAACCTAAGGATGCTGGGCTTCTGCTTTCCTTATGTTTGTGTGAGAAAAAGAATTTCTCTCCATTGTTTTCATCTTTCACCTATGATTTAAACCTTATTGGGGTTGTGACTGGTAGGTGTCATAGGAGACTCAGGTGCAATCTAGTCACCGGTTCAAATTGCAAAGCCAAACTGCTGGTACTTAGATGTTTTTAATGCCTGACTGAAATTGTTCATCAATTTCCTCACCACTATCCATATTCCTTACCTTCCTGGCCTGGATACCCAGAAATCTGCTTCTTTTAAAATAACATTTCCCTGACACAAGATCTCAGAGCACCACTTAAAATTGCCCAGCTCATATTTAATTAATATTTGGATTTCCCCAACTGAGCATGCTTAAGTATATATTATGGCCTGCAAACTGGAAAACCCCAGATATTCAAGCGCTGGATAAATAACTCTTAATAACATAGAATATAAAAGTATTTGCTACACCTCTTAGTCCTCCTTCAGCTCATAGGCAGAGGCAGAAACAGGATAAAAATCAGTGCAGTGCTCAGAAAGTGCAGCATTTCAGACATGATCATCCTTAACACAAACCCCTTTTTTACTGCTGGTTTATATAATAATTTCTTCCAACTTTGTGGCAGAGTCGCACTCCCAGTCTGCCTCAATGTGAATGAGAAATCAGACCTTGATGTGTAATATTGTAAAAGTTCTATGGTAATATTTAGCTGTAAACTTTGTACATTTTTATTTAAAAAATGTAAGAGTTGTCATTTTGACAGATGATAAAATGTATAATGCACTGTGTGCAGAGGGCTGGTGCTGGCTTTGCAGAGGAAGGAACCAGAGCTGATACCATCCAGCAGTTTGTTTGTCAAACTTTGTAAAAAAGACATATTTAGGGTGTTTCTGAATAATAAGGTCTCCTGAGCTCTTTGCAGCTGGATTCCTGTGATCATGTTTTCAAGAACATTCAAAATGCAGATGGGGGAGGAGAAATGGGTGTAATTTTCATTAGCAGTTGGGTTTATTAAGCAGCTATTATTAGGCTCCAGTTCTTCCCAAAAGAGGATACCATTAAAAATCTGGCTTAAGGCATTAAAGGTAAAACCACAGAACTAACTGCAGCCAAAAGCCTTAAAACTTCAAAAGCTTTTTAAAATATGTTGCTTAATTCCAGAGAGGATCATATGGAGAATACAACCAGATTGAGATCATATAAAGGATTTCTTAACATGTGGTTGGGATGACTTGCATAATCTACTTGTAATTGCTGTTTGTGAGCAGCAGGAATAAAGCAGAGCATGCTCCAAAAACTCAAACAAGTGTAAGGGAAAGTGAAGATTACTGATGACAACAGGAACTAAATATTATAAAAAGTTATTTGATTAAACAGTGCTGTGATGAAATTGCAGTGCAAAATGTGAGGACTCTGCTAAGTCTTTTCCCACATCTTAATGGAGAAAAGAGTTATAAAGATTAATTATTTAGGAAGACAGCCTGTATTTTCCACTTCTTAACCAGTGTTTACAAAACCAAAGAAATCTTCTCCAGACACTTACTGTGGTAAGAACAGGAGTTTTACGAGCAGTGACAGCAGAATTTTAACTCTGTGCCACATTCCTCTACTGTTCTATGTGTTTAGTCTTGCCCAGTTTAATACAGCAAGCTCTCCCCTTATTTCAGGATTGCATTTTTTAGCTCTTAGCAAAATCAGACACCATGGTTTATATTTTATATTTATAGTTCAACTTCTGATGTGACAGAGGTTTCAACTGGATACCATTTTCTGTGATCAGAAGTGTGCTTTCAAATATTTTTAAATATTTTATAGATTAGCACCCAAAAGGAAGCAGAGTCTAGAAGAAAAGTAACTGCTACATCAGCTTCTTTTCTGTGACTGCTGATGAATTAATGATTATTCTTTTACATCTCTTATACCAATAGCAGGCATGAAAGGCTTTAACATTCAGGATACCCAAAAACATTAGAAGAGAGAGGCCACAGTGAAGTCCTGGATAAGTTGGGATGAGAGGGACCAGTCACTGGGAGAGGGGGAATTGTGAGTCACCTGTTAGGGCAGGGAGTAACTTGTCTCCTGGGAGCATCTCATGTTATCTGCAGGCAAGGGGAGCAAGGGATCCCTACCTGGGTGTCTTTCTTTTCCTACTCATTGAATTTGAGCACACAAAATAGTCAAAACATGTGTAGGTGTGTGTGTATATGTGTGTATACAGAGGGATGGGGTAGGGGAGACAGGGAGAAAATAAACACATGGTTCACATATTTGGACTTGTATAAGGGTAGAGAAATCACAAGTGTTTGATTTTAGACTGACAAACTAAACAAAACAAACAAAAAAATAAATACACACAGGTGTTCCTCCTAAGCAGGAAAGGGAGGCAAAGGTGTCCAAGAGCCCAGTCCACCATAAGCTGTTGAATAACCAGACCAGCTGTTATTCAATTCAACTCTCTCTGAAGTACTGAGGGCTTTTGGAGTGCCCTGAAAATCAAAAGGTTTGACTTATCTAAATCAGTTATGGTACTTTCTTCCTCAGCTTTTTCTTTTTAATAGAGTTTCCATTTCACATTTGTTTTGTTTTGTTTTGTGTCTTCAGTTTCAATATTTCAGAAAGCAAAGCAGTCTGGAGTTAAGTGGTGTACAGAGCTCGATTGATCTTCTTCAAGTCTCTAAAGCTATCTTCAATGACTGTCATATTAGTGGGATAAAGAAAGGCACAGTGCTCCAAGGGACTGGTTTTACGTCTTTCTGTGATGTTCTCTGAAATAATTTCTCAAGGATTTAACTGGATGCTGAAACAGCAGTTTAAAAATTCTTTGCTTTGATCTGAAATACCTGATAAAAACACACGGATTTTCTGGAGTTCTTGTTTCTGTTTTTCTAATATTTTTATTTTATTTACCAGCCCGAATGACTCTACTTTTTTTGTCTTTTGTGGCCCATAGGTAATAAATGTTGGGCTACAGATGAAGACAAAATCCTGAAGTGATTTGGGCAAAAAGAAAAAGCAACAAAAGAAGAGTGGAGAAAAAAAGGAATAACCTGAGGCCAAATGTTATTTATGCTTTTACAGTGTTTATACATATAATGTTATTTATGCTTTTACAGTGTTTAAACATATATTTATGAACAAATGTCAGCTACAATCCAGCTGTAACTTTGCCCTGCTGTTAGCCAGTTGCAAAAGCTCAGTCCCCTATTCATTGTTAGCTATTGAAATAGGATTCTGAGATAAGAACTATAACATTTTCAAAAATTTGTTTGTTAGCAAAGGCTGGTGCCTGTGCTGTATGTTACTATAGTCCGTACTCACTCAAAATCCACAGTAAACCTTTTCCTCCATTTCGAGCTGCTCATCCATGCAATTACTACCTGAGATCTTTGGAAATTCAAAACTGTCATTCTTTCCTTTCTAAATATTATCTTCACATTCCTTTGTAACTTTACTCCTACCAGTGAGCACAATGTCCCAGCAGCATTAGCAACAAGCCAGGGCAGCAATGGCATTGCCATTTTTTTGACATCTTCAAGCTATTTTGAATCAGTGGTGTGGTGTCTTGCAATGGGGAGCCCACAAAGGCTGCAGTGTTTTCCTCTCTCAGTTATTAACTGGCATGTGAGGGTGACACTGACACTGTGGTGGCAGACACATGCAGGTTGGAAATTAATATGCTGAGATTGATAGTTACAAAAGACTTTAAAAGTCAGACCATCCAAGCTCTATTAAATCACTTAACAAAAGCTGAGTGGAAGCATCTAAGAAGCATGAGAAAACCTTGGATTACCTTATTTAGATTTGATACTCAATGAAAACATAAATATTTAAAACCCATGATGTTATTAACTAAATTTACCAGAATTATTTTAAAGATACAATTTGCTCAGCTAGATCATCAGTCAAGGCAATCTCTATTTAAATTGATGGAGCTATGTCACTGTACACAGCTTGAGCTCTTCATCATGAAATCTTTTCTAAGCACAACTGGTATTAGAGCTTGAGGGGGTTTTTTTTGTGACAGCTACATACATGTTTTTCCGATGACTTAAGAACTGTAAAACCATATTTAATATATTAAAAAATAAAAGCACTTATGATGACTTACCATTCTGTAAAGTTTATCCTCCAGATCCTGATTAATTCTTTGTAAGGCTAGGTAATTGTTTTGTATCCTAAAACAAAGATGATATCATGTAACTGAGTGCATTGCTTTTCATGTTGTTTTTTACCTGCATTTTCACATCAGTACAAAACCTTGGCTTGCACTACTTGAATTCCATTTGCTTATCACTCTTGTTACCAGTCAATGGTTGCCTTTGAAATGCAATTACCACCTGCTTCCTAAGCAAACTTCTTTCTCGTATTTGCTTACTATATTTAGCAGCAAATTCCAGCAGGAAGTGAAGATATGTTGGTTGTTCTGCACTTGTGTGCAGACACACATTACAGCCTAGGAACTTGCACAAGGTAATTATAGTTTTACATCAGGCTCAAGAATAGTATGTTAGAGAGGAAGTTTGAGTTGTAGGCTTAGGGAGCACAAAAATAAAAGATTTATTGTGAAATTGCAGCAGAATCCTGATGACTGTAGCAACATGTGGGCATCAACATGTGACTTAGAAGAGAATATTTCTTCTTTCAACAAAAGTTCAAGGAGTTGTGTATTTTTTTCAGGAAGTATATTTAGATAGCTTAGCTGGGAGAAGATGGGTATTTATTTTTATCAGCACTCAGAGATTGAACGAACTCACAAAATGAGGCTTCCCTGCTTATTCCAGAGCAACACACCAAAGAAAGGTTTCACCCTGCACATCTTCAGGTTACTTAGATGGTAACCTTGGTATTGTAATGAAAAAGCTGCACAACCTGTAGGAAAACCATTGGTATTCTGGTAGCAGCTTTCTCTTCACAGAACCTAAGGAGGATAGGTCCTTGTTCATTAGTACCGATCACCTCAGCATGATGTATAACAAATGTAAAGCAAATGTTAGAAGCTCAGCTGTGAAAAGTTTGTCTGAATAAATCTATATGTCTATACTGATCAACAGGTCAAATTATTTTCAGCAGTGAGGAGATTTTAGGTAATGTGCAAGTATTTTCACTGTAAGAGTGAACTCTCATGTAATACACATTTATACAGCAGAATGCACTTCCTCTGAGAAGTCTGAATCTGGGTGTAGTTTCTGTGGTTATCAGGACGGGACTGGGATTAAAGAAGTCTCTTTGGTTTGTCATTTGTTTAGGAGTGGCTGTTGAAACTGGAATGAAGATCTGTTTTCCAAACATGCCATAGCTTTGAATCAAGGGGTCCAGCCTACCCCTTCCTGGCAACGTGATGCTTCTCCCAGATTCCGTTGCCATGGAGATTTTCTTTCCAGTTAAATGATCAGAATTCTCCATTCAGGGCAGGCCAGTGGCTTGCAGTGCCCCTCTTAAGGGATGCAGAGCTCTGGCTGGGGCTCCCAGCAATGCAATAGCATCTGCTGCATGGACCTGAGAGGAGATGCCTGTGCCGAGGACATCTGCTCTGTGGATATAAATAATGACATTCCCATGGGTGAACCTCCTCAGGGTACCAAGGGTCAGCCCAGAATCAGGGCAGCCATTTCCAATATGCTTTGCAAGCCTGGGGGAAGTCTCAGTGTTGCCTACATTTTACAGAGCTGCTGAGCAGAGACTTCCTTCCTGTGAGGAGGATCTGTGGTAAACGATGTTTGCTTAGGTGGTGAACCAAATGGGCTGAAAATCTCTGAGACTTGTACTGTGAGACTTGGTCAATACTCACCAGTTCTCATAGTGCCATTGTGTTTGTGTCCAGGTGACTTAAAGGATTGACTCAAGTTTACAATTCTCTGCATTGTCCATGCTTCTCACGGCATTTACCACTAAGCCTCTCTATAGACATTGATTTGTGCAGCTCTAGGTTTACTTGGGATTTTCCCAGCCATTTAGCTGACAACAAAACTGAGACAAATCTCAGGGTACTCTTTACCCAGCTTTTCGTGGCACAGAAGAAAGCAGAGATGATCTTGATACAAGGACGGTTAAAATGGCTTTGCCTGCAGCTACTCAGCACAAATACTTTGTTTTGCTGGTAAGGATGTGTGCCACGGTGCAGGAAGAAAGGATTTTGAGAAATAAAATGGTGCCTTCTGGCTGAGCCCAAAAGTGCCCCAGCATCTTCTCTGTCATGGTCCACATTTTTTGTTTAGTAAAGCAAAATAGAACAGGTTAAACTTGCTTGGCACCCAGGAAGTTTGTGGTTCAAGTGGAGGTGGTGTAAAAATGGATTTAAACAGTTAGCACCTGCAATGCCCTAAAAGTTTTCATGGGTTCAAAAGCACTTGCATAACTTCCTGAAAGTAAAGGGAAGAAAAAATTTGGTTCAGGGCTCTTCTAGGTGTCGCTATACCACAGGCTGTTCTGCAGTGGTTACTGAGATGGACAGCTCAAGGGAAACCCTGAAGGTTCCCTTTCCGTAACTTTGAGACCATGAATAAAACTAGCAGTAATTGCTGCTTGGATAGAAGGCTTATCATGGTAAAAATGGGTTTGTTCCTCAGCTTCTGTTGTCACTTTTTCTTTTGATATGGATGACTGAAAGGTTAATTATCATTAACTGTTTTTCAATGACAACACTTCCATGCCACAGATGGTGGTAGAGTGTTTTGCAAGAGTTTTTCACAATCTCCTTCTCCCTTTGTAACTTCTTTTGCCTTTGCTCATCAAATTTTTGCCTGTTGTATGTTTAGGAGAAAGTAGCCCACAAACTCTAGTTCTCTAACACATTAATTTTGCACTGAGAAAATGACCACCTCCCAGTACAGTCAAATCCAATCTAAAAAAAATCCACAGTAAGTAGGAAGCTGAGCTTCAAAAAGTGTTTCTATTGAGAACAGTATGCAAAGGTAGTCAAAATAAGTACAAACACATGCACACGTATACAAGCACATACACATGCACGTATATGCATAAACCCCAAACTGGAAATTCACTGTGCCAAAAGAAGTGTCAGCAAATGTAGGTGGCAAGGAGAGAAATGGACCCAGAAATACATGGAAGAAAGTGTTAAAGGGATAAAAAAGGAACAGAGTCAGATCAATCTTCAGGCAAAACTGTAAGATAAAGAGAAGCAGAAATAAAGAGTAGGGAAAGTTCAAATTTGAAAATGATCAGATGACCAAATGGTAACTTAACGTTTGGAAAAAAAAAATACACCCAGATAGCCTGAACGTTGTGAAGTATGAAATATTTTAACGTTGTAAATCTGGCTTCTTTGAAAATAAAATGAAGGGTAGGCTTCACTATCATGCAAAACTGCTATAAGGATAAACTCATGTGAATTGATAACCTATTATCATTTGTTCATGTATTTTTGTGTTGTTCATGTTGTTAGGAGATACTCATGTGACTTCAGGTGCACATATATGCATCCATTAAACAAATATTTCGATTCTTGAACAAATTAGGGCCTAATGAAAAATATTCTGACCATATTGAATGTCTATGCTCCAACCCACCAGACAACACACTCCTCCCTAAGACTGCAGATCACCACTGAAGAGGAAGTCTGCAAAAGCCTCTATTTCTCTGCTTCCACTCAATCTCAAGCCCTCATAAGGCCATGAAATACATCTAAAGTAAAACTTGGGCTGACTTTCTATAAAGAAGAGAATTTCTCCCAGAGTGCAGTTAGCTTTGGAAAGTGACTCTTGGAAGAGTAGCTTCTTGTTCAAAAAACTTCTCTCTCTATTATCACAAGTTATACCAACATCCTTATGAAAACAATAGTTTTTCCTCCAGGATTCCTGTTCAGAACACCCCTTCAGTCTGTGAAATGCCTTGCTTTTGGTGAAACAATTATATGTGTGGGCTAATCTCAGTGCTAAATATATGCTTGTATGGGTTTACTTCTCATGCCTTAAAATAACTCTACTTTCTGTTAAAAGATAGGATGGGGACCTCGCCAAGTTTTACCCAGGGTAGAGCCTCAAGGAAGAAACACAACATGAACTTTGGAGTCCAGATGTGGTTCCAAGTTTGGTTTTTGAAATTTCTTTAGATTTCAGCTTATAAAAGCTATGTTAACCACGTCAGATAAGGGACCACTGAAGTATATGAAATCCCCTATCTCTTTTCAGTCACTTTTCAAAGCTTAACATATGCTTTACAGTTACTGTTTTCAAATCTAGTCAGCACTGCTCTCCCACTGAGAAAAAAAGAAGGAGGCCATCTCTAAATGTTTGTAGAGAGTTTGAAAACTTGACCGTTGAGCCACACAAGTGACCTCTTCTCTTGGGTAGAAGTGGGGAGGCCTAGCAACAACACAGGCAGTTCTGGGTAACTTAAGACAAAGACTTTCAGAAACGATTAGAAAAGGGTAGTCATTCAGCCTCTTGGAAAAAATTTGCACTTTACAGAAACAGAAATTTACTAACAGAAATGTTCTCCAGTGTACAAGTGGGATCTTGTTACATAGGGCCTATTTATTTATGAGGTGTTGAATTTCTCTCCCTGTGCAGTGAATAAAGGAAGAGGCACATAATTGAAACTAATTCTACTTTGTTTTTCTCACACTGATTTTCCTCTATGACATGTTGCTGACATGCTTTTGGATGGCAGGTTTTTTCAGACATTATCCCTTTCCAGGTTGACAAATCTAGACGTTCAGCTTGCAGGATGCCTTGCTATTCTCAATAGAAACATTTTTAAAGCTCACCTCGTAAAACATTTTTGGCTTCCATTATGATATGTCTTCAGGGGAGTAATCACCTGCCTGAAACATAATTTTTAATATAAGTTTTCTTCATAATATGGTACAATGTTCCATTAGAATACTGGAAAATCAGTTCTGCTAGTGTGATGTTCTAGCATGAGTGCTAGACTTGGGTGTGAGACCTTGGCCTGAGTTTCAAAGAGTGCTTAACTCATTAGTGCCCAATGAAGTTGATAAGAGACTTTCTACTGACTAGGAAGCCCCTCTGTTTTAACAGGAGTGGGATGGTCAGCTCCTCTGTTGCTTTATGGCAGCTGCCCAGATTCATGCTTCAAGAGAAAAGAGTACCAGTGTTTCCTGTCCTGGAATGTATTGAAGCAAAACTACATCAAGAATGAAGTTACTTTCAGTGGCTCTGCTCTAAGCGAAAAGATAGGAAAAACATTGTTAACAAGAAAACTATACAGAGAACCTCCAGACTGCTCTTGGTAGATGTGTGTAGATTTCAAAATCACACTTGCATATTTTAGTTTCGTTTTGAGAAGCATCCCCAGTTAGAGAAGCATTTAAGTTAAAAGACCACACTAGAATGTTTCCTAAATTGAGATCTTACAGACTCATTCTGTTTAAAATTTGCATAAAACAGTTTGGTTGACTCAGTTTATTGGTGGTTTTTGTCATTGTTTTGGTTTGGCTTTTGCCTTCTGCAAGGAATGAAAAATATTTCTTTGGGTATTGCCCTGGAATGATTTATTCCGAATTTCGTTTTGAGTCATCCAATGAATTAACCAAATAGTTCCATGAAGATATCAGTTTAGGAAAGTCTCACAAGACATGCAAATGCATTCCTGCATAAGTGGATAATTCTAGTTTCAGAAGTTTTGAAAAGAAATGAAAAAATAGATATTAATATTCAATTATAAATTTTAGGCTAAGTCTACAGACCATTTTAATCAGTGCCAGGAATGTCAGGACTGCTTACTTAACATAATCTATCATTAACATTAACTAGGTCCCCAATTTGCAACAGTACTGTACCACAACTACAACAGTTTTAAATAATAGCTTTTCAGCATCATTCCATTCTGCTTGAGACTAAAAAGGAAATTATTTGCTATACTATAATGCAAAATGCCTTAATATTGTTTGAATTGAACATAGTCTCAGCTTTGAGTGATGGACACCCAAATTCTATTCTCTTGTATCAACACAAAGAAGTCTAAACAAAGAAAATATGCAAAGTCATTAAAAAAAGATTTATCTGTGTACATAAAGTATAAATAATATGTATATATATGTAGTGTGTTTATAACCTTTGTATGTGTAACTACCCCCCATGTGCGTTTATACATAAATAATGTCGTATATGCACATACGTAGGTGTATTTCTATTTGCATATTTGCTTTTGGTACAGAGACATTTTACATATCACATGTAAATAACTTCATGTGGCATGTAATATATATTCAGGTAAATGAAATCTATATATTAAATACGAAACACAATGTGTATTCAATAAATAATAAATTATGCATGTTTGTGACTATGTTTGTTTTTACTTACATATTCTAATAACCCTGTTTATTTCAAAAAGTTCATTACTAACCTTCTCAGTTTTTCAGTTACTTTTTCAAGTTCCTCCTGAGCACGTCTCAATTCTATTTCCAGATACTGACGTGTAGAATCAAACTCCGTTTCAAGCATTTCCAGCTTATGAGTAGTGTACGACAGGCGCTTTCGTAATTCCCCCTTCTGTTCTTGCAAAGTACTAGAAAAACAAAGACCACAGCTGTAGAATTTATTCCCAAAAAGCTTTTCATGATCCACTCTTTGACCAGTTCCCGAGAGTATAGATGGCCTCAAGCCAGAAAAGTGTGCTTAATAATTTGTTTACTGCACTTTGAAAATCTTCTGATTCAGACAGCTGACTATCTTCCATCTGTCCTTTCTGGTGCATTTATTGCTACTATCTCAGTATCCAGAATGGAAAATGTTGTGAAAGAATCTTCATTAAAATACAAAACATGCTCTAGGGTTTGGTTTCACACAGGACCTTCCATTTAGATTTATCTTACCATACCATGACTGAAGTAGCAGATCTCTATAGAGCAGCAACTCAAAATAAACTACGCAAAAATATTTCCTTACCTAAAATCCAAACTACAATTCTGTGGAGGAAGAAATTTTTTGTCTTGTTTGATGCTAGAGATCTTATTGTTCAGCATTTCATTTGGAGAATGGTAATCAATTAATAATATCACAATTGTAAGGTTGTAGATCTTTCCCTTTTTTGCCCAGTTATTTGGGAGCCAAGGCTTTCCAGACCCCAGTGTAACCTCTATTTTTCACAGTTCTTTCACTAAAGAACTTATGCCCTGATTGTAAACTATCTTCAGTTACAGTCTTAAACAAAACAAAGCACGAGATTCAGGTGAGCCACTCTGCATATGCCTCAATTCTTATCTGCACAGTGGAGATTTTTTTATCCTTGTCTATTTAGTTTGCAAGCTTCTCAGTCTTCTCACATTTTTGCCAGTTGAACAGCAGGATGGGATTCCTGCCAGAGCTGGGATCTCTGGAGATGAATGTAACTTGGTTCAGATACTGCAACCTCAGTATGGAGCTGATCTCTTGGCTCCGGGTGAGCCCCCTGAGGCACGATGGAACTGGAGTCTGCCATCGCCTAGAGACAAAGTGCTACCATGGGATGCATTGTGAATTACCTTGCTTTTTTTTTAATCGTATGGTAAAAATAGTTCTTCATAAATGAATGGCAAAACTTGATTCCCTTTGATGTCAAGTGAGTACCGCCATTAGCTGCCGTAGAAAAATGTTTTGGGTCCTTAATTAGACAAGAGAGTTGGGAACAACATGTCAGTCTTCAAGGAACACTTATCTGAGCTGTCTACAGTGTGACTGGCTTCTCCTCTACAAGCTGTGATAGGAGCTCAGTAAGTTAATGCAAAAGCCTTACAATTGCTGCTTGCTCAATCCATGCAGCTTCGAGCTAGGAAACAGCCTAATGTTTTGCCAACACAGCGCTCTATTTCAATTGCACATATTGCGTGGTTACAGTTATACTTAGATTACCACTTGTAGTTATATTCTCTTAAAATAATATATTCTAATTCAGATATTTAATGCAGTTCTACTTAATATAACCATTTAATTTTTATATTTCCCTTGGTGAATTAAACCCTGAAGTTATCTAGGGAACTGAGAACCCATGCTGCTCATTTCTACATGTCCTCATTGATGATGTTGCCACATCACACCATTTTTCACTTGCTCTGCTTCTGGCCTGTTCTTGCTACTCATCTGCTTATCTTGGGAAAGAAGAGTGGTCAGTTCTCCTTCCTGTAGCCTGGCAACTTGGATTTTCTTCTATGAAGTGGCAGTTACAGTGTCAAAACTGTTTAGAGTGAAAAGAGATACGATCTCAAGTCTTCTGCTGCTCTAAAAATCTAATCAGTAGGATTTGTACGAAAAGTAGACAGTAGGTCCTCCAGCTATGATTTTGAATAAAAATGCCGAGGCTGAGGCTGCTGGACAAGCGCAGTTAATACAAGTTAGCCAGATCAGGGAAGGTTAGAGCATCTTGCTGCACTGGGAAGTTTTGGACACAGGGAGCATAACCTTTGGGAGGAAGAGGAGCTATTGGGGTACAAATACAATGGTAATGCCAGGAATGTTTAAGTTAATAATAGCTGGAGATTGCTTAATAAAAGAGGAAAAAGGGGGCTCCAATAACTTTGGTTTCTGCTTCCTCATGTAGGTACTTCTTGCTTTGGGTCTGAGTTGTGCGAAGAATAAACAGGAGCAAAACCCCTGACTCCTCAAATGAAGTTGCTTCTGCATAGACTGGTGTGCCTAGACCTGTCTATGTGGGGAAATTTGAGGTTAAAAATCTGAGTTCTCTGTAAAGCTTGATCCTGAGGTGGAAGGCAGTGCTGGTCTGAGATGCCAAACTGTGTTTTCAGATTCAGATCTGGACAGTTTGGTAGGTTTTGGCAGACTGAAGCTTGTACTGGAAAGATAAACTTCCAACTCACTTTCTCCCTTGAAATTCACTTCGAAGTATTTGTATTCTTGAATTCTTTGCTTTCAGAATGAGATTATTCATTCCAATAAAAAAAAAAGACTATTCTAATGAGCTTTACTGAAACAGTCTACACACATGGATTCTTCCATGTGATGTTTTGGGTGGTAAACCATAGCTGTAACTTTGTTCAAAAAAACCCCCAAAAACTCCACTGATTAAGGCAAAACTCAGGCAGCTTCAAAGATCAAAGTTATTCTCAACCAGCAAACCATAATTCTGAAAAAGCTTTGCTCATTTTCACCCAAGATGGAAAGATGGGGTGACATTTTAAACTCTCCCAAACCTAGGAGAACTCCCTCCTCACTGTGTACTTTGAGTCATCTGATACTTGTTAAAACAGCTGATTGTTTTCAAGAGGACATATAATTTTTAGATAGGAAATAATCCCTGATTTTTGATGGGATTATTTAAGATAAAATATCAGATGCATAACAATGAGTCCTTGCTAAAATATAAGTTATTAGATGGAAAGGCAAAACTTTTAGAAGAAAAGAAATTATGTTCTGACAAGAATATGCTGAATGGCAAAAAACTTATAGTCACTTTTATGGAAGAAAAAAAAAGAAAGAGAGAGAAAAGACCACAGCTGGGAAAGTGTTAAACCATCTGCTTTAATATCCGTCTTGAGTCAAGCAAGTTCTGGAAAGACAGCTAGCTTTAAGCAATGGCACAATGAAACTTACGCTCATGAACGGCACAATAGGGAAATTTCCCCAAATCTTAGACTGTAACCATTGAATGGGTAGTAACAGCCCTAACACTGAGAGCAGATTCCCCAGGATTCCCAAGATGGCTTTGATTTCTGCATGATTTGAGCCTTATCTAGATACATGACCGGTTGGAGGTAAACCCTGTTGTTTTCTCTTGATTTTGGTTCTGTATGAACAAGCATCTAAGAAGCAAAGGCAAAGCGAGTGACACAGTACAAAGAAGAAAAAGATGCAATGTATCGAATTCTGTATCTGTAATAACAGGACCAGAGCCTCAATTTTTGTTTTGTACTAATCTAAGGTATTTAATGAGATTTTTGTTTGTTTGTTTTGTTGATTTTTTTTTTCATATCTCATGAAAATATATTCTTTCTCTGCAAACCTTCTCCTTACCATTATCTTCCCATGTTATCACATAATGACATGGTTGGATTCTCATTCCTTATGCTTTGTTGTGCTTTTTATTCTAGAAATCTAAGGCTTTCATGAGGAGGGATTAATTTTGCTCTGTACCACTGTAAATTTGATAGCGGTAATTTAATCAGAGTTAAAAAGAGGGAAAAGATAAAAAGTCAAAATATGGAGTCATGAAGTCAACCATTTAGCATTTTCCCTTTTCTACAAACCAACCAACTTTTCTACAAAACAACCCACCATAAATTAGTGGCATTTTGTTTCTGTTTGTCACATACTAGTTAATTAAAAAAGTTCATTGCAGAGGTTTTTTTAATGCTGGCAAATCACTATATTTTGATTTATAATTTATGTTCTAATGGTAGTTGATCCTCATTTAGTTTTATATGTATGTAAAACTAAGAAAATAAATAAATGGAAAAAAGTACAGCCAGGAGAAATGAGAGGACTTATTTGCAAATAAAATTCTGGTAGTGCTATGTCTTAGCAATCTGATAATGCTATGTCTTAGAAAATACAAATCCTATGGTCTTCCTGAAATTCTGACAGCTTCAAGGAGTATGGAATTACAGGGCAGGCTCAAAAGTCCTGTAGATCATTCCACCTTTAGCTTAAGTGGCTGTCTATTTCTTCTAATGATCTCTAATGTTCTGCTCCTGTGACAATCAGTGGTTTGCATTACCCATTTTGCTTCATTAAAATATTGCTTTAACAACAAGGACAGTAAATACAATATTAAATATTTAGACTGGTGAAAGAAAACCTCTCAAGGGAAGCTACTTTAAAGGTTATTAAAAACAGGTCTTTAAACTTTCCAAAATAGTATTTTCAGTGATTAGCTCTGTTTATACTCATAAAAAGTATAAAATAGATGAAACATATATTTGCACAGAAATTTGTGCCCACAAACATTATCTCAGCCTGCAGCAGTTGGTCAGGGTTAATCTGTAGTGCTGTCTGGAGAAGCTCCAGGTGAACACATTCCCACTGGACTTCAGATAAAGCTGAGATGCCGCATGATAACGGCCTGTTCTGGGAAAGGTGTGCTGGAAAACAAGCAGGTTTTCATTGTACCTTTCTGATCTTCTGCCAGCTCATCTGCCTGGCAGATGGGCTGATGACAAAGGAGTGCTGGCATGCAAAGTTGGGGATGTTCAGTTGCCTGGAGGCCAGAGGATTTCTAGAGCCTTCTACCCTCAGGTGGCCCACAAAGAGAGTAGGTTCAGGTGCTCCCTGAACCTTTACTCCATGAGAGTTGATGTCTATGGGTCTGCCCCATCAGTGAAGCATTCCAGCAACCCCATATCTCCACCTTGATGGTCAAACTGCTTCGGCAGCACTTTCATGTCTGCTGCCACCCCAGGGCTCTGGTTTTAGATGGTTCTCCCATGTTGTCTAAAACCAGAGCAAATCCATTTTTTTGAACTAGGGAAATTCTCCCTGAAAGGACTGATTACATTCCTTCACATTGCTCCTGAAGTGAGTGAAAAAAAATTGATTAATGGTATTAGGAGGAAAACTGGCAGTGAAAGGAATGCAGAACAAAGGCAAGATAGATGCCCATGCCAAATACACTGAAAAACACCCAAATCAAAGGTTCTTATTTCTGGGTAGTGAAACAGACATTTTAACGCAGCTGTGAAATCCTAAGTAAAACTAATAGCATTTTGGGGAAAAAAGTCTGTCTCAGAAGAAAGAATGTGTAAGAAGGAACTAACCTGGACTGGGGTTTGGTTCTCTGAGTTTTGAACCTGGCTTTGATAAAGGCTATATCACTCAAGAGAGTTAAGGCAAGACTGAGCTTGCCTACTGCTGGTCAGCTCTGGCTCCTGTTCTTAGTCAAGAGCAGGCACCATCAGGATGAAATTAATCTGACCTATTTTAGAAACCTACTTTTAGATGAGTTGACGCAAATCTGGAAGTATCCATTTCCGTTAATTACAAAGGGAATCTAGTCAAGTATCTCAGACGTAGACAATCACATCTCATCAGATAACTCCCCCTCTTCCTGACTCAGTTCTGTGTGTATGAGATGAGGTAACAGTATTTCCTTTCTTGTTTGCTTAGATGGCGTGGGGGCCCACAAAAATGAACCACTAAATGCTTTTAAAGTGTTTATCAGATCTGCTTCATGTCTGGAATGTGTCACATTCTAAAAAAAACTTCATAGGATCAGGAATTTGGGAGCACTGAGGAAAAGCTTGAAAATGTATTCTGAACAGAATTTCAAAAATACTGTTTTGTTCTTTTACCCTGTGGGGTTTTATCTAGGGAAAGGTGAATAACAGTCAACCCTGTAGAGGTGCTTTCTGTGAAAGAGTATAAAGATCAGGAGAGGGTCTCCGGGAAAGGCCAAGGGAGAACCTGTACACCCAGTCAAGCCATGCTGACTTGGGCCACTGATGACAGACATGGCAGGCAGCCAGAGGGGTTGGGGAAGCTTTGTGCCCTTGCTTTCCTGGAAGCACTTTCCCAACACTGTAAATCTGCTGTGGATCTCTGCAAACAGATGGGCTGTTTGGCTCAAGGAGTGCAGCCATCCACACCCCTGGTTTTGTTTCTGATTTTTGGATGCAGCCGATCATCACAGAGATGAAGATCATCAGCCAGGCAAGAGGCAAGAGTCTGGGAGACACCTTCCTGACCTGTAGCTCACACCCCAGGGAGGAGAAGGTGGGAATAGAGATCTCTGGGGATGTTCACAGCTGGCAGAGATGCCAGCAGGTCCTCACTGCTACTCATGGAGCTGGACTGCATTGCCAACTTGATCTTGAGACTACCAAGGAATTTTGTCTCCGGCAGCTCTTGATGATCCACGTCTGGTGCTCTGGATTACCCAGGACTTTTTACTCCAGCACATCTTTGCTGGACATGACTCTGGAATGGGTCTGCATGATGCCCAAGGTGGACATGTTGCAAGAAAGGCACCCAAACCCCAGCTTAGAAGGAATAGCTTTGAGATGACAGTTGTGACATTGAATCTGACCCCTCAACAACATTTTTTCAAGTTGCAGTTGTTGGGAAATGAAGCCCAAGCATTTTACACGTGTTTTCTAGATTAATAAAAGATTTTTAATGAAGCAGTAATTGGATTTCTATGTTAATCAAGTTTTGATTATGTGTTACATGCTTAGGGTCACCATTTCAAAAGGTTAATGCCAAATCTTCCTTGTCTGCAGTTTTTGTGTCTAACCTTGCTCTTCCTTTATCTGATTAGGAGGGGGATGGGATCAAATTACAAATTCAAGATCTAGAGCCTGAGAATCCAACTACAGACTTGAAATTATAAATTTTATTGGGGAAGAAGATTACATGCTGCGTCTCAGACCCACAGTCAAGTCCACAAATTCCAGTTCTCTTGCACTCTTTATTCAGCAACTTCATTTGTACTTAAAGAAATTTGCTTCGGCAAATATGTATCCATGTTCTACATGAAGAAGCATTTTCCTATAAATTCAGGCTCACACAGACTTTGTTCATCTTACCAATTTTTTTTTTTTTTAATTTTTACCATGTTGTGTCAGTATTTTTTTTTCATTGCAGCACGTCCACCAAATTTCTCCATTACTTTTGAAGACGTTTGTTAAATACTTGAAACTTTGGAGTATGAACAGTTGGCCTGTCAAATTGCAAGCAGATCTCTCTTTCTTGTAGATATATATACAAACATATTTAGACAGATAGCTTTTGGAGGAGTTTTTTTGCAAGTATTAAACCATTTAAATTTTCTTTGCAGTACTTGTTTTCAAAATAAACAACCTGAAGCTGGGTTTGGATTATGAGAAGGAAGGCCTGTACATATGTTTCAGAACAAACGTGTGGGTGATCCAAATCTGGAGCTCAGATAGTTTCCAAATGACTGATGGACCCATAAAACAAGTAACAGAGTCCTTAGGTTCCAGGAATTCTGGCAGAATTTAAACTAGAGAAGAGGAATCCTTTATCAGGAAAGTTAAAGAGACTCATTTGGAAGGGAGATGGGGAAAAGAAAGAGATGTTTAGCAGCTGAAGTGCCAAGCGCTGTGGGATAGATCCTTAGAAAGAAAGTCTATTTGAGGCACCTGTAGAGTTGATACAGCCACTTTAAAACAGATATATCACTGGATTTTGGAAGGTAGCTTTTCTTTACTTTGGACATGAGTACCTCATTCTTTCATAATTCACACAATCAAAAATTCAGACCTGAAAAGATATATCATATGGTAAATATGTCTAAACTGTACTGGCCTTATTCATTAGAGGTAGAAGAGAGTGATCTCTCTTAAAAATAAAACAGAATTATATTTTGGTTATAATGGTCAGACAGTCTTTCATTGCAGAAGGGTGACTTCTACAACAAATATCAGAAGCCCACAGACACATCTATCCAACAAGAGCATTCAGTATCAACAATAATATGAGGTGATTAAGATATGAAAATTCAGTTACGTGTTGACATGCAAAAAACCCTTAGAGGACCATCTGTCAGCACTGACATTATTGAATGCCATTATTGTCAGTGAAACGTGACAAGGTTTTTAGAATACACTCATAATAAAGACATGCAAGTTTTCCTTTATTTAAAGGTGTTATCCATAACCTAAGGCTCTGAAGGGGTTGAGTAGAAATACCACAAATAAAATTACAGCTTTCAAAAATAGACACTAAAGGTGTTTTGATTATTTTAAATGAAGTTTCTTCAGCAGACAATTTTGATTCCCCCAGTGTACTGAAAGATACAAAGGGCAAATGAAAATGAACTGTGAGAATCCAGACCTGTGAGCAGGGAGTGTGTTATTGTGCAGAGCACTGAGCAAGGGTACAGAGAAGCTCATGGAGAAGGAAGAATGTGGACTTACAAACTAGGATGTGCCCTGTCACTGGGAACCCCAGCCGGTGCTTGGTGCAGGGCTGTGCAGAGACTGAAGGGCTGAGCCAGCTCTCTGAGGACTGATTTAATACTTCTGCTAACTTGATTTGGAACTGGAATCTTCCAAATACGTTTCTGTCTCCTATTAATGAGATGACCATTTTTGCTCGTGAGACGCTTCTGAGGTTAAATACCTGAGTATGTGAGAAATGAATGCAGTGAACAGTAGAACAGCAGGAGTCTTGTGCCCAAATTCAAAGGTGACTAAAGCAGTGGGAAACAGTGGAAGCAGCAGAAGTGGTTGCTACCATCTCTGCCTTCTTCCAAGCTGCCTTCTAGTACCTCTTTTAGATTCTCCTTAAAGTGGCCAGTAATTGTTTTCAGCTTTGGCAGGCAGACTCCTTGTGGCTTAAATGCAAACCTTTAGGCTCAGTAAGTAATCCTACAGAAGTTTTAATAAGCACAGTTCCTGTTCAGTTTTTTTCTCTGTGTTGCTAGGAAATGAAGGGATGGAGAGCTGGAAAATATGGTTCCAAGAGAAGAAAACCGGCCTGTGATTCCAGGAGGAATACATGCTTTCTGGCTCATTCTCCAGAGGTAGGAGGCACATGTTTATTTTCTTACCATAATGAAGGACTTTGTTCATGTTCATGCCCTACTTCATATTGTCTGCATTGTCCAAACGCTGCCTAGTGCTTGGAACATATCTGAAATAAATCAGCTGGTGAAACTGGGAGAGAAGGGAGGTAACTTCTGGTATAACAAACTTCAGACAGCATTCATCCAAGAGACCAGAGTCATAATGACTCTGACCCTTTCTAGGGATTAAGGGATCTTCACTTCTTGCTGCCCAGACTCTGCTCTTCACATGACTCTGGAAGAAGGTTCACCTCTGTAAGAGCCGCTGTTTCCTGGCTTCCCAGAGGCTGATAAGTTTGCATAAAATATTTGACTAGCAGAAATGGTGAGTTACAGTGTAAAGTTGCAGGGTTTGAAAGGATAAGAAAACCAGCAGCAAAGGCTGACTGCAACAAACATGTCTTGATGTAACATAGGCCATTGCGGGTGGGTTGTCTCAGAAAGAAAGTTATTTGAAGTTGCTGAACAGTTGTCTGCTTTTTAATGTCTGTCAGAATCCTACCCGTCTGCACTGCATCTCACTAGGGAATCCAGACTACCGAGAGGTGATAAGAAAGGGGAAAAAAATAGTAAGTTATTGAAAAATTGAGGAGGCAAAATTAGAGGTAGACTTCAGTATGTGATTAGAAAGCTAAAGAGAGCTCTCCAGGTGATTGAGCAGGCTGCCTTCAATTGCAGTAGCTCTCCTTACAGCTTCGAGTGGCCAGCTCCTAGATTGCTTTGGTTTGTAGTCACAGATAAGCACTCCCTCTGGAAATTACTGAAAGCAGTCTGCCACATCAGCTCACAAGCTTATAAAGTTATATTTGAATTGTGTTATTAAACCTTTCTCACTTTTGTTTTTGTCTGTTTATTCCCCAATTCATCTGGATCAGGCTGTGCTGGAACAGAAGTGTGGTTCCTCCCGAATTGTGCAGTTTATTTGTAATAGGAATGTAATGAGAATAGGTGAAGCCCACTGCCCAGAAGTAATCTGAAATTGATCTTATTCTTTCTATTAAAGGACTGAGGTGGAAGTGTGGTAGGGGAATACTAGAGAAATGTGCTTTAGCAGTAGGGATAGAATTTTGTTCCTGCTTTATTTGGTATAAAACATCCAGAGACAGGTTAACAGACAGAGGTTATAATCTCTGTTCTCACCTTAACTATTTCCTTCCTTTCTATTTTCTTCATTTCCCAATCCTTCTCTCTTTCCTCTGATTTGAAATTCATCTTTGTCTGGCTCAAGGGACTCATTTAGGTGGATTGGTGTGTTGGTTTGAAAACAAACCAATGGGAGATCACAAGTCAAGATTGAAATTAAAAATAAGTGAAATAATACAAGGAAAAGCACTGACAAAGTCAGATACAACCTGACACCCTGTTAGGGTGGTGGTAGCAGTCCAACTGAAGTAGTTCAGTTCAAGCGGTGATCTTGTGAAGGTCTGGTCTCCAGCTGAAGGTCCAGTGGTAGCTCTTGCCCTCTGGTAACCCAGTAGACAGGGCTAGCTCAGGCACTTCCAAGGCCAGGTTATATCCAGGTGGGAACACCTGGCTCCTCCCTCCTGGGCAGAGCATCCCACAATGGGATGAGGTAAGTCTATGAGTCATGTGGTGGGTCCTTGATGGCCCATTGTCTGTCATCCGGCTTGGGCCATTAGCAGGTGATAACAGCTAATGGCCCACAGCTGGTGGTAATAGAATACTTAAAAACATCTATATTGCAACCTAGGACAATTGGCTTAACATTTCCATCAGAAAGGTTATGCTAAGCCACTGAAAAAATTAAATACACTCTTTTGGCTCTAGAACCAGTCAGACAGAATTACTATTGGGACTGGGGGTAGGGGAGGAACTGCAGATGCTGTTGTTTTTCTTCCATTATAAGCAGTGTACATTATGTTATTTGAGCAAATTACTGAATTTTCCTTTTAACTATATCTGTTACAGTTGCGTTCTGATCCGCTTTTGTGACAGAAGTCATCGGGGAGAGAAGGTCATGTTGTATCTCTAACTTGAATCCTTAGGTGCTTGCCTTTAAAAAAGTGTGCATTCTTGCCAGATACTACTCCTGAAGAGTACAGGAGGTAATGCTGCTCTTTCCTGACCCTTCAGACACCTCCAGTGGTCATCGGTGCAGGCAGTTCCACTGCAGCCTCTGTTCTTTGGCATTTGTTTCCCCTCGCACACAGCTGTATGACATTGCTCAAGTGACATGCCAGAGAGGAGAGCTCTGGACACTTTTTGGAAGGCTTTCTGGCAGCAGGATAGATCACTGGTTTGTTAACACAAGCAAACACTTAATAATTCAATTTAATAAATTGATTAAATAATACACCTAAGCCTGGACACACCCATATTCTCAGCTGTGCACATTTAATTCATATTCTGAGGGAAACTATTACTACACATAGACTCATGTATAAGCTGTTGAACAGGAACAATGAGAGCTACTGGCTTGTACCTGAATGAACTTATTTTGCCTGAATATTTCAAGATATTTTTAGTTTTCCTACAATAACAAATGATCCTCAGCTCTTTGATCAACTTGATATTGCAGCACAAGAAAAGAAGGAAAAAAAGAGAAAGGAGTTGCCATCTGTCATCTGTGGCTAATTATTTTGAGCCCTACCTTGTTCTATACACTGCACACACTATTTTGGGACTTGTTAACTGAGAAGTCTTCTACTCTGCAAGAGTATAAATTAGTTCACCTCTAGCAAGTTCCCCACTGCTCAGCATGTTGTGCCATCATTTCACACAACCTTCCTCCCAGCTGAATGTCATAATTTATTAGTTCAGTATTTTATCCTGCTCCCCTCGCTGCACTGGATTTTCAGTGTAAGATTTTGTTTTGTCACCCTTTTTGTGGCTGCGTGGGAAAGGAGAGGGAACAGGACTGCATTCCTCCAAATGCTTGTTACCAGTCCTGCACCTTGACACTGGCTCTTGGGTTGTTTTTGGAGTGAGCCAGCAAATGAAAGAGCTCTCCGCAAATGTGGAGGGACCAAATAAGGCAGCAGGTGTTCATCTGAAAAGCTGCTCACACTATTCATGTGAAAAACAATGTACAAAGTGCTTCTTCAGAGGAGACCCAGGAGCCCTCTGATTCCACCTCCCCTGCAGACGTAGCACCCCCAAGAACTGTACAGAGTGAGAAGGCAGATTCATTACTCCAGACTTTCCCAAAAATTCCTCTCGTGCCTTGAGACGTGGATTACATACACACAGGCCATCTTTTTTTTTTCGGGCCTTATAACTGAACTACTTCAGCATTATGGGTTAATCAAAACTTAGGTTTTTACTTTAGCTCTCTTGCTGATACTGTTACTGCTTTCTCATTAGTTTTTAAAGTTTAAGGTGCATCAAGCTGGATAAAATAGAACCTATACTCATTTTGTAAATGCTGACACTCATCATTCTCACTATCATTCATTTTATCAAACAAATGTTTGGTTTTTTATTAGTTCCTTCAGCGAGGTGGTATTTTTCAATGTAACTGGAAAGCAAGTTTCCAGATATGTTTTTACAGCTTAGATATGCTGAAACAGTGTGATTAAGATCAGAGTTAATCAACAGGAAAGAAACAAGCCAGCTTTCAGGAAATGGAAAAATTTCTCTAAAAATTTAGGTCCTAGTGAGCTTTCCAAAAAACAGGTAGGAAAATGAAAATTATCTTTCAATGGCTGTTTATTTATTTTTTTTTTATGAAGTGACTAAATAGCCTAAGCTAAAATCCTGGATTTGTGTATTTTAAGTTGTAGTACACATGGAGATAAACTGTGGTATTGTCCTCTACAAGAGTAAGCTTTTTTTAATTTTGTAAGTAACAACTACAAGTAGACAATGGTGGTAGGAAAAAAAGTTATTTTTTTTAGTGAGCTCTACAGAAAGATGACTAAGTATCATCCCAAGACCCAGAACTTCCATGTGGACATCCATTTAAAAACAGAATTCAAGGTCAAACTCAATGATTACACTGTGGATGTGTGAATTTGTTCTGATTTTAAAGAATTTACAAATATTCAACCAAGTTGGAATTAAGGTCAAACATTTTGTAAAAGAGTTTTATATGCCTGGATTATATTTCACTTCACTGATCATCCCTTGATTTTAGCAAGAACAAGCAGTAGAGCAAAGCTATTTTTGCATCAAGCTCCAGGTGAGAGTAGAGCATACCTGCAGAATCCCAGAGAATTGAAAAGCAGGAATTCAAACCACTTTTCCAAGATTGCTGGGTTTTTTCACTCCACAGAGTGTAGACCGTGGGAAAAAATACCAAAAAGAATCTCACTTATGTCTTCCTAACACTAGCGGCACTCTTAAGATGAAAATTCTCACACATTATTCAGAGAAAATCAGTAGACTGCAAGAACCAATCTGAAACTTAGTCTGTCTTCATTTTTTAACTTAATTACTTTCTTACTTTAAAATATATTACAATATTTCATGCATCACTGAAAGCTATAGGATTAGTGAATGACATTTCTTCTACATACCTGCCACTTGAAATAAAGTCAAGCAAAAAAGAATAGACAGTGCATTCAGGAGAAAAGTAGAAGACAATTTAAGCAAAATATGGAAAACGGAGTCATTACTTAAACTTATCCTACATGCTGCATAGAAATGTAAACCAGAATCAGTCATAACTCCCCCATCCTTTCAGTATTCTGTACCTATAGCATTGAAAAAATCCTTAGTTCAGGAGACCCAAGATTAATGTAAACCTGATAAAAAAAAGAGACTACATATACATACCAGCAATTAAGAAAGGTGGGGGAACTGCCCAGATAACTGTGGTATCAACAGTAAAATGCAATGCACCTGTATTGTCGAACTACTTCATCAGAAAAAGAGATTAACTGGTAGTAGGCAGCCGTGGATTTTGCAGCTTCTTAACTTTTGGTTTTTATGCATGTTAATAACAATTATGTCAGGCTTGGCTAAGGCAAGCATCTAGAGTACTATAACAAACAGATCAGCTGTTACTCCCCTAGTCCAGAAAACATAGTGGAACTGAACAATGAGAGACCACAGACTGACATGAAGAAATGAAACATTTTTACGGACATCAGAAAGTTAGAAAGAAAGCATAACTTCACAAAACATCACTTATTAGTTACCTGTCCCAGAGAGTAGGTGAAGATTTTGCGAGCCTGCCCTGGAGAATTCTAGGTTGCCATAGGCAGGTTGGCACCCAGGAATTTCGTACCCTGTAGCATGAATAGAGGATAAACCATGGCTAGGTGTGGCTCATAAGACATACGAGTGATAACCTCGCTAGATTTGTTGCATATTAGAAGGCTATCGCATAATTTGGTACTAATTATTATTCAGGATATCTTACTTTAAAGCAGTATTAAAACTACAAAACAGAGTGATGCTACAGCACACACATTTAGAAACTTTCTTGTGTGATTATTGCAGGTCAGAATATGCATTTACAATTGACCTTGTGATGGCTCTAAATGGGTGCTACTCCATCTATTTTACTAGAGAAGCATTTGGTCTTAAGATTTGTGAATCAAGCCCTTATATTTTTGCATTGTAAAACCATCAGCTTAAACAAATTTATGCTTCATTGAAAGAGAGTCATCAAAATTCCTTCTGACCACCATAGTGAGAACATGTTTAACAGTGTTAATTGAATCTGGGCTGAGGTTCAAGTCCTGCATACCAGGTTCTGTGCTCATCTACCAGCAGCAGAACAATAGCTGCAAAATGTTTGCTGGGAAAGAAAAGCACAAAGAGAAGCAATCTGAACTAGCAATAGAAGCTCTGAATAACACACAGCAAAAGCAGATCCTGAGCCCTGGAGAAGGACAAGGCAGGCAAATTAGCAATGAGAACTGTTGCCCAACATTAGCGTCAAGCAATGCTGGTAAGATTCAAAACAGTCTGTGCAGTCCTTAGTCAAGCAAATCCTCACTGAAGTCAAAGGTGTTTTTTCCTGAGTAAGCTCTGAGTAAGGACTACAATATTCGGCCATGCAGAATACCTCATACAGTATTGCTTTATTCCTTTGCAATATCAAAAATGCAACATAACATGCCTGGAAGGACAAACTCACTAAAAAAATCAGTTTTTCCTCACACAAGCATATCCATATTTATGAACAAGAATTTTTGCATAAACTTTCCCTGTGGTCAGTGATCACTACACATGCAGAAAATCCTACCTGTCAATTACCAGTGGGTACTGCAAAGTAGGGACCTTCTGGACCATGAACACATCTTTACATACATGACATATTTCAGGAGTGCTACAGAGAGCAGCAGAGAATTTCAGTGTCTGTGGGAAAGGATAACCCTGCTGAGGCTCTTGCCACTGCTCTAAGTCTGCCCTGGGTTTGGCTTCATGTCAAGGACTGCTGGCAGCAAGATGATGGTCTTTGAGACACTCTGAGGGAAAGGCACAAATGAATTCCAGCATGTTACTTTAATTATACCACTGAGTTGTACCTAAGGAAAGAACATTTAAGTGTCTTTTAACTTCTTCCGTACTGGACTTGGATTAAGTATGTGAAGACGCCCAGGGAAGACACAAAAAATGTGAGGGCCCAAGTATTAAGTGTTGGCATCACATGAATTTACAGCAATATCAACTTTGAAATCAAACCAGGGGTGAGAATAAATCTCTACAGTCTGACACCTCGATACTGTTGGTTCTTCAGTGAACTGCCAGTATTATTTTGGATTATGCACCTTTAGCAGCTTTTTTTATGTTCTCGAACTGCAAATGATAGTTCAATAATCAGTAGGTGTGTACGTATTTAACACACGCAGTTCTGTGGCGCTTCACCATGCCTTTTGGTTCTCAGCTATGGATATTAGGAAAACAGTCAGTTGTAGGAATACAGTTTTGGAAATGGTCTTTACCTGGCTCTCCATTTTGTATTTGCATACTTTTGGGTACAAAATTGTAAACTGCTGCTAAAAATCATCTGAGAAATCTTAATTTTGAAAAAAACCCAGCCAAACAAAACAGGGAATCTAGCCACGGGATTTTCCAGAATGAGCAGAGGTTTTTCAAGCCAGTACATCTTGCGTATTTCTCTGCACTTCACAGAGAAACCCTCTGTAGGAGTGTTCTGATGAAATAACAAAATTTGAAAATCTTGAGATGCCTTAAATGAAAACATTAGGCTTTTCAAGCCTGCCAAATTTATTAAATTTGAGCTCTTGGTGCAAAGAAGCCATTTGAGCAAGGAGAAATCTCTGCTGCCTTCAGATCCAGACCAAGTTCTCCTCCATGTAGTCTTAATCTAATCTATCTCATACTTTTTACTGATAAATAGCAAATGGCTTTGCCGTAGGTAATCTTACCAAAATATTTTAAGGTTGTGAGGTTGTGAGATGTTTTGACAGAGATGGGAGTGATGTAAGTTCCACTTTAGCTGTGTTCCACTGAAAAAAAGTTCCACTGAACTTTGTTCAGTGTTTTTTCTGACATTGTTTTTGTAGTAAGTCCCATGTAATTGCTCCATAAATGAGCTAATACAGAGAAAAGCTCTCTGCTCTAAATGTGGTGGATCTTTCAAAAGCTCCCCAAAGGGATTTAATAACATCCTGTCTCATATAATCAGTGTCAGTTGTAGTCAGTCTAATCTTATTCTCATATGCAAGGTCAAAAAATAATTAGTAATGCTAAGATTATTTGCCTGATATTAAACCACAAAAATTAGTTTCTCAGCCTCTGCAGTTTACCTGAGATACTGTTTTAGCATTGCCAAAAAAGAAATCAGCAAAACAAACATTTTTGTCCAAAGGAACTGCAAATTTTAAAGGAAACAAAATGAGAAAAGCTCCCAGTTCTGTTACTGTGTTGTTTCCTTTCTGAAACAACATATGTAAGAAATTTGTAAGTATTGCAAATAAGAAACCAGCCTATTTATAAAAAAATTGTATAGTCACTCTGGACAATTAGTAGTTTACTACACGAAAAATATCAGTTCCAAAAACCTGATGATAAAGTTTTTCAGATTATCAGACTTTAAAACTACTTTTTATTATGCCAAGGCATGATAAAGTAACACATTTTACTCTTCTTTCTCCAGAGCTTCCTTTATACTTCACTGATGTGATTGAGACTGACTCCAGTGTCAAGTGAGGTTGGAATTTGGACACACTGTTGTAATAGTCTGTGTTTCCTTGTCTTGTCCTAGAACATGCAGTATGTTACTTCAAATATTGTCTGTGGCTCATCTGGCAGTAATCACAGAGGATACTTATAGACCTATAGCAAACTTGGGAAAAAAACCAAAAAATGTGGGTATCTCAGCGAAACATGATCAACACTGTCTAGAGAAGAACAGATAACAATTCATCAGTTTTGGTGCCAGAAGGTCATTGATCCACTGTGCCTGGAATAGACATATACAGACTGCTATGCCTATTTAAGAAATAATTTGATAAGAAAAGTAAATGCAATGCCCCGTATGCTCCCCTCTCCATATTCTGTAGGTGGTAAATAGAATTTTTTTCAGTTCTCTCTGAAACTGCAGCTGAAGAGGGGAGTGAGAATCTGAGAGAAGCCATTCCACAGACACCAAGGTCGGGGCAGAAGGAGTGTCAGGAGGTGCTCCAGGAGCTGGAGCATGGGCAGCCCAGGTGCAGCGCATTGTGAGAGAGCTGTGCCCCTACTGTCTCCCATGGGAAGGACTCCACACTGGAGTAGGGAGCATGAAGAGTCATCCCACTGAGGAGGAAGGAGTGGCAGAGAAGAAGGACGAACTGACCACAGCCCCCATTCCCATCCTCCTGTGACACTTGAGGCGAGGAGATAGATGAGAGTGAAGGAGGGAGGGGTGGTGGGAAGGTGTTTTAAGATTTAGATTTTATTTTTCATTATTCTACTCTGATTTTATTGGTGAAAAACTAATTTCCACAAGTGGGGTCTGTTTGGCTGGTGATGGCAGTTGGCGTGTTATCTCTCAGCACACGAGCCTTTCATAATATTTTGGCTCCCCTCCCTGTCCATTTGAGAAGGGAAGTGACGGGGCAGCTTTGCTGGGCACCTGATGTCCAGCCAGGGTCAACCCACAACGGGAGAATCCCCATGTCTATTTCACAAATGTCAAATGCAAATCTGAAAGATTTTTCTGAAATAATGTGTTTTTCAGAAGTTGGAGAACTTTGTGGTTGCTGCACTTGTGAGTGGAAGACTTAGTGAATAGATTTAAGCAGCCTTCAAGCAAAAGTCACCCCAAATCTCACACCTGTTGAAGGGAGAAGAATTTTCTGTAAAGCAGGAAGAAATGTATCCTGGTCTAAATTTTAGCTTAAAGTCAGTGATTTTCAAGACATGAAGGAGATTTGAAAGTCACCCTTAAACTGGGTTGTGCTATCATGATTTCTGTACTTGCCCAATTTAGCCCTATTTTACCCTGCTACGAACAACTTAAGCACAAGAACCGCTATTTTTGCTTCTATGAACACCATAAAGCTATTTTAAGGGCATGCTTTTATAAATACTAATAACCTGAGATGAAACATTGACAGAGCAAGCTGGGAGAGCCACAGGGACACCTTGGAACATACTGTCACGACTCTACCTCTACATCCTGTCCCTACTGAGAAGGCACGTGGCACTGATGCTGATTTAGCATTACAGACTTGCAAGATGCTGTCAGCTGCACTTTCCTTCTACCTGCTTTTCTGCTAGTCATGCCAGTGTAGGTAACTGGCTGTCATCTCCATGGAACAAAGGCTAGAGCCAATAAAAATGTCAAACAATCCATTTTCTGTGAGGGGGTGGTAGTTCTATTCCTGGAGTTACCAGAACTATCCATGACCACAGCATTAAATAGTGTAAAACTGCTGCAGGGATTGCAATGATATATCTTAATGAATATTTTGAGTATAACTCCTTAGTTGAAAAACAGGGTCCCATGGAACCATGGATCCCACTAGTTGGGGTAATTTGCTGGGTCTGGACCAACAGCTCTGCAGTGCAGACACAGGTGCTAACAGTGTGTGTGAGAATATAAGGAGGCTGGGAATGTCCATGAAGCAGAAAAGGGAGGAAGATGAGGACACCTGTAACCAGTGAAGTTAATACCTCTTTTATGACAGTATAGGAATACAGAGATGTTGCTCTGCCAGATCAGTTTAACACATTATAGAAGACGGTGTTTCCCTGAAAAAGGCCTGCTGGCTTCCCTACCTGTCAATATCTTTCTGACCAGTCACAACCCCTCACTTTTTTTCCTCATCCTATTTCTTGTCTTTTTTTCTGCCTCACTGTTCTAACAAGCTCCTGCTATGGCTTCTCTTCATCTCCAGCTTTGTCCGTCAGTTCAATCCCCAAATTAGATGTTTCCTGTATGGCCACTGGCTCCTCTTGGTTCATTACTTGCTGCACCTGGTGAGAGACCACATCCAAGTGCCCTCTTAGGAAGCCAGACACTACAAAAACTTTACCTGCCATAAAGAGTTAGGAAGAAAGTCTTAGTCTTGAAATTCTAGGATCAAGATCACTTGAGTGAGATTGAACCTATGTGAGATCTAGTTTAGAAACTAATGCTTTTGAAGTACACAACTTCAAAAGTTTATAAAAATCATAGAAACATAGAACGGTTTTGGTTGGAAGGGACCTTAAAGATCATCTAGTTTCAACTCCCCTGCGATGGTCTGGGACACCTTCCACTAGACAAGGTTGCTCAAAAGCCCATCCAGCCTGGCCTGAGCAATTCCAGGGATAAGGCACCCACAACTTCTTCGGACAATCTGTGCCTCACCACCCTCACAGCAAAGAATTTATTCATAATATTTAACCTAAATTTATTCTTTTCCAGTTTAAAGCCATTCTTCCTTGTCCTATCATTACATGCCCCCTCTCCAGCTCTCCTGTAAATCCCCTTTAGATACTGGAAGTCCCCCAGGTCCTTCTCCTCAGGGCTCATCTCAATCTGTTCTCTGCCCAGCCTGTATTTGTGCTTGGGATTGTCCTTACCCACACGCAGGACCTTGCTCTTGGCCTTGTTGTACTTCATGAGGTTTGCACGGGCCCACTTCCCACCTCTGAAGCCTGCCCAGGTCCCTCTGGATGGCATCCCTTCCCAAAAATGTGCCAACTCCACCACACAGCTTGGTGTTGTCAGCAAATTGGTGAGGATGCACTGAATTCCACTGCCCATGTTGATGGTAAAGATGTAAAATATTATCTTATTAGTTCTTCACAGAGGCATTTAAACTGGCCTCCTGTTAAAGCCAAACTACTGGCTGGAGGGTCTGGAATTCCTTCGTGCTGCTTTTCAGGTGACTTCCTACTGACATGTGATCCCTCTTCAGGCTCTGTTAAAGGCACTGGCATCAAACTGGTGGGACTGGGATGGACTGAAATTCCCGTTCCTTAACAACTTTAGTTTAAAGCCCTTTTCACCAGCTTGGCAAACCTGTGAATTAAAACACAAATTCTTGACACTCTGGAAAGATCCTTGGAATATTTTAGGTCCCACCTGCAAAGCAGGCTGGTTGAGGTCTTCTTACTGAAAAAAGTAATTGGCTATGTTTTTTTGCAATGAGTAAACCCACTTTTTTTTTTCTTAGTTATATAGCTGAGGCATTTTGACACAAAAATGTGGCATACAACATTCAAATTGATACAGTCAAAATTTTGCAAAGCATTAGGAAATCTGTCAGTGGAAAATTTTGGGTAGCCTCAGTGATCAGTAATGCTGCTGGGTTGTCACACCTCTCTTACCTACCTATTTATCCACCTGTATTTATCAAACCATGTGGGTGGCTTTTGTAAAGTAAATGTGTATGAATATGCATACACATACATGTATGTATATGTCTGTATGTACTTTAAATCCACTATTTTCAGGAAATATATGAGGAAAATAGTACATAAAGGCTTTAAAATGCCATTCTTAAGCTATAAAAATGTGAATGAATAATTATCACTCTATTAGGCGAGTTGACAGAGCAGTTGTGGTAGAATTGGAGCTATTTGCAATGTTTGATTTTGTTTGTTGACGGCTTCAAAAAATTGTGTTGCCAAAATACAAATTACATTTCATTCAGACACAAGGCAGTCAGTTCAATAGAGGTGTATGAACAAAATATAGGGATTTATGACTAATGAATTAATGAACTTTCTGTTCTCAAAATGGTAAGATGCATTTCTGTATGATAAAGTAAGCTAACCAGTTTTCCATAAATTTCTGATATTTAACAACAGATTTAAGCTCTCGAAAGTATCTGTGGAAACAGACCACATTTTTCCAAACTTTTGCTTTATTGCATTCATGGGGTACTCTAGTTTGTATATGAATATCCAATATTGGCTTTAATCTAGTGGGTTATTGCAACAAAATCCAAGATTTCGAAGCTTTGCATGCTTGGTGACCACTTTTCTTGGTATCACTGTGGCATTTTATTGTGGCTATATAACTCCACATTTTGTCAGTCTTTAAATGCATGAAATATACTAACAGATCTGAAATTTAATAGCTGGCTGAGTACAGTTTTACTGATTATTAGATTTGCAGGAGAAAAAGAGAAACAGGTGCAGAAACATTCCCTCCTGCAACCGCAGAAAAATATGATAGGAATTAGTCATTCAGTATCTGCATGGAAATAATCATAAATTGTTAATAATATTTCATTTTGAGTCTCCTGTTAGAGAAGCTGATCATCTGCATATTGTGAAAAACATCAGCTAGCTTTAGTGCCCTACAGCTTATAAACTACTGTTTTAAAATAAAAAAAGTCACTCTTTTAAGGGTTAGATATCATCCTTGCAATATAATTCAATGACAGCTGATAGTTTGTATACTGCTTAAACGCATTTTGTTATTTCCAGTGGGAAGCAATAGCCATAAATGTATTGTATAGGTGCCAAAATATACCTGTTGTTTGTGGACATTTCCCATTGGAACAATACCTGCTAGTGTGTTTTATATGTCTCCTGACATATATGTCTCAGTATCAGCAGTGGCTCTCCAGTGCTGCCAATGATAATACACAACAGCTTCTCTGAGGCATTTATTTTTATGATGAGTTTTGCATAATGGCAGGAAACAGTTTTCATGAGGAATGATTTTCCACATGCAGGAAAACAAATATCAGATTGACCTAAGGGCTGTTCTTTCCTCCATTTCCACTGGGTTCTTTTCTTCATCTAGCTGAATAAGAGTTGTTTCTAATGTAATTAGGCCATCACGAATCATTACCCCCCTACTTTTCCTCTATCATAAATGCTTTGTTGCAGTGTCCCAGCAGCAGATCCATATTTTTTTCACCCTTTTTAAATGGTTTTACTTCAGGCAATCTTTAAAACACTCCAGCTGCCCTCTCTGAGTGCACTTAAAGCTTTATTTCAGTGTGGAGAACATTATGGGGTAGCTGTCAGTAAGTATCAGGTTGAGAAGACTTCTCTGTCTACATGTCAATTTTTATCAATCTTAAAAGGAGTAATATTTGGAAAGATATTTTGGTATCCTAGTTTGGAATATTAAGATGCTTAAGGTATCAGCTGCATAAATTAGAAATACATTAAAAGCTGTCTTCTAAATCCTCTATTGCCAGTGTAATTTTCCCTTTCAACAGTCTTCCTTGGAGCGTCTAAGTTTGGGAGCTTTAGATAATCATTGACTCACTTTGTCATCTAGGAATGCACTATGTAAGAGGTCTTTTCTAAATATATGGATGTATTTACTGCATACATCAACTGTGCTTGTACTTATATTTCATACCTTTTCCAAAATCTGCTGTGATGATTTTAAGTAGGGGGATGTGAATGTGTGAATAAAATCATGCTGAATATAGAGTGGGATTATCTTTGCTGAGAATAGCAGCTCTTTTGTGCAAAGACTGGTCTGTGCTTTCAGAGTTCCAGCAATCTATGCCTGATGCCTCCAGAGAATCTAATAATTACAAGGCAGCTCTTTGAAATCACACATGTTTTACTTGGTAAGTAGAATAAGGCTTAGGACTGAAACACACTCCTTTAACCGTGAAGAGGTATCCTAAATTATATCTGGTGGCTCAGTAACTTTCATTTAGTCACTGAATGCAGTGCTAAAAAGGCTTTTAGGCTAAAGATCTGTTTTCTAAGCAGCTCCAGTCAACTATGGTGTGAGGTGTTTCAGCAAGAGGAGGAACATTGGCACACTGGCGAAAGGGCAGTAATGTCTCTGGGAACATTATGTAGAATCTCAGTCACCCGTTTTCAAGAGAGGGATTGAGTCTGGAAGAGATGCACAGAAAAGGGTTTTTCTGAGACCTGAAGCATCTTAGAAAACAAACTCAAAGTAAAGTTTGTCTAGATCAGCCAAAAAAATACTGTAAAATGAACAGAGAGGGGCAAAAATTATTTCTTCTGAAGAAAAGTGATGGTTTAAGAAGAAACTGATCATGATTACATTTTCTACTGGAATTTAGAAGATTTCTAATGACAGAACATGATTCTGAAACAGCCTTTCAATCACTTAGAAGATGGAGCATCTGGTTACATGTAAATGCAGTTCACTGTCCCCAAATGTCCAGGTTCCTAAACGTCCTTTTTTCCTAAACTGATTTTTCACAAAAAGGCTATTGTCAATTGATATTTTCCAACAATGGATCTCAGCCCTTCAAGATGTCACTCCATTCAGTAATTGGTACTTGCGGGAGAACAGAACCAGGCACCATATCAGTACTGCCGACGACTGGAGTCAGAAGTGGAAGAAATGTCATTGAAGAAACAGTCCTACCTTTCAGAACCTGATGCAGCTAATGAATTTGTCGTTTGAATTCTGCTAGCAATGCATTTATCAGTTCAACACTTTTATGTGTTTACAATACGAATGCTCTGCTACAGAGCAGTTGAATTTACAATTGAGAATACTATGATTACAGAGATAATATCTAGAGAAACATTCCCAGGAGATGCTTCCAGGCAGCTTAAAATCAATAGGCATGATGAGTATTTTACTTCTCTTCAGATTTTGCTTCTGGTTTGGCTATTACAACCCTTATCTTTTACCCCTGAAGAGCATGGGTGCTTCCACTGTGGATAGATTTCTGTGTTCCTTTTGCTGAGAAAATTAAGCAGTGAGTGATCTGCTTCAGAAATCTGCTCACTGGAGAATTGGTAAATATGCATGTAAACAACTGCCCTAGAGTATAATCTGAGCTATTTTTATGTTACAGTTTGGTAGGTTAGAAGAAGGAATTAATTAAAACAAGAGAGACAAGACTTCAGAAATTGTTTTTCTGTCTCCTCAGAAACTCAGTCGAGGCCTCCTCTTTTTCTTGCCACCACAGATTTAGATTATTTTTGCTAAATTATGATTTTATTGAAAAATTTATTCAACACTGGCTGTACCTCTGGTGAAATCATTCAGTGAAATTTCCTGGGCTAGCTGGCATGAAGTTTATCCCTTGTATACTCGTGCAGGTTGTCTCAGTCCATCTTGCACTCTGTGGGGTTATTTGAATTGACTCTTTCTAGTTTTAAGTGCCTTCCATTGTAAAGGACAGATTTTCTGTTGTCTTAGGGTACGCTACATTCATTTTGCAGGCACTTCTCTATGCCAGACACTGTTACATTGGACTCCTGGGTATGTCAAATAAACAATATGGCTCCCAAGATAGAGACAGTCAGCTCACTTTTCTGTTGCTTGGCTTGCTCTCCTACCCTTTTCCTTCTTCTCTATTTAAAGTATGAGTTTATCGAGGGAGAGGAAATCTCTTAGGACTGTGGGAGAACAACACACAGTATAATGAATCCTTATCTCAGGATGGGACCTCAAATGTAAAGAGGAAAACTGAAAGGAAGATTCTGGAGGGGTCACTTGAGTGTAGGATCTTTTGAGAAAACAGGAAAAAGACTAAAAAAGCACATGAGGGATGGCAGCCTTAAGATGTACTAAAAATATCCGAATACTCTTAGATCTGTTCAGGGTTGTATTTCAGAATATCTAACGGAAAGATTTCAAAATTATTTCATTATCCTGCATACCAATTTAAACCAGACAAATATCAATGAAACAGCTGAATCCAGAATAATGCAGGAAACAGAGCTGACTCAGAGGCAAACAAAATGCAGAATTTCACTATCCTGTGGATGAGTGCTGTCAAGAGAGATGGCAGAGCTGTGGAGAAGTAGGCATGGTGCTTCTGCTTGTGCCAGAACAAAGGACCATGACCACTGCTTCTTGCAAGAAGCATGAGCAAGAGTTTTTAGTCTACTCAGAGCATCCTTTCCTTTGGCGGTAGCAGTGGCAGGTCTCTGGCAGAGGCAAAGCAGGCAGCTGCCTCAGCAACTGCATACTTCGTCTGTGTCTAAAGCTGGCTCTGCAAATCCCATTCCATTTATTTCTGGGCTTGAAACATATACTATACCTGGCTCAAGGCCCATCTTATGCTTTGAAAGTGCTTTGGGGAAAAAAAAGTGCCTCAAAACAAAATTGCCAGGTGTAAGCAATCAGTGCACAATTAAATCTATTATGAATGGAATGAATTATCTCCTTAAAAAAAAAATCTTAGCTGTTGTGGAACATGTCTCATTTAGCAATTAAAAGATGTATATGTTCAGGTGAGTCTTATTGCTGCCTGGCTAACTCCTGTCATGTACTTCTTCAAACTTTCTCTTGCCAGAACAGGCTGTGTGGCAGAAAACAGACTCAGTTTTCATCCAGATGTACATTAGTGAGTCACGGGCATGAGACTTCTTTATTCAGTGTAGACAATGTCTAACTAGGATAACAGCTAACTAATGGATACTGTTAAAACTAGAGAAAAAGAAATGCAGAACCTGTGATGGTGAGAATCTGAGCATACAGAACACACCTCTCAAAAGGAGGGCATCAAGCAGTAAAGGTGGGACAGGCTCAGAAGCAATACTTGGCTAAAGTGCAGGTCTTGTTTTCAAGGCATGAGTACAGAAAAATTCTTCTCTCTAACCAGTCTCACAGACATGCAGAATTTGGGGTTCTGGAGTGCCCTGGGAGGTTGTGCAGACACTGATCTCCCTGAGGACAAGTGGCCAGGTTCCCCAGCACTACTGGGATTCCTCTGCAAGCCAAGAGGTACAGGTCCGTGGTGGAACTTGACTCCGTTCATGGTGCTTCAAATCCCCCTACCCCACAGGGATGGGCAGTACAGAATTAGCATGGAGCTCAGCAGCTGTGATGCCTTTTTTTAAAAACCCAGTGGTAGTGGTACATATCCCACACTTTCAGAGATTTGAGCAGGGAGCAAATTTGTTTTATTTCAAATTGAAGACCTCAGTCTTGTTTCTACTTTTTCTCAGGATATACTCTTGCTAGGTGGCTATCAGCACAGTTTTCCATGCCCTCCACCGAGACTTGGCACTGGATAACCAAGAATACAAAGTCATGAAGCCAGCAAGAAAGAAAAAAAACAAAAAATAAAACAAAATAAAAATCTATATTTCTCCTTTCCCTAACTATACTGTATTTCTCTCTTCGGGTGTTTAAGGACTCAGGGTTCCTTTTTCAGGAGGTCTGAAAGTCCCGTCTGGACCCAGAGATCAGTTCTAGAAGCAGTGCCATGCCTGTATTTTGTGCCCAGAATACAATTTGGCTCAGGCAGCAGGAAGAGCAAGTACGTGTACTTTAGGTGCAGTACACTAATGCTAACTGGGCTGTGCAAGCAATTTAAATTTTAGCACGTTCCTTTGGACTTGGATGCCAAGTGCAACTGATGATTATTTGGGCCTGAGGTTTGCAACAGTGTTAGCTTGTTATGGCACAAACATGGAAACCAGAAGGTCTGATCTGGGAGCTGGTCCCTTCAAACAAGAAAACCCAACATACACAGGAAGCCAGGAAAGCAGAATTTCCAGTCTGGTAGTGGGGCCAAGACACAGATAAATCTGGTTCCTACTTGTGCAAGCCTTACTGGTCAATAGCAATTAGAGTCAAATTACCAGCTCAGTCAAAGTGTAACATTCTAATACCTCTCTAAAGGATACTGAAACTCTGGGCCACTCCTCAAGGAGTTGGAAGATTATCATGTGGCCCATACAGCCAAATCTTTTAGGGCTGCAGATGTCAAGTGAGCCTGTAAATAGCAGTTTGTACTTGCTTCACTCTCATGTAATTTTGGAGTCTGTAACTCTCCCCTGGTCCCTGCTAAAAGGTATCATCATCTCCTTTGCCAGAAATGTGTTACTGCTTAGTAGCTGAGTAATGGGGTTTATCTCTGCAAAATAACAGCTTTAGGATTCTGCCAGCTCCAGACCAGAGCTGCAGCCTCTTGGCTCCTACAAGTGTAGAAGTTATTGCATTAAAGCAGGGTAGATTAAGGGATTGTCTCTTCCTTGAGTTTTGAATTGGGGAAAGCATCAAGCCTGATAAACAGACACCACAGCCGAGCTAATGCAAATGCCAGGAGTTGGGTAGCACTTGATGATGAGGTAAGCAGTCCTCCCCAGCCCCCATCTACTGGGTGGTATTTACAGAAGCTGGTGACTACTTAATAATGTTATAGTCTGCAAGGGACCTCTGGGAATGTGAGATGAGAGAGGAAGCGTTTGCGGGAGAAAGAAGCACTAAATAAAGATAGCTCATGTGAGAAAACAGCAAGTCCTCAATTATCAAGATAGTTTATTCGGAACAGTTTGTGTTTTCTTTTTGATCTGACATCCTCCTTGCTTTATAGAAAGAGAATTTTGGGAGCTGAAGGGCTACGTCCCCTCAGCTTCACCGGTCTTGTACATTGCTCGTTCCTAACATCCCTTTGATTTCATCTGCATAATGAGAACTGACAGTGTAAAACTAAGAGGTTTAACTTTCTCAGGTCCTTATATTGCATTTATGCAGAACAAGATCACAGAAAGGACTGGAATTTCTGTATTGCCTGAGCAGTAGCTATTCTGCAGGAAGGCTGACAACCTTGACCATCAGCAGAGTCTGCTCTAACTCACTGCTAACCACTGCACTATTGCAACTAGTGAACATCTGAGCTCTCGGTGTTAGAATTCAGAAATTTTTTTACAATGTATTTTTTTCTATTTCTTCGCCTCTGAGCATAGATAAACAGTGTGTTTTGTTACTTATTTCAGCACCTGCTAGTCACTTTCTCTCAATCTATTGTCTTTTGGAAAGAAACTGCATTCCTCCTTTGCTACTGGAAGGCTTAGGCTTGATCCTGGCAGCTGCATTACACTTTTAGATGAGCAATCTTCTTGAATACTTACAGGAATATCCAGTTATAGCTTGTTGTAACAGAATCTTTTCTTTTCTCACTCTCTCCTTTGCAAAGTGTATTTTGGCATCATCCCTGAGCTTCTTACTGGCATCTACCTCTTTGCTGAGAAGTGACATCCTTTCACGGTCTAATGCCCAGTATCTTGTTCCTGTCTTGTTTACATGTAATCTACTTTTAACAGTTCCAGACATCTTGGCAGGAGGGCCAAAGCACACTCACTAGCTGTATTTCTTGGCCTTTTTCTAATAAGACTTAGACTTTTTCTGTTCCCTATGGACCCTCGGATAAGTCTGGAAGGGGAATTCAAAATCCTATTCTTTTTCTTCCTTGCTGTGTTCTAGTGCAACAGGAATGGCAGTTCCTGCACTCTGGGGAATACAGACAATCTAAACTCTTTGGATAGCAAGACGGTGGAAGGGTATGGGGCCAGCAGTGTCCTGTGTCTGCATTACTGGCTGACATCTCGGAGAGCTCTGTAGGAGTCTAGCAATAAAACTCCACAATTTCTCTTTCATGGGCTTTGTCTAAAAGACACATTTTGATACTTTAGGATTAGTTTTTGCTCTGGTGTATTTAATATTGAAGAGCCAATGGGAATTTGGGATTGAGTTTCTGCTTTGATTTCATGTGAATTCTCTGGCCAAACCTGTGGCCAAAGTTAACCTTTAATAGTCATAGCTCATGATATGACAGGATTTTTATGCTCTTTGATGATTGCTTACTAATTGATCATGTATTTATAACCTGGCAGAGCCATGATCTGCTACGTTCTGACTCCTGAAGACTAATCTAGGCAGATGATCCGCTGTATCACCTCATTGATCAGACCTGAGTTAGCAAAAACTCTCACATATTAGAAAGTTCTGACATTGGCCTCTTTTGATTGATTTTTCTCTCTCAACATATTTCAGAACCACTGCAACCAACCATTTGTCTTGGACAATTAGACCAAGATAAGGCTATAGAAATAGGAGACTGAGGAAGAAAAAGAAAAAATTTAAGGTTGGCTAGTGATGTGTTCAGCTAGCTGTGCACATTTCTGGTTTATAGCACGAGTTATAAAGAGTTAGTATATGGAATATCAGTAGTAAATGTGGGAATAGGTCACTAAAACAAATGTGAGTTCTGCGCACCCTGTAGAAAGTTGTGTGACCATTTTAACCTTTGCTAGATATTTCATTAAGTGTTATGGAAAATAAAATACACAAATGATTTCCATCTGTAAGGGTTTCACATCCTGGTGTGAAAAAGGCTTTCATATAAGTCAAGTTTTGCTTTCTGATTAACTCCCATGGGTAGTGTAAAAGTATTAATACATTTTTCTATCCTCACCTTACTGGTGTTCAATCACAAGTTTTTTCCAACCCTACACTTTTTTAGAGGACAGGAATTTGTTGAAAGCATTCTTAGCAAGTTTATGTCAATCTGATTACAATTAACAATACATTCCATTTCCATTTCCCATTTTCAAATGAAGTTGAATGATGGCAGTACAAGTCAGAAAAAGGATTTAAAATAAGCTGAGGTCTCTCTAGATTTCTATGGATACAAGGTTCATTTTTTTATGGTAGGCAGCAATTTTTGTACGTATCCCAACACTTTTCTGTTCATTTTGACCTGACAAGGTAAATGAGTAATAAAAGTGAAAAAGGAAAAGTAGATGCAAAGCAAATGCAGTTATCTGGATTTATTGAGCCCAGTTGATGGTGTTAAAATTATTTTTTCTTATTTTTATAGTCATTCATTTTGTTCAGACCTGCTAGTGTATGTCAAACACAACATAAATGAATAAAGAAACAAACCTTTCATATTCATAAATGAATAAAGAAATAAGCCTTATGTGTCAGTGAAAACTACATACTCTAAAATTAGTGTGTCTACTGCAGCTCAGAATAATAAATAGAGAACAATTTGTTCCCTTTTATGTAAAGTGAATTTAACTATCAATAAGAAATATAGCAGCTTTTACTCAAAGTGGACAGTCCCACTAATTTAGAAGATGGAAAAATATGGGTAGCCTCAGGAAAGACAAATAAGGAGCTGGCAGGTGAACCACCCTGAGTTGTGGGGAGGTAGAACACATACAGTCCAAATGTTCTTCTTGGGGTATGGTCCCAGCAGCATACATGGCAACCAAATCCACAGACTGTGATGGTGTCAATGGGCCATGGGAGTGCTTTTCTTGGAGGTTTTGACTTGCAGGTTACCTGGTACAGATGGGCTATGGGGAACGACCCCAAGGAAAGGAAACTCACTCCCAGCATTGAGTCTCTATAGCATTTCCTGGAGACTGTCTGAAAAGTTCTTGAGAGATACCATTAGGATTTCAAAAGGTTGCAGAAGGAGATGCCTAAGAGAGCTCCTGAGCAAGCTATCAGCAGCCTGTGCTGCTTCAGATGAACTGGAATGGGGAAAGGTCAGAGGAATCCCCATTTTCAGAGCCTGGACTGAAGCAGAAAGGTTAAGGGGTGGGAGACAGGATACAGACAGAGAAACAGAGTACACACTCCTTTCTCCAGCAATTTGCTGGGTATTCATGCCTCCTTGGACATCACAGCTGAGGTATTTCTTGCCGGGGCAGTTGTATCCTCACCTTTCACTTGCAGCCTGGGGAAGGAGCAGTGAGTGAGCTCTGTCAGTCATTCCATCCCTCCTAAAGCAGAGACCTCTACCCCTGATGAGCCTGACACAGTCAGTAAAACCCAAGGTCGCCTGCAAAGAAACTTCAGGATGAACCCTCAACTCAAAGGACTGGCATCATTGAACCCTCAGTAACTTGTACCAAGAAAGCTTTTGGCTAGTGGCATTTCATACTGTCTTTAAGGACTGTGTTATGAATTTAAGTTTTTCTCCTCATTCCATTTATTTAGCGTGACTGGAAGTACTGCGAAAAATCTGAGATAGAGATATTTTAAGTATCTGCAGGCTTGGAACAATAACTCTACAGTGAAGCATTACTGGTGTGAAATACTCCAGTATGCTAATTTAGATGTAAAGCTGTGTTAGAACTTGGGTGCTTAAGGTTAGGGTTATGTGCAGAACCTTAGGTAAAATCTGTGGGTTTGATACTGAAGTATTGGTGGCAGACTGAAAATACTTCTCTTGTGGTACATGCCAGACATGAAAGTTTTAATTAAGTAATGTACTTTGGACCTTTTATTTTTCCACTTTATGTGCTTTTTTCACTCTACTTGGAAACTATACTTGTGTCACATTGTTGGCGAGGAAACCTCTGTATTTAACAAGATTGATGCAGTGTTGCTGGTTCTCTCCTGTGGCCCTGAAGCACTTTGGGTGTTTGCAAATGCCAAATGAGCCACATGAAACATTTTCAGATATGTGCTGTAGTGAACAGGCTCCAAACACCATCTTTGGGCCAAATTAGCACTGCCGTGTCGGCCAGTGAATGAGTACATTGCTGCTATTAAAAACAAATGCAGTACAGTGTGTTCATCTATTTTTCAACCATAGGAGAATCTTGTATTCACTGAGGGACAGATTATGGCCACTTCTGTATAATAATTTATAGAAGAAATATAAATTCCTGCTATAAGCAGGATATGCCTCACTCTTGTACTTTACAAATGAGATACACTGTCACAGAAAATATTTGCAGAATGCAAGAAGGTTGCTTAATTTTTCCAGTCTCTACCATCTTTGACGTTTCAGAACCAAAGCAAGGAAGGCAAATATTTGGACCCTAAATTATGAGTGCCTTCTGACCTGCTGTTTTACAGAAATGAGGTACAGCAATGAAGGTGTAATGGATACTCGCTAGTGAATTGCTTAGGTACTGCTGTCAGTGCTGAAGGTAAATGGCTTATTGTCTTCATCTCCCTTTTTCTTGTTGTTCAGGAGTAAAGAATCATAATGCTTGAGGGTAAATCAGATCTGCCTTTTATGGTGCCATGTGAATAGACTGTGGGCTATACATTTTATCTCCCTCTGGGCTAGATTATCTGCCCTCCAATGCTGTTGGGCCACTGCACTTTATATGCCTGTTTCTCTTCCTTCAGATTCTCACCTAATCAAATCTCACAGACAATCTAAACAGCAAACAAGGCACAGAGAAACAGTTAAAGAAGGTATCACAAATTTTACGGTAATGCAAGACTGAAATAAGTACTTTGGGCCACAGGGATGTACTCCCTATTGTGTTCTATATTCCATTTAATCAACTGATTGGGATTTTTCTTAAAATTAATTTAGTTTCAGTCTTTAGCCCCATTTTTATGGTTACAAATAGTCTTTCAACTGCAAGACTAAATGCATTCCTACTCAGTTTGTGCTCATTTGTTTTTATACCTGTGATGCCCTGTAGCTTAAATTTCTCTACCTCTCTACTCACTATAACTTTTGTCTACTTACAAAGAACAAGGTGGGGGTGGGAGGGAGAGGAGGTAGTCAGAAAAATTACTTGTGAATAACTGAGGTTTAAGAAGGAATCTCCTTGTAATTAAAATGTTTGGTGAATTTGAAGACTGACCTTTTCTTCTCCTTTGTCCTCCCTGTTGGCTTAAGTCAGTTGCATCTACTGATTTGTGAGATTTGGCTCCAAAGAAAAGAAATCGCATAAATCCAATCGAGGGAAACATAAAGACAACCTGCAAGAGCACCCTAATACCTCAGGGGTGAGGTTAGAGGGGACTGAGGAGGTCAGGACAAGGCTGGGCAGAAGGGCCTGACGAAGAGACATTTGAGGTGAAGAATAATTTTGCGCTGTTCCCATCTCAAGGACTGATCTCTTCTACTTGAACTCTGAATGGTTTTGCTCTTGTCACCAAAGCAGTTTCATATTTTCAGTAAAGATAGGATAGTTATTTTGGTAGTTTTTCAAACAGGACTTGCTGATAGCTGCTGTTGGCACCCTGCTTCCTGTGTTCTCCAAAAGAACGGTGCGTTTATTTACTGTTCCCGACTTCAGAGCACCTTTCTCACCACACTAAAAATGCAGTGAGGTTTTTAATATCTCATTTCTGCCAGTAAAGATGAAAGCACTGAGCCAGAGACATTCAGGCTCAAAGTCCAGTGTCAGAGCTAAGATTTTCCTGCCCCTGAACTCTGTGCAATGGTGGTGTGCCCCTTGCCCCAGGTGCCCATGGTTTTGCCATGCTGTGCAGGCAAGGCCTAGGGAGGTGGCTGTGAAATTAAAAAGGTTTCAGCAGAAATAATTTCTCTGAAACAGTAGCATATTTCCTGTATAAATGTCTGCATGGTCTCCAAGAAGAGAAGGATCCATCCCTTGATTTAAGCTAAAGTGGTTCCAAGGAAGAAGCCTGCTCTTCCTTGTAGCAGAAACACGTGTTGTAAATGTCAAATCACTGCAAGATTTGTATTTTGGTGTTGTTTGTAGCACAGGCTACAACTATTTTTCATTCAAATAATACATCTTGGCTGAGAAGCTGATAAGGAGTTTGAGATTTAGTTATCTTTTTTTTTCTACCTTGCAGATACTTTCTATGAGACTTAATCCCTTCCAGTCCTAAGCAAAAGCTTTGATCTTCTCATGTATTCCCATGAGCTGCACAAAATAATCTCAAATAGATTTTTGGTGTTGTGACCTTTGCTAGTGTTAAGTTCCCTGCCTTTGCTGGTCAAGTGAAGGCCTTCAGGGCACTTTTAAATTTTTGACAGTGGAGGGCTGTACTTCTTTGCTTTGGGTCACACAACTCTCCTTCACACAACTCAGTCACACAAATCTCCTTCCTATTTGTGCCACTGATTTTTTTTCATGGTTGCTCTCATGTTCATTAAGGTTTTTTTTAATAGCCCACTTGGTCCTCTGACAGGTGTTTTTATAGTGCTAAAACCAAGTAACTTTCTTTCCTCTTGTAGGCTGAGCCCAGTAATGAGATGCTCACAGACTGAAAATGTTCAACTTTGCATATTGGGAAAACAGCATTTTTGTGAGGTCAAAAAGTGGCAAAGAATCTTCATTAAACAAAATTCAAACTAAGGACCTACATCCTCCAAATCAGCCTGGAACATGCTGCCTGGGATCATGGGATCTTGAACAGGGATTTTTAAGATTTCCTTACAATACTGAATGAACATGGATTACTGTAAGATCTTTTTAGGAAGAGTTTAAAGCCTCTGGCTTTACAAATAGGTGCTTCTTATAAACTGAAATTCAAATGAAAAACTTTTAGTGAGAAGAGGGTAAGAAAGCACAGTGATGGACAGGCTGATTACACTGTGCTGGAAGACCTATTGATTGGGGAGTGCATCCAGTTCAGCATGTTTAATCATCTTCCACTTTGCACAGGCTGCTTTATTGCCCTGAGTTGACACAGTTCTTGCCTGTACATCAGGGTGATGGAATACAAGCAAAGGGTTCTGAGTGGGTCTTGAACTTGGAGAAACAACCTGTACTACAAGTAATAATCTGTTCTCTACTGGGTAGGTGTGTACAGCTAGATAGTGTTGGTTTTGTTTCTTTGTTTGTTTGATTTTAATTGTTACTTCATTTTTCAGTATCAGACACTTAAACGCTGTGCCTGAAACCACACTGTTCACATCCTTTTATAAAACATGACTGTCATCTATTTACTAATGGTAATGGCAGTGCCTCAGCAGCGCTAGCAGAGATGATTGGAAAAGGTGTCTGTGTTAATATAATAAATGCCACTGTTCAATTTCAAGCAAAAAGCAATTTTACACAACAGCATGTCACATATCAATTAATTTTCTCCCTTGCTTCGAGCTGTAGCTAATCTATGTATTTGCAGCACACCTATTACTGCACCATTTAGACATTTTCAGATTTGGTGTTTAGAAGTGTTTGATGTTTATTTAACTAATTGGGGAAAATAAAGACTATCCAGTTTCATGAATAAAAGAACAAAAATGAATTGAAGAGTAACCATGTTATTCTGAAATCCTAGATGACCTAAGTTAAAATGGAGTTCTACACAAACATTAATTATGCTCTCTGCTTCCTGCTGAGTAACTGTGTTCAAGAAAAATTGTTCCCTACAAGTCAGTGTAAGCCGTCATTTCAACGAGTATGTAGTGGTTTGTAAAGGGCTGAAATGTGCACCCTGATGTTTTATGCAAGTGACTTCCACAACTCTGTTCCATTTAGGCCCTTAGAAAAGTTTTTCGTATGTTCACAGGAAATGTGGGCCCTGGCTTTCCCGGCTATTTGGAAACAGCAGTGGTACTTTACTTGCAGATGGAAAATCATTTTCCCCTGGGCAGCGACTCTCAAAGGTTTAGTTTTTTACTTCTCCCATGTAAGTGCACACTATATTTCATGCATAAACATAAGGATATGAAGAAATCTAACAGTCATGTGTGCAGACATTGAATAGGTCACTCAGCTGACCATGGCTACAAGCATGAGTATGATATTTACACAAGAGAAGTGAGTTTTTACGTAAGTTCATGTCTGCCTATCTCTGTCCACAGCTTAAAATTCCTAAAGGAAAATAAGGAACTTGCCTCAGTCATTTTGTTATTTCTGTATACAACACTTCTTCTGGTAAATGCTTTTCTTCAAATGAAATAGAGCTGCAGACCCATATAATTATAACTGATTAAACTCAATGTTTATCAGAAATTATTCTGATGGATTGCATCTATCACAGGGGTGAAAAAGTAAATACTTCTGTCCTAACATTGAACCACGTAAAAGAAAAAACATACTGAAATTCAACACATCTGCAGTGGATAGAGATGTTGTCCTTTAAACTCCCATTCCCTCCAGTGGGAATTCCAGTGTATAAAGGACCTACACTGGGAGTCTGTAGAATCACAGAAAAAATTAGATTGGAATGGGCTTCTGAAGGTCATGTGGTCAAACCTCTTGTTCAAAGCAGATTCAGTCAGACCAGGACGCTGAAGGCCTTGCCCAGTCAAATTCTGAATGTCTTCAAGGATGGAAATTTCATAATCACGCTAAGCATTCTACATTACCCTTCCTCTCTCCTATTGTCTGTTCTTAGGCCTTTGCTAAAACCAGACTTAAATCTGACCAAATGCACACCAAGAAAAATATTCCATTTAGACAAAACCAAAACCAGTGATACCACAAAATTTTCATCTGTTAGGAAAATCATTAGTGAAAACTGGTGAAGGGAGGAGAGGATTTGATAGCAAAGTAGTGGATCTGTTAGAGAATTTCACACTGTCAGGGCTGCCTTGCAATTTCTAGTGGAAAGTTTTAGTGGAGTAATTCTTGCTTAGCCTTACATAGACATAGACATAGAATCTCAGAAAAGTTTGGTTGGGAAGGGACCTTTAAAGGTCATCTAGTCCAACCAAGGCCCCTACAATGGGCAGGAACATCTTCAATTAGATCAGTTTCTTCAGAGCCCTGTCCAACCTGACCTTGAATGTTTCCAGGGAAACATACCTAACACCTCTCTAGGCAACCTCTGCCAATGTTTCACCAATCTCTTTCTAAAAAAGATACAAAAAAAATTCCTTTAAGGAACAATTTAATTTTTTTTAGCCTAAATATACCCTCTTTAGATTTAAACCACTTCTTCTTATCTTCTTGCAACAAGTCTTACTAAACAGTGTGTCCCCGTCTTTCTTATAAGCCCCCTTTAGTTACTGGAAGGCTGCAATAGTGTCCCCCTGGAGCCTTCTCTTTTCCAGGCTGAACAACCCCAGCTCTCTCAGTCTTTCCCTCTCCAAGGGGACATGCTCAGCCTATGACTAATTGAGCAGATTCAGCCTTCCAGAAGAGTTTATCTGGTGTTTAGCTTGCTTCTTGTTTTCTCCACTGACATTATTAGTAGTTTTTGCCTGGATTACAGCGGTTTCTTCCTACTGAAGGGAGGGGGGCAACTCCTTTATCATGGGACCTCGGTGCAGTTGGCCCTCCCATTGCATGACAGAGGTGATTGCTGGGATCTGACTATGCAGATATTGATGGTGGCACTGCTGGAATGGAATCAGAAAAAAAAAAAATCACTGTATGCCTGTCGTCTCAGTGCCTTTAATAGCTGCTGCACAGTGAAAAGCTGCACATCCTTACTTTTTCCATTAATGTAAAATTTCTTCACTGAATGCAATATAACTACACAGGATTAAAGAGGAGGCATATCTGTAGCATGCAGTAGACGATCCAGTTTAGTTCTTGTGCTTTAGTACCATCACTGGTGTACTGCAGGAATGGTCAGAAGACAATGATTCTTCCACCTGTGTGTTTTATAGGTCTTCACAGTGCAGCTGCAGTGTTTATTCATTCTCATTCCAGTCTTGTCTCCTTCAATATCCTTTTAATTTGATGCATGACACCTTCTCTGCTAGAGCAAAATGCCACAAGCAGGCAAGGTGCTCACTTCTGAGGAAAAGCAGCCTGATCTGCAAGTCACTTTTTTCAACCCCACACAGATTTTTTTAAATTTTTTTTTTTTACTCTCTCAGTTGGAAAGGTAAATCTTACTTCTAGTATTGCAGAGTGTAAGCAGCTCTGCTTAACATTAATTTTAGGGAGAACTTTTCGAAGTGAATTTTAGAAAGACTCAGCAGCTGGAAATGGATGTGTCTATAAGCACATGGACATATGTACAATGTATCCAAGGCTGACAGTCGAATAGATGCAGTGCTGGTACAGTTTTCCTCTTGGAAGCCATAAGAAACTGGGGTTGTCTGTCTGGGAGCCACAGATAAAGAAGGAAGGAAGGCGAATGCCTTAGCTGAAACCTGCAGCCACAGAAGGGGGACCTAGAGTGCACAATTCCTACTGCAGAACCTCAGGACCAGGTAGTCTCCTGTGCTGCTTGGTGGCTTTGGGCTTGGAACTGTCACCCATAGGCTTTTAGGGCTCTTAGACACTGGGCTAGGGGTGCTTCAGTTGCTGAGCTTATTAATGGAAGTGCCGAATGTTTTGTTTCAAATTACATGCTGAAAATATCCATTTGTTCCCATTTGAATATACTCTATTCAAACTTGCCAAGATTTATGTTCTAAAATGGGAACTGATGTCCCATTCTTTACAATCACTGTATTAGCACTCAAATAGTCTTGCTACACAGCTGGAGAGTCCTTTGAACAATCAGAGCACCTAAATATGGGAGATCCATATCAAGAATGAGGTTTATAATGCAGAACTTAGAGTCCAAACAGTAGTTCTAAAAATGGGAGCAAAAGATGCAAGGGTCAGAAAAAATAAAACGCACTGTTTCTTTCCAAGTCAAAGCAAAGAATACAACTTCAAATGTGAAGAACTACACAGAAACTACTGCAATGCCTTATTTATCTAACAAAAACTGAAGTAACTCACGAGCTTTTAATGACATAGAATCAAACAGCAAATATTAACTCTTATGCAATGAGTCATCTGCAGATCTGAATCTTCCTCTGGTGTCCTACTAATCAATAAACTCTCTCGTCCTACCTTCACCTGGTATATTTGAATTAGATAACCACTTGAGGGAGGTGCCTCATAGCTTTCTATATCCTTACGTCATGTTGTCCTTTAAGTTTCTAAAAGAGCTCTTCACCATTTCCCTTTTACAGATGAAAACGGAGGCCTGACAATGTTAAAGGTGAGATCCATGCAATCTTTGTAATCTTAAATCCCCTCTGAGATATTTGCAGTATCTCTTTGCATTTTGTTTTGCTTTTGAGAAATAAAGTAATTTTCTTAAACTTGTTTGCTTCAAAAATTTCCCTGCAAAGATGCTTCCAGCTTGGGTACAAAGTGCCCTCTTACTAAACAACATTCTTGATTTCTTTAACTACTGTTAAGACCTGTAAGGAGTGTGTCTGGTCTATCCCACGGCATCTCCAGGCTTCTGCCGACATCCATTTCTGCTTTCCTGCCTCTCCTGCCTGGATGCAGGACACATTGCTCCCAGGGGCTGGGCAGCAAGAATATCTCGGGTTTTCCCACATGGCAGAAGACTCTTTTTGCTTTGTTACATCCCTCTAAATGCCTACTTTAGTGGTCCCTGCAAAAAGAAAAGGATCTGAAAGTCTCTTTGATTGATGTCTCAATCTGTCTTTTCAGTTCTCCTGCCGCCTGTTTCACCTAGATTTTGTCACTGATAATTTGCTTTTGAATGTAATGGATAAGCTTCCAAACCATCCATCTCTTCTTTTAACCACAACTTCTTTCGGTGCACTAATGACTGAAAAGTTACATTTTCATTTAAAGTGAATTTACAAAGCAACCTTTAGATAATAGGCAGTTCTAATATTCTGACATCACTGAAGCTATTAGACAAAGAAATCAAAAGAAAATTCTCCTACTGCCTGCACAAAATGAGGGGAAGGATAGAGCAGAGGCCCCAATATTTGTGACACTACAGAACAGCAATTACCAGAAACTGAAAAGGGCATAGAAATGGTAGCTAGAATTGGGCTTATCTCCCTGAAGTTGAAAGGTGTCAGGAAGGGAGGGGGGGAAACTCCACTACTGAAAATGAAGTCACAGTAATTGCCTTCATCTCACACTGTTTTTTATTCCTTATTGGATGACCTTTCTAAATGCACAGGAAAACATCGGAATAAATCATTCTGAAGATTACCTGTAGAAGCCGCAGTAACTATTTTGATCTGAATGGAGCTGAATCTGCTCACACTGGTGGTGGATTTAACTCTTAAATATGCTGCTAGTAGTACTTTTCTTGCAAGAATATACGCAATGATATTTATCCAGTAACCATAAGTGATGTTAGGAGCCTGTGTAATGGGTAGCACCGATTTTGTGGGGATTATTTGTACTTGGGGTCAAGTTAAGAACAAGTCTTCATATCTGGATCCTTCCTTACAAGGGTTCTCTGCTGTGGAGAGGAAATGAAAAGAAAAATAGTCACGAATGAATTTTTGAAATAATTTGAGAGACAGGGAAGAATTATGCAGTTCCATGAGCATTTTGATTTGGCTGAGGGATGTTCTGCTTTGGAACTTGTCCCTGCTCCTTGGCAGATTAAAACTACTCGTTTCAGAAATAGTTATTCTGCTTCTGGAGCAAGAACTTTGTTCTCTTGTTCTATGTTCTCTGCCCTCTTTGTCTTATTACAAAAAAACCCCCTGCATGTGGTCTCCTGGCTTTGACAGAAGCCCCTCAAAGAACTTAGAGAAGTCACTTAGCCGTTCTCAGCCTTGTCTTTAAGAAGACAGTAGTACTTGCAGGAGCCACAGAAGGTTCCTGAGACAGGGCTGACATCTATAAGTGCAAAAGTTCCTTTGTTGGTAAAACAAACCTACATAGTGAAAGCAATGATTTGAGATTTCTCTCTCTTGCTGCTGATCTTCTGCTCTTTGTTCAGGAAAGGGTAGGCAAAAAGGCATGGTTTTTATTTCCTTTACATTATAACTCCAATACAACATTTACAATGTCAATGCTTTCCATGCTGGTTTAGAGGGTTTTTTTTAATGTGAGTGATGTTCAAGTACTCTAATGATCATTCACATCATTCTTATCACGCAGGTAAACAATGTGTCTACCTTTACAGGGCCGATAATGCTGTGCAGCTGATGAGAACTATTAGTAATTTGACCTTCCTGTCTGATTTGTTCTTATGCATCTAATAATAAATAATCACATGTGGAAGAGTCAATAGAGAAATAATGTAACACGCTCCTTTTAGTACCCTAATTCAGCAAAATAAACTATGAGAAGCATTTCAGTAATTTACTATAGTAAGTGCTCTCAGCAGCTTCTGTATTTCAGCTATTTGGTGCTCTAGCATGAAGAAAATTATCTTGGTAATTAGTTATATTGTTATTTAATAGTCCCCAGACAATATTCTATTTTTTCAAGGAACAGGCCTTCCCTTCTGTCTTCCTTCCCCTTTACAAATAAATGTTTATCTATGAATCTTTCCCCCTGCCAAATCACCTTTTTTTTTTTTCTGTTTACTACTTTCTCCAAAAAGTTCCCAGTTATTGAAAAAGAGCTTCTGATTAGCAGCTGCATGGAGGGAGCTTCAGGAGACTTCCTCTTCTTGCATCTCTCTGAGAAAACCACAGGAACCACTCCTGGGCTGGCAGGGGAGCACAGGTGAGGGGGACCAGTGGTTGGCAGCACTGCAAACAGAGACTGCAGAACTGTCCTACGAAACCTACGTTTCTCCTCACCTGGGCTTCAAGGAAAATAGGAAAAGTGAAAATGCTAATGAAATAGACTGGCATTAAAGCAGAATAATAAACCTCAGTCTCTGAAGTTAGATGAAAAATAATATTTGTTAAAGTTGCATGTCCTTAGGCATGGAGTTCTCAGCTGTTTCTGGAGTAATATGGTGAAAAACAACAGTCTGAGTACCGAAATCAGGATGAGAAAGAGCAAACTACTTCCTGGAAGTACTCAAGCTTAGGTGATTTAAATAAGAGATTAATGTCTTAAAAACTGCTGGGGTGGAAAATATCAGGAGCTAATGTTCTGCAGACCTAACTCAACATTTGGGGAGGGAAAGGGTGAAGTTGTTGATGGAGCAGGAGGAGAATCCCTCTAGAAGGCAAATGGGTGGGAAACACATGAGAAAAACACACAAGACTAGGGAGAGGTGGGAAGAAAAGCTGGAGACTTCTGCATTTGTGTGTAGGTGGTTATGACCTCAATAAAAAAGACACTTCCCCCAGTGTCACCCTCGCTCTCAAAGTGATTTTTATTCCTCCTGTTCCAGAAGAACAGACTGTCATCACTCTTTTTTTTTGTCTCACATCACTCCCTCTGTGGTACTATTTCTTGCAGCCTTAGCAGGAAGCATTTTGTTTGCACATACCTCTTATAATAAACAACATAGCTTCTAGTTTATTTAATGCCTCCAGATTTTGTGCTTTCTTAGTACTGGCCTTGTTGCAGTTATCCTTTCAAAGTACTCCCATTCAAAGAAGCCAAGCTTTTGTCTCTTAACTTTTTGACTGTAGAGATGTTTTGGTTTCTTTTTAAATTTACTTAGTGACTCAAGCTCCACAAAGTACCATTCTTACTTCTCACCAGCTGGTGGTCCATATGCCGCTGCATCTCTGCTCTTGTAAATACACGTTTGAAGTCATGCTCATAGATCAGACTTTTGGTGGTTAATACGGCAATATGTTAAAATGTCAAGCGATGCAGAATGAGTGAGTCAGGTGAAAAAAAATAGAAGCAGTATTCTGCACATTTATAAAATTTTCCTTCTAAAGGGCTCCCAGTGGTCTGCAGACATTGGGGGATTTCTGCTAGTCTGACAGGGTCAGCACAGGGCTGGGATTTGGGATCCACAGCATCTTGATAGAAGCATCTGTGAGAGGCAGTGGCTTCCAGCTTCTCAATGCTGTCTACCAACATGTTTAAACCAAATTAGGAACAAAAAATACAGTCTGACACATTGCCCGTGAAAGATTGCCAGCTTCTAACTGCAACTCTTCATTACTCTGGAAAGAGTGGTGAGTGTTCTGTGAGGAGATGGCAATTTGTGACTTAGTGCTCAAAAAATGGAAAGAAAAAAAAGAAGGAAATCCTTTGAACTTTGACAGTGCTTCAGGGAGCATCCTAATGACTGTGGCTGCAATCTGTGTCTGCAGAGCAGGACCATCAGAGGTTTCAGATCTTTGGACCTCAGTCCATATTTTCAACTCAGTCATGGCAACACCTTCACCACTTGTGTTTCAAGCAGATGTACAATCTCTGACCTCTCGTACTTCCTCTTTTCATTGCATAATTGCCCTTAAATTTGGCAATGACTCTGCAAGCCAATGCCCTAATTTCTAGTGCTGAAGAAAGTAGCCAGGGTAAGAATAGAAAATGCAGCTAAGAGCTTTCTGCAAAAGAGCTACCACTAGTAAAGAGATAAGAGTTTTAGTTTATTTTTCTGATTCTTCTGTTAATACACAATGCCTTCCGTCATTGTGAAAGTTGTAGTTAACCAGTCTCCAATTCAGTGGCTCACAACAAAACTATAAGGAAACAATTTGTGCCATGAATCCATGCTGTGGCTGTATGCCAACTATGGGTGCATGATCGTAGACATATAGCTGGAAACACTCTGGCTATGAATGACAGCATTATGTGAGTGCTTTGTTGTGCATATGAGTGTAAAAAAGTATAAGTAGCATTGCCTTTAAGAGAAAAGAATATGTTGTTTTCTTGAGTGTCTTTCAAATTAAATTAATCTCTCTGAAAAACTGTAGTGAACTCTTTTCAGCTTCTGTGTGGTCTGTTCAAACCAATATATGGTGTAACTAATTTATGCATAATGAGGTAGATAACACTCAAAAAGGAGTTGCAGTTCCGGGAAAAAATTGAAGTCCTCCAAGGATGCAGTTACTTAGAATTCAGCATGCAAACATCTCTATGCCTATTTATATCTCAAGATGTTTCCCAATATTGTGCCTATAGAGATGATGAATAAGTAGATGGGATAGTCTACAAATCCAGGCTGGCAAGTTAATCAGAACTGTCTGCTCTGCCTGCCATGCTAATTAGTAGTTCAGTGCTATAGGAACCTTGATATGAAAATCCTAGTAGACTTTGTTTTTACTGTGCAGTAGGATTTGGAGTTTTCTTTGGTGGATGGAGATAAGAATGCAAAGCAGCTGCAAAGCCACAGTAGAGAAGTCCAGTCCACACTGTGTTACTGAAAAGCATTCATTAAAATTTTACTATGAAAAGTGTAACTCAAACCTTCCATGTTCATTGAGTTCAAGTAAAATGATGCTTATTTGCTACACATTCTTAGGTTTTAATAAAAGTTGTTTTCCACAGTGGACCATGGGAGGGTTATCACTGCATTAAAAAAAGAATGCTTTTAGATGAAAATAAATGTTCTTAAAAGCAAAGTATATTGAACCAAACTGGCTAGATTAACATTGTTTTTCTCAAACAGCTCCAAGTCACTGTGTGCTGGAATTAATGGGACATCTCTCTTGGAGACTTTTTTCTTTTACATTTATATGATATTCAGTTCTAGTTTATAAAGAAAATCTTCCAGAAGCTCATAGCATGTGAAGCCTGTCAGTTCTAGCAACTGAATCTGCTGAGACTTTATCAATTTAAAAAGCATTTAACGCAGTTATAGGAAAGCAAGTTGAAGTCTACAGTTACTGTAAAACTCCACATCAGCAGCTTTGTCAAGGTGGAGGAAAAAAATGTTCTTGTTTTTAGAAGTTACCGTTATCTAGAACTTTTTGCATCATACTCAGTAGACAAGACAGCTTTAGTCCTCTGAACTGACATTTGTTAGCAGAGTACCTGTTTAGTGCTATAATTTAATTCATTTTTAATTTCTCAGAAAAAAAATCATTACTTTTAGGTTGTGATTCCTTTTGTAGATTGAGAAGGAGGGAAGTGGGGCAGGGAGGGAGAGAAGCTGCTTTGTTACTAAACAGTATAGGTCAGTTAAATTTGGCCCAAAGAAACTCACGTCAGTCTCCTCTACCTATGACTCATTTCTTCCCTCTCCTGCTCATATGGTCTGTTGCCAGAGCTACCCCTTGAGTTATACAAAGGCCTAATTAACCTTCTTCATGTAAAAGCCAAGACTCTTGAATTTGGTCCTTCCTTCACGTGGAACTGCGAACTGCTGTGTATCTCCTAGAGGCTTCCTGCTCTTGGTCTCTTCAGGAGTGAAAGAGTTTAATACAGAACATTTGATGTAAAGAAAAGACACTGCCAGCATCTCGTGGAGAAATAAAACAGGACCAAAGAAACATGAAAACATGCTTCAGGAGACTCCACTGCTGGGAATGTCATTTCAGCAAGTGGGCTGCAGCACTCACCACAGCAGTTCCAGCTGCAGAGCAAGGGTACTGCTTTGCCTTCCAGAAGTGAGAAAACAGAAAATTCCATTGTTCACATTACCTTCATCAGCCCTATTTACCTGGGCACCTCTGCTAGCTTGTCAGATATCTAGGGGCTCCAGAGCAAAGACTGGCATTAACTGGGAGATTCTAGACCACATTTCGAAGTGTGGGCTGAAAATCTACCTGGAAACCTGCCCCTCATGCCCATCGCACTTGGGGGCATTGGTACAGTAAGGACAGGGATAAGCCAGGAAATGTTTTTCTTTTCCAAGAGGCTTGTGTAGGCTCAGGACTGAAGTGAAAGTGCTGAGGTTCAGACTTGTCAGGGTCACGCTGCTGATATGGGTTGAGACGCCAGGTATTTCCTTCACTGCGTGGCTCTGCCCAGCACTGTGTTTGCAGGGCTGCAAGGAGATGGCAAACTGGGATTTGAGGGTCAGCTGCTGTGCAGATTTGGACAAAAATAACCCAGGCCAGTCATGCACCCCTTTTAGCAACAGCCTGTCTGTGAATTCAGCACTGGAAAGGAGTAGAACAGAGGAGCATTTGGGCTTGTGTAAAAACTTCCTGACCAGCTTTGTGACTGGAACAATCAAATTTTTCTGTGTGTTGAGCTGTGCTGTTGCTTTCCAAGTAATTACTTAAATATTATTACTGCTCTGTCTTTCATCACTCTACTTGCATTGTCTTGGGCTAGTTTGCTGTGTTTCTCATTTTCACCCAGTCTTCAGAGTATTTGACTCAATCTTTCCTTCTTTATTTGTTGGTCTCTCATAAATCTAAATCAAAATGCAAATACAAACAAAAGCATCATTTTTATTCATAAGCTGAGAGTCAAAAATAAATGTACAGTTTATTTTGAATTCGAACAGAACTCTTTCAGTGCTATAGATTGTTTGTACGTAGTCTCAAAAATCTCTATTTCCCTATAGAAAGCAGCACTTGCCACATCATTAAGGATGAGTTTCTCTCCATGAATGTACCTTGTTACTAGTTTCACACTGAATTGTTAAGAATATTGGGCAGAGCTGCAAAATATTTATTTTTCAGCCACTCATGGATCTGCTTTAAATCTTGGAAAGTACTTGGTACACCTTGATCTGTACAGTTTCTGGAAATACTAACTCCTTGGAAATACTTTCTTGTTACAGGACAGACATAGGATTCATAACATGAGGAAATCATATCTCAGAGGGCAAGTGACCCAGCAGTTACAAACTTAGTTAAATAAGCACACGCAAAGTCACGCGCCATACATTTAGTGTTACTCAAATAAAATTTCAAACACCTACATATGTAGAACTTCTTAGCAGTAAGACCAATTATACAGATATATAGGCAAGTTCTTTTTTTATCTGTAAACTTCTCTGTACAGGTGAAGCATTGAATACTGTGTTAATTTGTGCAATACCTTGGTTAAGCCAGCATCCCTGAGTTAAACAGCAGCAGAAAGATTTAACACTTTTTAAGCTGGAAAGCACAGAAAAGAGGAGTGCTGATTGCTTATGTCTTCAGATTGCCTGCTGCTAGCATGAGCTCTTGGATGATGTCAAGGGAAAAGATTAAGTAGCCATATATTTCTGAGAATTCCAGTATAGTTCTTGGAACACCTTAAAAATAGAGCAGTTTCTTAAACTGATCCTTTTGTCTAAATGGCAGTTGCAGCTAACAGAAACATAACATGAGCTCATTTGCTTGACCTGATTTGTGTGGAAGCTTCAGAGTTAAGAACCTTTGCTCTGACATGGCCTTGAACAAAAGGCAGCAGTTTGGAGCTGCTGAGCCACGAGAGAGCTTCTTGTGAACATGAGGGTGGTTGTAGAACAGCAGAGACTCCCTGAAGAGCTCAGTGGTTTCCAAAAGAGTTTGAAGCTCCTCTTTTCTTCTGGGACACTCTCCTCCTCTTTCTCCTCCTTCTTTTGAAAACGGGAAAAATCAAGGCAAGGTGGTAAAGATTTGCATTTTGCTCTGAAGAGCTGAAATGGCATTTGTGTAGTCATGATGTCCTAGTAAGTCAGTCAACCACTGCTTTGCCAACAACATTCTGCTCAAACACTGTTTGCCCTCTTAGAGGCAAGTCTGCTGCATGAGTTGTGTGTATACGATCACTTGAATGCGACTTCTCAGTTACGGTTTTGTTGACATGGTGACAGTTGGGCAAGTTCAGGATGACAATTTGATTTTTCAAAGATTTTCAGAGCTTAACAAATGCATATATGAAGAAAGTCATGCTTTAAGGAACGATATAACTGCATGTGACATGGAGGGCCTCACTTTTACCCCAGTACAAACATTACTACAAACCAAGAAATGAGCAGTGACTCTGCACTGTTCAGTGAGGGGGCTCTTGTTTCTCCTGGAAGAGTTGAATGACAACAGTTGTGCAGTTCACATGAGCAGTAGGACGGTCAAACACATGAGAGAAATCCTTCAAGGAGCTACAGGCACTTAAGATCCTGCTGTTCTGCTGGAGGGCTCTGTATACAACCCTTGCATTCATGAATTCCAAAAAGCATGATTACACCTCACCATCTACTGCCTATTTTTCAGCATATTGTACTTCATGCTAAGCTGGCTTTAGGTCATCACTAAAACATTAAGGCTATTCAGTCTTTTCAATTTTTTAATGCGAAAAGCTTAATAGTTTGATATACTTCAGATGCTTTTGATTTTTAAAGAAGGTTGAACCAAATGTAGTGATACAGTTTTTATTCGAATGCATTCTAAAGTCACTTGTGTGTAAATCAAGAACTGATTGGTAAATTAAATTGCCTAAGCCATGCCGGCAGCAGCAGAGCTGGAAATTGCAAAAAGCCTGTAATAAAGTGTTGCAGACGAGTTATCTCCTTTCTTTCATCAGTCTGTGAGCTGTAGCAGCAGCAAGCATTCAAAATCTACTTGATTTCACCACAGAGCACACTCAAGTGCAGTTCACACACTGTACTGTCCTTGAACCATCTGGGGTTCATAGCATGAAACCTCTTATATTCTTCAGCTTATAAGATTGTTTTGTTACTGCTGCAGTGGCTGCCACTGCTTTGCAAGTTGCTGCTTTCGGTGTTCAGCACATACCGTCCAGTAGCTTTGGTCAAAGTGCTTGCATAAACTGAAGCCTATTAGTGATAAAGGGAATGCATCCAATTTTCCCACCTTCGAATTTCTTAGAATCATGGATAATTGTGTCTTTGGAGCTTGAAGGGGGAGAACCCAACAACAAAAAAGAAACTATTCTGTATTTTCTCCCTATGGTACAAAGTTCTGAACTAATCACAAGCACGATACAAAATGGAGTTTTCTTTCTTTTTTCTTAAATATTTGTCCAAAATTCCTCCTTTTATTTATTTTTTCTTTTCTGAGAAGCTCATGGCATTGCTTAGTGATGCATTTTGCCTTGCAAGAAAGGGTTAGGCAGAACGTTATTTGTAAGCTAGGCATCACTTAGGTCCAACCTCTTGCCCATGACTCACTGCAGCTCCTGGCTGATGGCATGGCTCATCTACTCCTACCTACTTCCTTGGTCTCTTCAGATGTTTGCTCATCTCCCACTTGTCCCTGCAGGCCACTTTACACAGCTATACCTGGTTTCATTCAACTTGAATCTGCTCTGCCCTCTGTTTCTGTCATGTTTCTTGTTTGGTGAATGCTTTTGCTTCACTCAGTATTTATCTAGAACTGAAGGATACTATAATACAACACTTGTTACATCAGCTGACTAGGGATGGTTCCCTGCATACTGACATCACCGCCTTTTAGATCATTCTTCAAGCAGCAGATGGAAGCTCAGGGCACAGGATTGTAGGACGGTATAGCAGCAACAGTCCTTCCTCAGCTGAAGTAGTGCTGGTTTGACTGCCTTAGCACAGGGAATAGCAATAGTGGAAATTAGGTGTGATAAGCTGCACAAGCATACTGTGCCTTCGACAGCACTAACAAAATTCTCAGAGGTACTGGAATAGGTAGATCAGCATGGCTCTGTGTCTCAACCAATCCCAGTTCCAGGGATATGGTTCCCCTGAGGGCTGTGAATATATCTGTATGTGTCCATTGCTCCTATTGCTATGTTTGACAACCACCAAACTCAAAGCTGAGTGTAGTCTCGAGGGGAGAGAGAGACATGTGCTTTAGCTGCAGTCACACCTTGGATGGCAGCATGAACAAACTAGATGTGCTGAAAACAGCACTGCAGGGCTGTCCCTGCTGCTGGGACTGCCTGGCAGATAAAAACAGCTTGCAAAACAGAGGAAAAATTAAGACCTGTTTTACCTGTTTGAATATATGTTAGGCAGCTTTTTTATCCTTTTCCTTTTCTTCTCTGTCTTTCAAAATGGACCCAAAAACACCCAGCTTGGTGACTTTTTTACCATCACCTCTAATGACCCCAAACTCATGGACCTTTCATGCTGGCATCTCCCTAGGCTCTATTTCTTCTGAGCTTGCCCTGTTCCGTCTCTTTGCCTGTGTCCACAGCTGGGGTTTCACATCCCAGCATCAACTAGAGCCTGAAGACACTGCTGAGCAGATGGTGGAGCTGCTTCTTGCACAGCCCTGCTGCTGTCCTGTGGCATTTTGCTTCTGTACAAGGCAGTGGCTCCCAGCATATCAGCTGTGGATGTGAAGACCACACCTAGGGTAAAGTAAACCGTGTTTGTTGGTTTACTTTCTGGGAAAAAAAATCCCCCCCTTGCGTTCAAGTATATGGTAAAATTAATGTAGATACAGGCTGAGAGAGGAATAAGGACAAGGTGGAGATGGCAGGAAATTGCCGTGTGTTCATTAGCATATGAAGAGGGCTATATTTATACCAAGTGCAAGGAAGGCAGCATGATCAGGTGGGCATTTAAGAAGGTATTTACATTTCCGACAAAGCATGGCAGAGGCTTTTCCCTAGAACTGCATGTACCTCTGATGTTCCTTTTGAAGAAACCCATATTCCTTCCTTACCACAGATGGACTCAAACATGCTTGAGAAAAGTCCAAATCTAAAAATTCAAGAGACTTGGATCAAGCTGCTGACTTACTACCAGCTGTGTGTGCAAAACAAACCACTTTGCTTTCATATGTTCTGAAACAAGGACTACAGTGAAATGAAGATGTTACCTCGCAGGTTCCTTGAGACATGGGTCACTTTTATCAGAGATCCCTGGGTAATTAGTAAAGTTCACCTACTAATGCTACCAAAATAAAGTAATCTTCAGTTGAGGAATACCATGATTATATTGTAAAGTGGAAATTCAGCCTCCTTAGAGGCACTGTGAGCCTGGCAGTTGGTGATGGTGATGATGTGTCCTGTTTTGTGTACTTTTAGATATACAGTTCAGCCTGTTGTGGATCTTGAAAGCTTAGAACTAAGAATATTGATTTATAGAGTTTCTGAATTGTCACTGAAATTTTAGGAGTGTACTGGAAAAAAAAAAAGAAAAAGCCTTTATTGAACAATATCTGTCTCCTTAAGTGATATTTCCTGTGGAGTGAGATACTCTTCTGTGTAAGGAACCCTGAGAATCTGGTCAATATTTGTGTATAAAGTGTTTCCAGAGTTCTGTTTTGCCAAACCTTACACCATCCTCACTAGAAAGTTTGAATATTACAACCTGTATTTCAAGCAGGATGAAACGGAAGCAAAGAAAATGCTGCCAGGAGTCTGTACTGGAGTTGCAGTGGAACTGGTCTTTCATTTGCACATCTAACCATTCTATGGGTTCAATCCAACTTAAAGGAGTCGTTTCCAGTGTGCTGGCAATTTTGTGTGCCAGCCACCACAGATCTACAAGGCCTCAGGCTTGGAAGGCTTGTGCCTTCTCTTGCATATATGCAGCAAAGATAGCACACTTCTGAGTCAAAATAAGATAGTATAGGTATATTTGAAACTCATTTTAATTAACTAAGATTTTCAGTCCTTGTTTATAGACATGAAAAAGAATCAGATCCAAAAAACTGTATTTAAAAGGTTGGAGTCAGAAGTAATTAATGCTTAAAGTGACTCTATAACCATACACAGCCAACCTACATAAGTGCAGATCCTCAAGAGGTTTGTGATTAGTAGCTAGCCTTACTTCTGCCTAATATATTGATACCTTGAGATGTAACAAACACTGTACTGCTAAGAATCATTCACAGTGAGAAGACTTCATTGCAAAAACTGATTCTTTTCAGTTAAAGTTTTAGCACAAAATTGCATGTTTCCACTTCTAGAGGAAGGTGTCCCTGTGTCAGGCTAAATACTGACAGCCTCCCACCTCTGCTTCCTACTGCTCCTTCCACACATAACTCTGTCACAGCAAGCCCCTGCTTGTGACATTGCAGGTCACAGCAGCTCTTTGGTCGGCAAAGGGAATTATTGCTGCATTAAGTGAGATGAACCACATTGTTCTGGACATTCTCAGTGAAGGAATGTAACAGTAAGACTTGTGTTAGTTTGCTGCACTACTGCTTGTGCTTCCTGGCTCAATGAATTTTACGTCTGAATAAAGCATGGGCCATCAGTGGATCAGTTTTTCAGGCTCCTGCATTCACCCTCTTTCTGAACGGGCCTGGCTACCCCAGTCCTTGGGGGTGCCCCAGATGGATCCCCATTCTCCTGGGCTAGAGAATGTGCAAAGCTCACCCAAAGACTTACAGAGTTGCCTTCTTAAAATGTTTAGCCCTGTGAGCTCCCAGGGACTGTCACCTGTTCTTATTTTAAAAACTTTCTTCTCTTGAAGAGGACTGTGGAATGCAAACTTCTATTTCTCTAACTCTGAGGGTTTTCAACCTGGCTTCACTGTCCTGTGGTTATGCACCTTTCTCCTCTTGTCCTGTTTCTCTAACAAGATTTGCTTCCTTTTTGCTCATTACAGAACCCCTTTCTCCTCACTCTGTTGCAGGAGCTTTGTACCCTCCGTGCACCCCAGCTCCACAGCTGGCGTGGGCTCACCCTCTGGTCCTTGGGCCAACACATCCCAGGTGATGTGGAATGGCATATCCTCAGCCGGTAACAAAAAAGGAGTGGGAAAGGAGCTGGGCACAGAGATAGGGCAGAACACAATGAAGTATCACAAGGGAATGGCTTTTCCATGTTATACTGGTTTCTACATATAACAGAATCTTTCCTCCCAGCCTGCCATTTCCTCTTGTTTCCTTCTTTCTTCTCCTAGCTTCAGGTTATCTCTCTTCATGACTTCTCTGAAGCCACTGTGGTTAAAACACAGGGTAATTTGTTTTTTACCTGGGTACCAGACTTTGGTAAGTTCAGAAAAATCTAATTCTCTCCAGGCTGTGAGTTTACCAGCTATTTAAGAAAACGACTCCAGTTTCCTTAAACTGCCGAGGATTCTGTCAGTTTGCATCCAAGAGAATGACTGTCGACAGGGAGCCTGGAAAAGTTTGGGATGGAGCAGTGCAGCTTCTGCACTGGGTCCTGCTGGAGCTCCCCTAGCCTGGCTCGCTGCTCTGCTTGGGAGTACACGAAGCTCTGGAACTGGCCTTGAACCTGCTGGGGTGAGGGGGACAAACACCTGCCAAAATCAACTTTTGCACACAAGAATTTTTAACAGAAAATTTCTTTAGCACACTCCAGAGAGAGCCTGACCCTTCTCTTTGTGGAGTTAATAGTGAAGCTCCTACTTCATTCAGTGGGGCAGGGTGGGCTTTTCCATCTATGTAGCACTCAGAGAGTAGCGAGGTAAGGACTGGCAAGCCTTACAGCTGCAAAATTGTGGTGTTTGGAAAATTGAACCTTACAAATGTTTATTCTCATAGAAAATTCTTTATTTTTTCAATCCATTGTGCTCATTCTCCTGGGCTCTGCAGCCCATTATTGCAAAAGAGGCAAGACTAAAAGCAGAGGCCAAGGTATGCTCAGGAAAGTATTACAATGCATTTGTGCACACATGCGTATCAAGCAAACATGTAAATACATATTTGCTTGCATCTTCTAAGGGAGTAATTCATGACAGGAGAGTGCATATGCCATAGGTGATTGTTTGGAATTTTTATTAGACACCAGTCCACATACCGAGGCACTTTCTCAGGCATTACTCAGGAAAAACTCACAGCTTTAACATCATAATGCTTATATACATGCAAATCCATAATATATTGCACAGCGTTTTTCTTTCAGCACAAAAGTTACAATACTTCTGTTGTCATGAGGCTCTACAAAAGTGTATAAGTTAACTGCTTTAAAAATATATTCTTAGTAACTTTTGGACATGCATCTTCAAGTCCACTGTAAGAGACTTAACCTCGTTTGCCTCAAAAGAAAAACAGGATTTTGTTTCCAGCTCAGAATTCATTAAACACTTGATCAAATTTCTGTTGTTTTTCATTTGCCATTTCTTCCCCAGTTATTTCTAGAATTTCAGAACTTTTCTGCATTTCTAATAACTCAGGATAGCCATTCCAAACTGAAGGAATCTAAAAAGTTGCTCTTGGACAATAGTTGTCACTAACCAGAGTTACCACATTCAGAGAAGGAATTTAGGCTTGTCCAATAAAACCAAGTAAGATCATTGCCAGTGTATTTGGTTATGAAAAGAAGTTCCATAAGGTATTTAAAGGGTAGTAAAAAGTTTGCCACTTTGATGTGTTAGTAGACAAGATTTTACTAATTTTTAATTCATTTATTAAAAAGGGCTAGAATGTTTTCTTCTTTCTTTTTTTCTCTCAAGAACATACACAAAAGCAATACCCCCCAAAGCAGACTTGCACTAGGACATGAGATGGAAAACTTATGTTATAAAACCCATCTCCTTTTGCTTAAAGCAGAGAGATGTGCTGAGAAACTGGTACAGTATGACAACATTTTAAACACAGAGGAGACAAGATTTATCTGGCTGGTATACAATATAAAACAAAAATCGAACACCAATGTTACAGTGCTATATTGAAACAAATCACATTAATTAGATGCTTTGAAGTCAAGCCTATATTTTCTTCAGCTTTTTCATGAATTATTGATCCCCTTTCCTCATTAAATGGAATGGCAGGCTCTTGCAGTAAATGGACAAGTGGCTACAACATTTATATAATCAAATATGCTCTGCATCTGGCAATAAAACATGTTTGTGTGTAAAACATGCTTTCTGAATTGACATCCCTGCAAAATAGATTTACTAGAACAACCACATTCCTTTTCTTTTGTCTCTAAAGCACAGCTTGCCTTGCATCATCATGCAATCCAGTATTCTACCCTGATGGTATTAGGCGAAATATTTTCCAAGAGCCTGTATCGAGCATTGTGCAACAGAACATTTCTTCTCTATAATGAGATGTAAATAAACTGTCTCACTTACCTTATTTTCTCCATTTCTGCTGCAGAGGCCTACAAAAAATCAAATAATAGGAGCAAGTGAATGAAAGAAAACATTCACTCTGCAGATTTATGCATAGTTAAGGCTTTCCTAATGCTTCTCGACAAGCGCCTACAAAGCGCCGGCGAGCGAGCCCCACATCTGCATTAGCCGAAAATAACGCTGCCAGCTGAAGTGGGGAATAAAGCCGAGTGCAGTGGGAGCCCGGTATACCCACGAGCCATGGGCACCAGAATGACTCAGTTGTAGCGCTGAGGCAGAAAATGGGGAGGGGAAAAAAAAGAAGGAAAAAAAAAAAAGAAAAAAAGCAAGCAGCAGCAAGTAACAGGTTACTGAGCCTCCTGGGTTTCCGAGGGAAAGTTGAATTGCGGTGCTACCCTCTGTGCGGTGGGCATGGCAGCGGGCTGGGCTGGCGGGGATTGACAGTGACTTCATCACACGTGAATTTGGAGCTCAATTCATCATCTTTCACAGAGCCCGACAGATGGAAGGACACGAGCTTGCCTCCTTAGTGGGAGTTTCGAGTAATCAAATTACTTTCCTCAAGTAATACACTATCTTGACAATTAGCATCTCAATACATGGAGGCGTCTCGTTAACCCTTTCGCTGCTGCCCCGCCTGAAGCTCCCAGCCCCGGTGCCTCCCCTGGCCCCTGGCCCGCCGCGCCGGGCTCCCGTTAACCCTTCGCCCGCGGCTCGGCTCTCGCACGGCGAGAGAGGCTCTCCTTGCATCCTCACAGACCCGGCACAGCCGTTGGTGGTCATTTCATTAATCTGCCTGGGCTCTTTTTACCGTATAGATGCTGTAAATCCCTACTTATCTAGAGCATGGAGACTCACTAATTTCTCCGGCATTACTTATATCAAAAGCATAGTCTTGTTAACCCTTTGGTTTCTTTTTCATCATTATTTCGCACAGATCCTTAAGAGCTGCTCCCATTTCATTTCAGCACAGCACTGGCACTGAATCTTATCAGTTCTCCCGGTGCCGCTTTACTGTAACTAAGGAATGAGCACTCAGAGCAATCCTGCCATCTCTAGAGCCAGATAAATCCCAGCGTCGCACAATCTCTTGTTTATACTGAAAGCACTGGCCATTAATCATAAGCACTTTAAACCTTATTGATTAATGGCTAACAATCATATTTGAGTATGAAATAAATTAAAGATTAAAAATAGAGAAATGTAAATTCAATCAGTTAACCAGCAGGAAATTCGTCAAACTGCCTAATAGAACATCCTAAATGACAAATTGTTGGTTCTTCATTGGGTCACTTGTCTTCCCTTTTTCTCGTTTACTTTTGATTTGCCCATTAGATAAGTTGTCAGTCAGGCTGGTGTTTGCACAGTAATTTCGGATGACAAACATTAAGGATTTTAGGCATTCACTGTAACTTGGTAAACAGGAAGCCAGCTGCAGGAAAAACCCTCCTCAATTTCTCAGTAACATATGTAATACACGTTTACATGGTCCTTGCAATATCTGTTGGAGCCACAAGGTTGCCTGTGGAAAATCTCAGACCTTGAGATCAAAATGTAACCTAAGGACCCATAATTGCTTTCTCTAATTTGTGTCTATCCATTGAATCATGCATATTCTGTCATATGCAGGAAATAGATTCAAAATTGCTGATTAGAAAATGGACCACAGGGGCTTTCTCCCTGGGATTGAGAAGCTACTGGCAGACCCATGGGCTTGCCAGTTTGGCTCTGCAGACATGGACTCTCCAACACTGCCCTGATCATCACCTTCCTTTAGTTTTGGAGACAACATAGTTTCTCTCCAGGGTTACTTACTATTTCTTTGCTTTGAGCTCTGGGAGTCACCATGAAGACAGCGAACTTAGAATATCTGGTTTCAGAGCTTCTGTTATGGCAACATCTGCAGACATAAAGGGAGGCTACCTGGCCTTGCTTTTGCCTAGTGCTTTGAATATTGCTGCACTCACTGGGTCAGTGTGGGGGTTGCTTTGTGTGGTTCAGTCAAAGTATTGAGAAGAAGAGCTGTAGACTGATGTTTTGGTGATACTCATCTGCGAATGCAGGTGAGTCATTGGCTGCCAATCCTGACAGGAAATTAGTAGGGGGAAAAAAATGTACAGCAAATGCCTAACACCAATTCAAACAAGAAAACTAAACCAAGCTGCAATTACTTTTTTTTTCCTGGTAGGGCTGAGTTTTTTACCTCCTCACAGTAAAAGCCCTTTGTTTCATGTAATATTGCCAATTTTCCTTTGGACCATTGAGGATGTTTTCCTCTGCCTTTCCCTGGCAGGATGTGCAGTAAAGAGATGGCTCCTCTCTGATGTGGAAGCTGTGGGTTCATATCAATCCTCCCTGAGGAGGATGCTCTGCCCCAGGTCAGGGGCCTCTCTGGGCTGCAGCACTGCATTTCTCTATTACGTCTTTTGATGGGGATCCACTTCCAGTAAATAAATAGGAGCGCAGGACAGGACTAGAGCCTGTGTGTTCTCCAGCAGATTGCCCTAGCTTTCAGCCTAGGGAGTCAAATGAGTGTATAGAAACTAGAAATGGTGAAAACAAAGACAGCAGCATCTGTAGAAATATAGCTTTTATCCCAAGCAGTTTATTTTCTCAGATAGTTGTGTGCCTTAGAAAGGTCCTTTTTTATCCCCTTTTTTGGTTTTTCTTCTTCTTCTTCTTCCGCTTCTTCCTCTTCTCTCTTTTTATGTTTTTTCCTTTTTTCTTTTATCCCCCCAAAAAGCCTTAGCAACTCACAACTATTTTAAAAGTCTGTGTTTTTCTGAAACAGCTCTGTTATCACAAGGTGACATTTTTACTAAGGCAAACTTGTTGTTCCTAGCCAGATCCCTGCCATTGATTTAGCCTGTGGAAGTTTAGAGGTTGCATCATACTCCCATTGCTCTCTATGGAGGCTTCTATCTGAAATATCTTACTGAATTGAGTCAAAAATATATTTTAAACAGCTCTGAATTGGCCACTTTTAGGACAAATCTTGTCCTTAAAGTCTTGTGGGACCTATTTCAAGCAGATAGACTGAAGTAAAAGTTGGTGTAAGAATGTCCTTAATGGGAAGTCTCCATAAATTGTTGCTTGCTAGTGTGTTGATTCATTTCAAGTGATTCTCGATGCCTAAACTGAGCAATGATTGAAGAAGTGTGATTTTTTAAAATTAAATATTTTAAATTAAGATCAGTAATTACCTTTAATTACAAAAATATCAGATGTGATTTATTTACATGGGTTTTTTTTAAACAATATCAATGCAGTATGACTAAAGAATTTATTTAACTGGCCTAAAAATAACAACTTTTGCTTTTAATAAAAAGTTTGGTCTTAGTAATTCAATAGCCTACATTTCTATATGCAATCTCTTTATTTAAAATACTGAGACAGGTTTGAAGATTTTGATTTGTACAGAAATACTTGGTGTGGCAACTCTGCCTAGAAGCACTTTTGGACAATGCCTAATAATATTGGTAGAAACCTGATTTTTTTCCAAGTATTTGAAGGAAGCAAGTGTGATACACTGAACAACTGCCAAGACTCTCCTTTTTCGGAAGTGTTAAACATTTTAAAGTCCATTTTGGAGCAAATATTAAAAAAGGAAATCAGGTTGTTTTTTTTTTAATATAACCCCCCACCCCTCACTTATTCTAGATTGCAAGTTGATATTCTTTGATATTCTTTGAGAACAAAGTCATTTGCTGGCTTGAATGAAAGCATGGATGCTGTTAATGGAAACCCCAGGAAACTTTACTGTGCCTCTTTAGAATATGGTTATTGCCTTTTAGACAGCATGACAACCTCCGTGTTGTTTTCAAGTTAGCAGAGTGAATAAAGGATACTGTGATCCCCTAATTTTTTATCTTTCCATGTTTCATTAATGAGTCAAACAACCTCAAGACAATGGCAGAATATTCTTAGTCATTGACATACATAAAACTTAGTGTAGTGATCCAATTCTTTGGGTTTTTTATATAATCAGTGTCCATAGTACTGATTACTGAACCTAAACATTTTTTTAATGAAAAAGTCATGCTGATGGTCTATCTACCACTCTATTCAGTTCACACTGTGTTTATCTTTTATTTCCTTTATGATCACTTTTTGAGGGATAAGCAAATGTGAGATTTCAGATCTTTCAGATGGCTGATGAAATTTCCTTCCCCTAAGATCTTGAGGTTAATTTTCACCCTTCTGCATCTTCCCAATGTATGTGTGAAAAAGGACGAGTACCCTGGAGGTGAATTTTTTATTTTACTTGCTATCTTTTGTTTTCTTGGAAAGAGCTGTTTCATTTTAGAGGGAGAGACAGGACCCAGATTCTGGCTCACTGCTCACTAAGTCTTCCCACTGTGTTCAGTGACTTTGGAGTGGCATGTTGGCTTGTTGCTACCGAATGTACCAGAAAAGAAAGAGTAGCAGGAAGTTACTGCCACTAATTTATTCTGACTGTTTACTTAGATTCGTTTATTATCGTGGAAGTTACTTTTGTTTCTTTGTTGAGGAAAGCTGTAAATGAGAGCTCATTCACAACTAAAGTTGTCTGGACTTCTGGCACATTTGTAAACTGCCACTCATTTTCAATCCAAATACATTACTTCAACATTCTTTTGTGCTCGCTGCTGTGCTAAAGTTTTATTGATAGAAAACACTGTGGTCCTTTTTTCTTTCTTTTCCTACAGAGTACAAGAGTTAAAGATTTGATTTAATAAAAATTAGAGATGACATAATTGGATGGGATCAATCTTTAATTAGATCTTGATCAATTTTTAGAGATTTCTTTTATCGGCTTTAAAGTACCACTCAGTGCCCAAAGAAAGACTAAAATTTCATCTATAGAAACTTTAAAAGAGCTGGAGGAAGTGTCCATTTGAATTTGATTGTATTGAATGTACCTGATAGATGTTTACGAAAGAGGAATCATCTTTTTGTAAAACTCCTGCCTGAAATTTTCATGGAGATACATAGAAAATTGAGTCCAAGTCTCCACAGTTGCCACTGTAGTAGATATTTTGCTCAGAAAGTATGTCCTCCAGCCATACCTCCACACCATGGGCCATAAAATACCTCCACTATGCTCAGACCATCTGAAGATGGTTCATATACGGAAGGTGAAGAGGTTTAACCCTGAGGGAAGAAGGCAGAAGCTGCCAAGAGTAACAGCCTTTATCCTTTCCTTTCCGTACTAATGAACTTTTTGGGGCCTCTGAAGATTTTCTCTTGGGAAAAGGAACATCACACGTATTAGAAAGAATGGGAGGGTTCCACTAAGCTGTGGAGGGTTTGCAAGTTGAACATGAAGAAAAGCATTTGTCAATCAGTTTAGATGTAAATAACCGCAAGTAAGTCATAGCAAATCTCTTAACACCCCCAAGAGCAGCATTCTCTCCCTATCCGGGACAAACTGCCGACGTTTCTTAGGGTGAAAGAAGAAATCCTCCACAGCAAAATTAAGTTACAAATGAAAACTCAGGTGTTTGAGACTAACTGCATACAGGAAAGATATGGCATAAATAGACCCAATTCAGTAAACAAAAAGATAAATTGTGTTTTTAATTCTTAGAGCAGATGACTAAGTTAAGTGCCCAGAATTTTTACACTGCACTAGAACACTCGTACTCTGTCATGCAATGTCCGTAAGGCTGCTGGCATCCATCTTGAAACAGATTTGTTTTTACCCTGTTTTTCTTAACACTACTAAACCAATTGAAATCAGAGGGTGATTTTAACCATGTTAAATTTTGTATGACCAGTTCTCTCTTTGATCTTGTACCATTTTTATGTTTAAAGCTTATTACTCCCACCCTGTTTTTACATTCCCATACACATTTATGAAGAGAAGTTTTATCCGAGAAGGAAAACAAGATGTGATTTTCTGACTGGTCTCAAAATATTGTACTCCTTTCCCTCCATCATTTCAGTATTACTTCTCTGTATCTGTTCCAAATTACCTTAAATCTGATTTGAAAATGGGTGATCAGAATAAACATCATGTACAAAACACCTTGGCAGTACCTTGTATGGTAAATGTATGCTTCAGTGACTCTAAAGAAAATATATCTGCAGTGCATCTTAGGCTTGTCTCAGATTTCTTGTGGTTCTCTCTCACTGGAAGCACACATCTGTTTCACAGTCTAACAACACACTTTGTTTCTCTGCTGCTGCAAAATGATGAGCTCCACAACATAAAGTCTTTATGTGGATATGTTGTGTCAAAATTCATCAGTTTCCATTATTCTGCTTATAAATAAACCAGTTCTTATATGAGCTTCCTAATTGTTGTCAATACCTCTAAATGCCTTCATTATTTAGACAAACCTGTTTATTGGCTCGAAGTCACTAACAAGTATTAGCAACAAAATGTGTCCAAAGCCTTCTTTGAAAGTTCCAATAATCCGTTTCCAACCTGGCAGACTTCCATTTCAACATTTACATATGGTTTTTGTTCAGATTAATCATCTTGAATTACTCTCCATTTTATGAGTTTTAGATGGTAATTCTCAACTGAGCACTTAATGAACTACTTTGTGCAAATCTAGATAGATCACGACTTGTTCCTTGAGTGTGAAATTGCTTCTCTTAACAAAAAGTTACTTTTGCGAGAACTGTCATGATTTATGCCACTTCTCCTCATCCTTGATTGCTCAGCTTGCTTGACCATGAAGCCTTTGCTTCGCTTCATGTTACATTTTCTTTTCACCATTTAGGATATATTTGTACCGTTGCACACAGAGAAAAGCTTTGCTTCTGAGCTTGCCTATTCATGTGTCAACTGAGCAAGATTTTGGGCTGGGGATTACTGCAGGATTCCTGGCATCAGCAGACTGAATAGTCTTGGTTTGAATCTCCCTTAATTATGATAGTTTCTGTTAAACCTTCTTCATCCTTACTCCAATATTTATCCTCCAAATTCCCTGTTCTATTTATCCTCCAATTATTCCCTGTTCACTATCATTCATACTGAAAGATGAGGCAGAGAATCTCTTTTATAACTGGACAACATCTAAGTTATCCTGAACTTCTGTCTGACATTCAATATACACTAGGTCTTCCTTCTTTTTTTTTTTCTGTCTGTGTGGTTGAAGACCTTTTCAGCACTAGTGTTTTAAAAATCATTAGCAAGGTCTGACCTCACTGAATTTTTTGCTGAAACAGACTGGGGAATAATCATAACAGAAACAAGATAAAAAGAAATTTTGGGTATTTTTCTCAAAACAGGCATTTAAATTCTTCATGACACATCCTGCATGTGTGAACATGTATCAAATAACAACAAATTAAATTGAAACTGTAACCTACAGGCTTATCTTTTGCATGGTTGGGAAAACATATCATTCTCAAGCTGTTTTATTTCCTAATATTTTAGAATCTTTGTTTTGCTTCCTTACTTTCTTTTTCACTCTGTAAAGTCTCAAAGCCACATTCCCAACAGGGGTAAATTAGCAGAGCTCCAGTGAAGTGAAGTCTTGCTGATTTATATCACTAGAGGTTCTGCTTTTAAATGGCTGTTTCAATGAGTCAAGCTGGTTTCTGTCATACCCAGTACCCCCAAGTAGCATGAATGCTGTGGTTTCTCCCAAAAAACAGTCCCAAAAGAACCTACACCTCTTCTCCACATCACTGGGCAAACCATCCAGTGAAACCTGAACTAAGACCATTGAAAGCAGGGGGCTTCCTGCCTTAAAATGATAGTTCGGACTCCACTTGAATTGTTCAGTATATTTTTGCTCAATCAGAATATTTGAACCTGTGCGTGCAACTATTGTGATTAAATGCTCGGTTTTTATGAAAATAGTCCTTGTAGACATCAGCAGAGATGAGGATCCATAGTGCTAGGAGCTGTACAAACCTTTCAAATGAAAAGGAAAACTGTTCTCAGACGACCTGACCAACTAAAATAGGGACAGATACGTACAATATTTTTGTTTCCTTTATGGTGCAGACACAGCAATACTTGTGACAATGGATTGATGAACTCTTTTCTTCAGATTTGTTCAGGATCCTATGATTCCATAATATTACAAAAGGTTAAAATAGTGAGGTGAAGCCACACTGCTTGCCCAACCAACCCTCTGTACACTTCACTTCCAGCTAGCACAGACTCCAGTGTGAGTACAGTGCAACTGTAAATACTGTAAGTGAGAGCCTTCCTCTGAGGAGCCAGAGGAAAATGCAATCTAGTGGGCTAAATGGATTCTATGTCTCCTAAACTAATACATAGCACTACTAACTGGACATTGCCAGTACACATATGTGGCTGTCTCTAATATAGACATTGGTAACTGCGACTACAGACACAATATTAAAGCATTTAGCTACAGCAGCTGTCATTTAAAAAGCTCCTGTTTGTCAATAGAAAATATAAAGTGGTATCTGAGACCGTCAGGAGTGACTGCAATATCCTGGAGCACTGACTCCTGACTGGTTAGGGATGGATTCGTACTGAGTGGGACCAAAGCCTGGGTTGTCATGACCTGGGACAGCATATGAATTCTAACATAGCTGCTCCCACGAATTTCTGTGCTTGCATCTTTCTATCTCTACATATGTCCCTACATAATGAGGATGTTTTGTTCATGAATGTTGAAGATGGGAAGTGGGAGAGAGAGATGAGAGGGGGAGCAGAACTGCAAAATTCATACATCCTACACTTGTAGAAATCTGTTTGTTACAAAACATGCATTTTATGCTCTAACTGCATCTATACCTATCTAGGTGATAAAAGTAATCATATGGGGTTAAATAAAACTTCACGTCTAATTCTTGTTGTGGTCCTTAGTTTTGTGCCCTGTGTTCAGAACCACTACTAAAGGAAAAGTTCAGAGGAAGGCAACCAGAATACTAACACAGCCAAAAAACTTCCTAGCAAAACCAAGACTGCAATGAATGAAGATACTTGTTTTCAAACAGGGTGAAGATTGCTGTAAGGAGAATGGAAATCTACCATTTTTCATGCTCAGTGTGGATTGAATAGGAAATAATGGATTCAAAAAGAAGACAAAAAATGTAGAGAAAGTGTTCGAGGGATTATTTTAATCACCGAGATAGTTATGTACTGAGGCGATTTCCCATGATAGCTGTGGCACGTTCCATAAAGACTGGAAGGATTTACAAACAACTTCCCTTTCTTGGGGCAGGAGGACAGACCTTTCATGGTCTTCATGACTCTTCTGAGCCCAGGAACAAAGGACAATATAAATCAGTGTAAATATTTCTTACAACAAACGGAATTTTCTCTCTGCTTTACTGCCTTCACCACTGCTTCCCTGGGACCCATACACTGGGGACTTGATCAGGTCTCCTAACAGGACATTTGTGTTCATGACTTTTGTCTCTTGTGAACTTGTCTATGGACAGGGAAGAGCAAACTAAACAAGGATATACCAATAACTAAACAAGGATGCACCAATATACCCAGGCAATATCACAGACATTTCCTTCAAAAGAAAGGCAAACTTCAAAGCTTTCACTTCTGTCACAGCAGCGATGGAAAACAATATCTGTTTATTGATTCGCCTTATTTTTTATCCTGCTTCCAACCAACAGGAGTGGGGCTTCAAAGTCATACCAGTGGTGCTACATCTATTTCTGGAACAATGGTAATTCCAGAGAATAAAAAAGCCACGGCCTGTGATAGATCATTAGGATTTTTGCCTGTAATTGTTTAAGAGAACTTTACTTAAGCAATAAAGGAATGAGGCCAGAGAATAATGCTGCGGAGATCTTTGATCTTCCTCCTTCAAACCAGTCTCTTCACCAAAGGAATAGGATCTTCCCAAAAGATAAAAAAAGTCTCCCCAAACCCAGAGCAGACTAGAAGGGAATTAGAATGTTACTTGAATGAAAAGAACTTGTTCTAGTCACCACTTTGACTTATGTGCCAGGAAAGTATAAATATGGAGAAGCAAAGAGGAGATCATATTCCTAGAAGTGCTGTTGGTTGATGCTGCTTTTCTTTTTATGTCAATGTGAAACTTGCCTTGTACATTTGTTCCCTCAGTTGTCTTAGGGTACATGCAAATCATGCATCTGTAAAACAGGCGTGTCTCAGTCCTCTGTCAAATTATAGTGTCTGCCATCCACATGGAGGTCAAGAGATGATGAGGGATTATCATATATTTGCTAGTATGTATCTGTATTATATGCAGATGTATATACATGGATAACTCACTTAAAGCCTTAAGATGGTGAATATTAATTACCATCAAATTAATCTGCTAGGTAAGACAGGGTTTAAAGAAGTACCTGTTTTAAAGAAAGCTCGAGTTCCTTGAGGGAGTACCAAGGCCAGGCAGTAATGTTAAGCAGCAGAAGAGACTTGAACTTTGCTGTCCCCAAGTCTTGAACTAATTTGCTAACTACTTAATCTGTCTCTCCACTTTTTAGGCAGGGTATGAAAGTAAGTAAAGCTCCCCTTGCCAGCTTCCCTCTGCACTCCTGCATGAAAGCCAGCCAGGTTCTCACTCCAGTATTGTCTAGGAAATATTTCCTAAGCAGTAGTGACTTTTGTTTCTGCAAAGCCACGACATTACTGGTGTGTGTCAGCATTGCTGAGTCCACTGATGTAATTGTAATAATTTTAAGTATAATATAAGGTGACTTCTGTGCTGGACTTAGATGATGTCTTAATTGCTACAGGGTCATCAGAGGTCTTTTTATTTTCACTGCAGTGTGCATTAGCATTCTTCTCAGGGGTTCTTTTCTGGGAGTTTAAAGAAGTCTGTTCTTACTCCTACACAAAATGTGGAATTGCTAGGCTTTACTGTGGAGACATTAAATCAGACTCTGGAGATTCCTTTGTCAAAAAGGAAGCTGTATTGTTAAAATTACATCTGGCTTTTGCACGTGTCACATTTCATGGGAGCATTGAGCCTGTGTTATCTAGTGGCTTTGCCTGCAGTCTTTCTTCACACAGTGCTATTTTTAGATTTTCATACTGTTGGAATTCAATAGTCTAGTTGTCAAGGCAAGCACGAGAAGAAAGTTAAGCTTGAATTTGTCAGTGATTCAGCCATGTTTGTTGCTACTATTACTATATAATCTTACCATAGAGGGGGACAAATATCACAGTTAGGACAATGTAATTGCATGGAACTGTCAGGTTTTAGATTGAAATTATAAAGTGCTTAAATATAATTACAACCCAGGTTTGAATCATTACAGAATAAGTAGAAGATTATCAGAAGACTCTGGGGGAAGCTATAGTTTTTCTGAAAGGAATGGCAGTCACCCACACTGTGATTTCAACTAGCCTTTTACACTTTTTGCTCTCTCCTGCCCCTTTTGTCCCTATGGGCACTTTCTTTAATATACCCTTACAGATACATGAAGGAGAAAAGAGTTTGGCCATGGTTGTTAGATGAGGAGAGTGAAGGATCAGATCAGAACATTATTCTCTCCTAGTGCATGACAAGAAATGAAGGCATTTGCAGTTAAGTCAAATTAGGATCAAGATCCATAAAAAGGCTGTCTCCAGTCACCTACAGATTGGTGTTTAATATTGTGATGTTACACTGAATAACTGAAAAGCCATGAATGAGAAAATAGACATTATTCTTCATAGGTGAATAACTTTACTACATATACCTATTTAAACTGTACTAAAGGCAGTGATCCAGTAGAGCATAAAACTGATACAGAGCTCTGATCACAAGTGTTATTTCATTGAAAATAGCATGCTCTTGTGCTTAGCAGAGCTCCTGGGTCATAAAGAATACAGAATTTTAAAGATTACCAAATTATAGACCTCAGTGATTTCTGAGATCCTTACTATGCTCTCTCAGTCACTGCAATAAAACCAGCCTGATTTAGCAGATATGGGATAGATATTTTCTTTAATTTAGTTAAAGTTAGAAGATGGAGTCAATGTGGCAAAAACTTCACTGTGGTGCTCCTACCTCTGAGTGCACATATTCTGAGATGTTTAGGTGCCAGGGAGACCAATGCCCTTCTGTTGCTGTAGTTGTCACCTGGGAGCTCCCAGAAGAGCAGGTGGTAAAGGAGGCAGTTTGAGGTTGCTCAGGGTGCAGATGGTCTGCCTGTAAGGCAATGGAAATGGTAGGGCTGGGGATGGTCAAACTCTCTCTCTGAACTGACTTAAATGAGCTCAGCTCTTTCTGTGATGGCAAAAACTTGTCAGCACACTGAAAACAAGTTTCTCGATATCAGATACCCAAGATATTATTGATTAAAAAAGCACTTAATGGTGCCATATTATAGATACAAGATAAATTTCTCCTTGGAGAAATCCAAGGACTCTTGAATTTTCCTGCTGTACAAACTTTAATTTAAATCACAATTTTTAAACAATAAGCCATAAACTTCAGTTGTTTCAGTGCTGTCTGGCAGGAAAACCTGATTATTGCGTTTGCTCTTTGCAGTGTGGAAGATTTGCAGGACGAAACACCAGTCTCCTAGCAACCACAGATCCTCTAAGAATCTTCTCTTTGATAGTTCCTAAAATATGTTAATGCCACTAGATATTGAAAAATAAAACATTGGGATCCACATCTAATGAAAGGAGGAATTTTGATTTATATCTTCAGTCCAGAATAACAAAGCACTAGTCAGCAACTGTAGCACAGTTCTGACAGTGACTCAACGCAGTTTGGGTTGCTAACTATTTTTGTTTTGTTTAATTAGATCCACATTACTAAATCCCAGTAGTGCAAATGCTTATACTCATAACTGTGTATATGAGTAGTCCCAGTGAACTTCATGTGATGTGACTATTTATGTGTTTAATTACTTGCTGGACTGAAGATTTACTGTCTGAATTTTAGTGGGCAATATTTTAAAGACCTACTCCTCTCTCTTCCCCTGGTTATCTACACGCATCTTATTAGGAGATTATTCTCTAACAATTTTTCATACACATGCTGAGAAACAGAGAATTTAAATCTTGAAAGCAAAGTTCAAAGCTCACATTCTTATGGGAGATTTTGATTCAGCAATTATCTTGTCCTCAGAGCATCTACAGAGTGCCTCACCCCTCCAAAGTGCAGTAAATCTTTCAGGGTGAGGCCCTGAGAGCAAGAGAGAAATAAAAAAGGAGCAAGCATGTTAATCAATTCAAATGCCTACTACGAGGGACAGCTGCAGTGGTGTGCCAACAGACATCAAAAGGGCTACACAGATGTAAGCCAGCGCAGGATGCAAGACTCCGCATTTAATGTAGAATCCCAAAGGATTTATTCTTGCTGCTGCATTGCTATTTTTAATGAATGGAGCAGGAAGGACCACAGTGCCAGGCAGAACTTATTGTAAGGGACTGAAATTCCTATTTCTGAAAAATAAGGAGGAGAGTTCACAAATGTTTTTTGTCCCCCCTCAACCACGCCTTTCTGAAGAGATAAAAGAATTGAACAAAGAACAACCTGTATGAAATAGCTTCTCAGGAATCCTGGAATTAGCAAAAATGTATCTTCCCATATGGAGCTGAGATATAAAGAACACATGCATTCTAAGTCTCTGTAGGGAAGTTGAGATAAAGTTGAGATAGTTAAACAAAGTGTAGCATTTCTCATCTGTTTCTACTGATTAAGTGCCACAGAATCTCATTAGTTTAGTCTTTATTATGTTCCTTATAGAGGCTTCACAGAGAGGAAAAAGGCTTCCCCTTATCAATTTCTCTTACAGGCCAAGGACAACTGACCATTTGTGGTCACAATATCTGCTTGGCTTATTTTAGAGTGAAAAAAGGGGTTGATAGAACAGAAGTGAAGCATATGAGAGGTAGTGTCGTGTCTGTCTCCTCCAGAGCAGCCCTGCCTGAGCTCTTGAGTGCAAGAAAAAGGGAACTTTCCTTCTATTTAAAGCATTTCTATTTGTAGCATATTGAAAAGAGCTGCCACTAATTTCTATGCAAGCAATCAGTAAGCAAAGCTACAGCAAAGTGGAGGGAGATTCTCCAGGTAATGAAGTTCTCTGTAACTGAGGACTGTGGCCTTCTTTTGAGTAATTGTAAACAGGTATTTCTAGACCTTCTAGATTTCTTAAACTGCTGAGAAACATTGCAGATATCCGATTGTGTCCTTGTATGGAGCTCTGACATTCAGAATCTTTTTAGAAGTTACTGCAAAGGCAAGGAAATTTCTTTCTGTGAGTTCTCTGGTGTGTGCTGTCTATAGATACAGCCACTCAGATGATTACTGCAATGGTCCAAAAGGAAAGCTTTTTACAAACTTTATTTATTTATAAGTGAGCTAATAAGTGAAAAACCAAGATTGTAAACAAGCCTAAAATGTTTCTCTGTTTTTATCCCACCCCTTAACTAGCAAAAAATGATGATGGAATTTCATGACTGTAAAGATATATCTTTTTTCTCTATTCAACAAGACTATGTTTCTTTATGCCTGCATCATTATTTAGCACAATAGTACAGCTTGTGCCCACACCAGGGAAGTTTGTCTTCTTGTTATAAGGTGGACACATTATGCAAACTGTCCTCTTTTTTGACCCCATACGATTTCTAAGCCACAGACCATATGTGAAGCAGTGCTATTGACCAAGGTCAGACGGTCACCTATTCACATCCCAGGCGGCTGCTGTTGAGACTAGAAAAAGGGAGTGAAACATAAGGAGAGCCTATCAAAAGGCTATAGAGAGAAGAAGAATGGAGAGGTATCAAATAATGACAACCTACACCTGCAAAGTTGTCATGTTGCACTAAATAGATTTGTAAGAGAAGTATTATTGCCTTAAAAATGTGTCTTCCAGTGCTAGGCTAATGGTTTTTTTGATGAATACCTGAGAAAGAGGTAGGGAACAGAGGCTCTGGCTTTTTCCAAACTGCAGAGACATTACAGAACTTCTTCTGTAATGTTTTCCTGAAGAGGTCAACAGAAAGTCACCCAATTCTAAGTGCTTGTAGAAGAAATGCTTTTTAATATGGGCCAGGGAAGGTTCTCCCTTACCAAGGGGCAATGGGAGAGATTGAGCAGGGCCACATCAAAGTGACTTCAGCCAGTGTCCCTGTTAATTATTTCAAAAATGCTTCTGGATAGATACAAATGGAAAGAGAGTGAGAGTCCAGAGGATTTTGCTCCACTGGCACCAGAACTGCTGTTTCGAGGGTAGGTTTTCTTTAGCTGTTATTATTTCAAGGGAGCTGGGCATCTTTTGAACTGTGTTATGCCCATCACTGCTATAGGAGAATGGCAGGTTTGGGCATCAGAAAGACAAATGCATAGGGATGAACAAGAACTGTCACTTGCAAAGACCCAAGGGTATTGCACAGGCTTGGAGAAACAAACATCTAAATGGGACCCTAATAAATTAATGAACAGTGTTTTATGAATAGCATCACCACATGCTGGCTTTCAGTCAAGATTAAATGAAGACATAGTGGCATCTTTTAAGAAGTCCGCTAAAAAGGGAGGTTGTGATTCAAGCAGCAAAGAAACCTTGTTAGAAACCTTGATTCAATTCCTTCATCTACTTCACATTTCCTTTCCAGTAAGTTTCTTGAACCCTACTATTGCCAAGATAAATAACTGCACTCACATGTGGAGGTTTAGGGTCTAAATCTCCGTCTATGCTACAATTTACAGTTTACCAGCACCACAAATATCACTGCTTCTTCCTGTATATTTATGTCACAATCATATAGTGACAACTGCGATCACAATTTTATTTCAGTTAGGAAAGCTACATTATTACTGCACTGATTTCATGAAAAAGACAAGGATAATACAACTAATAAAGATTCAACTAGTTAAACTCTATAAACTGAAACATATTTTGTATCTGTCAAAGGTTTTGTTTTGCATTTAAATTGAATTTTTGTATCAAAGAGGGAAGATGTTGTCGTTCAAGACTTCATCTAGTTTCACAAATATTGCTTTTCAGCTCATTCTTTAAGCGACAATGGGAACTAATCGGGAGATAGATTTGTGTCTTAGTGTCTTTATATTGATACCTGTAAAACAAAGGTTGTAAACAAAGCTTCACAATATCACAAAAATAGGGAGAGAGAAGTAAAGAACCAAGGACTGAAGTCTTCAGAGGCAAAAGGAGATGGACTCAGTAAAAAAACCCACAGGCAGTGTTGTATCTGTAAAACACTTATGCCTGACTATGGCAAGGAAATGTGGCATTAAATTAGGTATAAATTAAACTGAAGGCACATTTATGTTGGTAGTGGTCTTTGGCGTGACAATACTCTCGTGAATATCAAGCTGTAAAATAATAGCCCTTGTACAGAAATAAACAAAGGGAGGCTATGCATCTGCCAAATGCTTTGTCGTGAAGTAGAAAGAATTTTAGTGCTAAAAATCTGCTTGAGACATTAATCAGGGATAGGCAGATCGATAAAGAGTAAAGCATATAAGCAACTATAAGATACGTAGGGGAAAATAGCTTTCTGGGTGGCCCAAACAGAAAAAGTCACAGGGAGATTGTCAGGGTAGAGAATTATCATCTCATAGAGTTGTAAATTTCTTCTTTGAACAGTGAAAACATGAGGAACTCAAGAAAGAGAACCAGAGAAAGGATTGTCACCAGTGTGGCAGAATACAGAATCCATTGAACCAAAAGAATTACATGAAACATAAAATAAAAGGGAGTGAGAAAATTATCTAAAATAGGGAAGCGTTAAAAAGAACATATCTGGAAAATCTAACAGCAAATGGAAAATATAAGGCTTAGCAGACAAAACTTTGGTATACAATATTATAACATTTTTGCAATCAACATACCAAGAGAATTTTTTCACAAACAATGTAGGAAAATGTCAGAACCCACCAGAGAAAGCCTTTCCTATGATGTCCTTTTACAACTAGGAAAGGATCTAAATTTACACTCTGAAATTCTGGCTCTATTGATCTCTTGTGTGATTTTTGCTACTTGATTCAACTGTTTCCAGAATTTCATCCAATAGGCATATTCTTCTAGGATACAGAATTCACTTTAACTTCCAGTTTGGTATTAGTATTTATCAGTGAGAAGATGACACCACTCTTCTCTCTCTTAAACCAAAGGGAATAGCAAGGATTTGCCTGTAAGCCTGTACTTCAGACATCACTGGGAAAGTGCTGTTGAGATCATCTCCTCTTTAAGGCTGCAGTGAGGCCAGTCTAGCAGCCTGGCTATGACTACAAAGCCAAACGAACCCTCTGAAAGAAATATTTCATGCTGCCAGGTCATTATTTCAAAAAGAAAAACTGCTTTTTTTTTTTTCTCTTTAGAGCAGTAACTGACACACATGAAATGAGCTAGTCAAGTTTTATAGCGAGAATTCATACATTTTATTACACCAGTTGGTATATTTCTGAAAAGCAAAGAGAAAGCCATGACATCCTTGAAACTTTATTCGGGAAAAACAAAGGTTTAAACACAAACAGTCCTTGTTGGTTTTGCTTTCTTTCCCCAGCTATATCACCTGGCCCAATAGAATTTCTCTTGTTCTGCAAACATTGCCTGCTTATATCCTTATATTATGAACGCTAGAATAACTCTGCAAAAAATGTATGGCATGGATTTATCCTTCCATACTTTGCTACCACTGTATACCGTTGTATTCAGCTTGGTGATGACCTAAACACTCACCTCCTTCCCAATTTTCCACATCAACGATCTCCAAAGTTGCATTTTGGAATTCAATGCTCCTGGTATTGTAGCATCTAAACTAAGAGGCTTATCCCTAATGTTTCACAAGAAAATGGATGAAGTGACATAGTGAGTGATTGGGGAAGAACTCATAAGTAGGAACTAACTTTCTAATTCCTGCGGGGTAGAATTTGGATTATGCCTTGTTGCCTGGGGATTTCTATACCTTCAGACAAATGTCTAACTTCACTCTGATTCCCATTGATCTTTTCAGACCTTCAGATTGTTTTGTGACAATGAGCTCCACATGCAACTTACTCTATTTAAAAATCACTTTTGATCAGTTTTGATCTTATTGCCTTTCTGTGTCATTTAAGTCTTTCATTCTTGCATTATGAAACTAGAAAGTGGAGCACCTGACAATCATTTTTCTGCTCATGGTTTTGTATACGTTTCTCCTAAACATAATGCCTTCTTTTTGCTGTCTCTTCCTAAAGGAGTCTTTTAACTTTTAGTTCATCTTTCCTAAAAGCTTTCTCTTTCTGATTGTTGTTGGCAAGGTGAAGATCAGAATTCTTTTCTATACTCTGGACCAGAGTTATATGGTCAGAAGAATTACATTTTTCTCTGCCTGCATAGTTTTTTGACTACAGCAGTGTTCAGCAGATCTTACTACTGGGTTTTCCATACAGGTTTTTTTGTTCTGTTCCTATCTTTTCCCCCACAATAAATTTAAACTTCTTGTCATCAAACGCACTTGGATTTGTCCGTATTGAACTTTGCCTTCCCTTGTGCTCTATCTTCTTCCAGCTCTGTTAGTCCTCCTTGAAATCTTTCATCTATTGATTTTTCTGAATAAGTTTGTGCATCTTTAAGGCTTTTTCCTTCACTTTTCATCTACTTTTCCTATATTTTTGCTAAAGTATGACTCAGTGGTCCCCATGTCAACCTATTCTTAGCCTTTAACTTTTATTAACCTTTTTGAACATTTAGCCTTAAAATTTCTTTTTCTTAGTTTGTTTTGAATGACAGCAAAATTTTACTTCTCTCTCACTCCTTTCTGACTTCATTTAACTGATAGAAGCACATATTCTATACACACCTCCCTGGGACCTGCCAAATGTAGTATGTGTAATCTTCTTGAATGACTTGGAGAACAGTAACTTTAAGAAGCCTCTGAGAAGGAAGCATTGGAGAATTACACACCAGTCAGCCTTGCCTCTGGTCTGGAATAGGCATGGAACATATATTCTTTGAATCCATTTCCACACACATGAGTGTGGTGTGTTTTTCTCCACTCTTATGCTTACCAAACTGCTTGCCTTTCCACGGGGGTCCCCGCTTCCCCGCCCCTAGCCCTAACCACCCCCCCCGGGTTTCTCCCATTGATTCTGTTACCCCAACTCCGCCCATGTACCGCCCCTGTGCCCCGTGACCATTGGTCCATGTGCTCTCTCTGCCCCCCTCGCCTCTGATAAAGGACCCTGCATGGGACATGGTTCCTTCTCTCACTCCTGTCTCACGTTCTACCCTGCTTTGGGGCAGCAGCCTCTGCCTGGCGGAACCATGCCGTGTGCTGGGTCGCTGCCTTTGGGAGCCAGCACATGTGCTGGACCTAGGCTTCTGGGAGCCACCATGGAATAAAAGATCTTCTGCAGTCCCCATGCGGAGAGCATTCTCGCCTCCTTTACCGTCACCGTGCTGTGGGGCTTCAGCTTTCCAGAGGATGCAAGGGGCAGCCTGGAAGAGGCACGGGAAGCAGAACAGCCGCTGTCCCCGAGCAAGCCTCACTGCACTCTCCGAGAAGGCTGTGGCATGCCATGCCAGCCCAGGGAGCCTACACACCACAAAACACGAGTTTCTTCTGTCGCAGGAAAATTGTATCTTTCTTCAATGGCAGCTTGGAACTTTCGTCAGTCTCTCTAAAGCTGGTCTTGCTTTACTCCGTGCATAGAGGCAAATGTACCTCTTTAATGTTCCATCCCATTTAAGTTTTTAAATCCAAGGTTATGTTAGCTTCTTTTCAGCTAAACAGAAGGAGGATCCTTGATCCTCAGCAGATTCTGTTTTATGGTCTCCTAGTCTAAAAGAACGATCTTACCTTCCTACACCTGGATGTATAATTTTATCATTGACCATTTAAATGTTCTTTCAGTAAGTTAGAAGTGAGATCACTCTGTTCTGATATCATTATTTATTGCACTGTGAATGTTTGCATTAACCATGAATCAATTATAAAATGTTTTCCTTGCAATCACCAATGAAAAGGCTTAATATTCTTAGACCTGATTTCTCAGATCCTTGTAAGGTGATTTCCTTTGAAACAACTGTCTAAAGAGTAGTTAGTCTGTTCTGTATTTGCTGCGAAAGTGTTTTATTGCCATAGTATAGCTCCATACATTTTTCAAAAGAAAGCATCATGTCGTATTAAATCAAATATCCATAAAAGGCTGTTATAGCTGTTCTTTTAAATTTATTAGTCCTTCAGGGAACTTTGGCCAGAGTGTGAAGCTAACATTGTCTACAGGGATAGAAACATCACAGTACTTCTTACCAGAGTGATGACATTTTATAGAACTTTGAAAAAACCCCAGTTTAATTATTTCCTTCCGACTTGCTGTGATTATGCAAGACTCAAACTGAGAAATCAGCCGTTACAATTATTTAGCATCATAAGCTGAGACTCAGGCTCTGTGAGGACTATGCAATGCCTCCTTTTGGAGGTGTCCTTTTGTCCTTGCTGTTAAGACTGGGGGCTTGACTGAAGCACTTTGTGCTTCATTCTGCAATGGGCAGCTGGGTTTTCCTTCCCATTAAAGGAGTGACAGGACAGCGGTAGGAGAGGGAATACAGTCCAAAATCTCAGATGATGTAGAATCAGGATTACTGGGCACTGGAATGCTGCAAGCTTACTTGGCTGCCAGGCTGACCAGCTCAGTGATGAGATTCCAGGGAAACCATCACCATTTTCATCCTGGGAATCAATCCCGAAGACACTCCCTCTCACCTCCAAGCAGTCCCTGTCACATACATCTCATCCAGTTTGGGAATACAACCCAAAGAATGAGGATGAGTGGTGACTCCAAGCACAGGTGAGTATTTTCTGCATGTGTTTGTTTCATTGCCTGACACATCAGGAAGCACATTCCCCCACAGTGATGTTTGCAAGATTAGATTCTCAAGCCCTACTGTTTTGCCTTTGACTTCACATCTCAGTAATGAGTAGTTCCACAGTGGCCATAATGCGTTATACATTGATAATAACAGCACACCTATCGTTAGACTTCCTACTTACAGTATTTGTCATAATCTTTAAATCATATTTTTCCACAAATAAATAAAACCCAGCAATAGATAATTTCAGGCTCTTATGTCAGAAGAGCGCAAAAAGCTATAGTTCTTTCAGCACTTGGAATTTTTTCCCTGAGTTTTCTTTTAATATTTTGAGAGGTAAAACATTAATATAAAATAGTAACATGGCTGTCAGTTAACTTTTAATGTGTTTTCGTGGAGAGAGGTAGAAATGCATCACTGAATAAAAAGAATTTATTTGAAGTATTGTAGGCCCAAGGTAAACACACAACACCCCATTGCACCAGTAGTAAATAAAAAATGCAGAACTATTAAGGAGAAGCAGAGCTGTGAAAAAGGTCTGCTAGATCAGGTGTTTTGGGAAATACAGATGACAATTGGAAAAGATTGTAATGGTGCACCTATCGTCTGTGAAGGCAATGGATGACAATGGAAAGCAAGATAATAAAAAGGTGGATTTATTTCTCACAGTAACAAGTTCTACTGCACTTCTACTGAAGTTAATAGTTTACAGTTAATCCAGACACGGTAATTTAACTGCAAAACTGCATTACAGGGGTTTGAGTGCTGTACTTGACATAGAAATGTAAGATATTTTTAACTCTGAGCTATAAGAGGAAAGTGCAAATATAGAAAGTCTGCAACTGAACTAAGTCTGAACCACAACAGCTTTGCAGGCTGCGAGTCCTGCCAGTTCTGGCTGGCAGGAAAGGCACTGACTGCTGGAAGACTCAGGACAAACCTGAAACAAGACAGTTAATTTGCCATGACATGCAGTCATTCTACGTAGATCAAAGTTTTCAGGGGTTGACAATGCATTGACATTATAGATGGACCTAATTTAATTTATTACTAGGAATTATTTATTTAATTATTTAATTTATTAGTAGGAATAGCTTGCCCGGGGAGGTTGGGGAGTTACCATCCCTGGAGGTGATTCAAGAGGTATGTGGGTGTGGTGTTTAGTGGTTTAGGGGTTACAGGGGCAGTGACAGGTTAACGGTTGGACTGGATGATCTTAAAGGTCTCTTCCGACTTCGGTGATTCCGTGGTTTTATTATTCTATTTTGTTTTTGTTACATCCAGCCCAACTGGAATTACATAAGTACAAAAGAATAGTTTCTTCAGGGAGAGAAATTTAGACGGCACACAGAGGGGTTAATGTGTTCATAGATTTAGATGCCCTTAAAAAGGCCAAGGAAGACAGCACAGCAGGTATATTTTTCCACATTCAACACCTTTGTTGGAAAATCCTGTTATGCTTGATGCCCAAGAAATTTCCCTAGAAAACACATTAGTGCCATTACTAAGACTCACAGAGATGATGCCCTAATCTGGAAGAAAAATAATGAGGTAATGTGATAATAGTAAGTAACTTTGGGAATAACCAGTCTTACTGGTCTGGAGCTAAAAACTATCAACTCCAATACAGAAATTTTCCTTTCAACAAACTTAAGCAATTCAGAAGCTCACAATTCCCTAGTTACCCTAGAGGGACATATCCATGTTTTCATAAAATTCTGACGAGGAGGTTCATAAACTACACTAAGCGTGAAATAATAAAAAGGTATTAGTGACACAATTCAGTGTCAATCTACCTGCTCTGATAAAAAAAAGGAAGGTGTACAGATCTTTGTGGAAACAGGTAATTCTTTTGGTGAATGTGTGTCTAATTTAGTTGACTTGGGAGTGACATATGCAAAACTGCCCACCGAAAAAGGACTGCTCATTTTAAACAATTTTAGGAAACTGAGGAATGCAATTAACACATGTTCATGTCTTGAAGTATTAGGACAGTAAGGACAAGACTCAATTGTCCCTCAGTGCCTCAAGAGGGACTCAAGCAGTGCTATACCTTTTTCTTGCTGGCCAGACTGCACACAAGGTTCGTAGACTATCCTGAGTTGGAAGGGACCCGTAAGGGTCATTGAGTCCAACTCCTGGCCCTGCACGGGACACCTGAAAGTTCACATCATGTGCCTGAAAGCATTATCCAAAGTCTCCTTGAGCTCTGATGGGCTTGGTGCCGTGACCGCTTCCATGGGGAGCCTCTTTCAATTCTTAGTTATTTTCTTTCAGATACGAAGATTATATGATATTCTAACACTCATCATAATTTAATTATCTATTTAATTATCTATTCCAGGAAAAGATCCTATGTTTTCAGTTGCAGGCTACATCTTAAAAGTTTTTAACAAAAACCAAGCAAGGCATAAACACTTCAGAATAGCAAGAACAGAAACACTCCTAAATATCATAGATTTGGTAAGTACTACAGGGGGATAGGCCAAATTTCCAGTATACATTAGAATAAGGATTCCTCATTTTTCTAAGAATGTTTTTTCAACACATCCATTTTATGAGAGGATCTTGAAACACTAAACAAACCGATTAAGAGTTATTTTTATTTTGCAGCTGGAGAAACTGAGGACTGCCAAATTCGACCCTTACCCAAAGTTACACAATAAACCAGAGGAGGCAATTGTAAGAAAAGCCAGTTTTATTCCCTATAAATATGTATCTAAATTTACCTACATTTTGTCGCAATGTTTATCTGGAAAATAATTGTTTGCACAAGAAGTAACAATCAGCACTGGAGCAGCTGTGGTGTTAACAATTGTTGTTCCACAGAAAGTAAGGATTTAAAAGACACTTGTTAGCCAGTTCTTCCTTAAAAATTACAGCAGCGAGCACGCACCTTCAAAAAATTCCATTATAGCTTAAAGGACACTTACTGATATTTATTATAGCTATTAGGCCTCATAATTTTGAGAAATGTAAAAATCAAGCTATTGATCTGTAGCACTAAAATAACTGAGTAACTAGAAGAGTTACCTCTTGTTTTTCTTCTGATGATAGAAGTTCATTAAGAGTGGAAAATACTTAATCCCTGGTTGTCATGATGTTTAGCTAATTATTGTGTTATTAAATAGTGACTCAGCCAGAAGAGTTCATTTGTTTCTTCCTTCTCAACTGGAAGAACTTGCAAGCTTATGCAATGAGAGAGTGAAAGCCGAAGCTTTCTTCTCAGCATCCCACTCTTTGTTCCTCACATTTCCCAACACGGGCGAGAGATGTATTTCCTTCAAGGAAGGAAGGAACATTTAAGATGTGAATGAATACAAGAAAAGCAGGAAACCAACCACAGCTGTCAATACACAATTTATAGAGCTGCAACACTGCTGGGGTAATATCAGTCAGAGATGCAATCACCTGTAAAAGGAATTCCTGCAGACCTGCGCTCAGAAATGAGCCATTAGCTATGTTAGTACCCATCGTTTGTTCTGAAGGCCTGGTGGTTGAAGAACAAAGCCTCTTTTCTTCCTAGGTTGCTCCCTGCAATGTTATTTTCTACACTCCAAAATGATTATGAGCAAGATACAAAAAAGCTGCCAGTAGCTTGTGAGCAGAACAGTCTTACTTCTTTCTGCCCTTGCCTATTTCCAACATAAATAAACAGATAAATAATAATTTGCCAACAGCTTCCCTCCTGCTGTAGGGAAATGTTTCATGTTTGGTTGGAATAATTAACAGGCTTTTTGTTATTTTCTACCACCATATGCTGCTTTTCTGCTCTGTATTTGCAACTCCTCAGACCAGCTCCCAATTTTGCAGCACTGGGAGTTGAATGGCAGATTGGTCATGGAAGGTGTGTAGAGAAAGGGGAAGAGGGAAAGGGGGAGCTTATGCACTTACACCTTAACACTGGAAGGAGAACTTGGGGCTGCAAAGGTGTGCTTTTGTAGCTATCAATGAAGTAAAAAGCCATTTACTTTTAACTGGGGACTGAGTGGCTCAACAAAAGAGCCAAACTAATTTTGCTTTAATTATTTATCGTGTTCCAATTCTCATGACTGATTCTGTTTTAATTGTATTTTTAATTAACTGCATTGATTGCAATGGACTGTACACTTCCCTCATGTTACTGCTGACTGGTTTAGCTTCCATTTTGCTTTACTACAACATCAAAAAGGGAAGCAAGAGAAGACAGGTTTATCCAGGGAAAATGAAAGGTCTTTTCTGCATTTTACTGGTGAATATGGGCACTTATGAAGCTAATTTTAGGAGGTTTTTGTTAGCAATTTGTTACTACATGAGTAACTCTGGTTTTGCATGGGTTGCAATATGGTGGTTCTGTTTTCCTCCTTATGATAACTGGGTGATATTTTATCTTCTACTGCTGCTCGGGGATTGGCTGGGTGGGAGTGGCAGGAGGCAAGTGCCTGGCTCATCACTGCCTCCATCTCTGCTCTGTTGGCATCCCATTGTGGGGCTGGGGACCCCCCTGGGGTCTGTCAGGTCAGCCGGGGGCACCAGGTGCAGCCCTAGCCCCATGCCCTGGGCACCTTCCTGTGTCATGAAGTTCTGCTCATGCCCTCCACCCCTGACTGCTCTCTGTTTCTGCTCCTCTGAGTCCTGCTGGCTTACCAGCACTCCTGGTTTTCCCCTTGCAAGACTATGAATCAGCTCTGAGTCTCCAGAAATAGGATGTGTCTGGTGCTTTCCGTGCGCTCACAGCACCGTGCAGCATCGCAAGCAGAGCGAAGGTCTGGCTGGCTGCTGGAGAAATAAGTGGTTGTGAACCAGATTTTGAATCCTCAATAGCTGCTCATTTTAGCCGTGTTCTCACAAAGCGGGTTTTTGTTACTACAGTTATCCAGGGAATAGCTATTCTTTGCGGGAAATGTCTCTTCATTTTTAAGAGAACAATTGTAGCTGTGTGAACGGGCCTAGTATTTATTCCTCATTCTCTTTTGTTTAAAATGCTGTCTCTATCCAAGCAGGGAACATGGGGCTGAGACTGCCATATCCCTGATCATTCTTGCCCAACTATCATCAAATATTAATGCAACCAGCTCATAAGCTCGACAGATACAGATGTGATTTGAATAATTTTAGTTTATCTTTGCAGGTATTGAATTTACCGTCAGAAATTGAGAGCTCTTGGCCAACAGTGTCACAGCAGAAGGCTCTGCAGACTACAGTCTAGGAGATAGTTGTTCAACAATGGATGCTCCAACACTGTTGTATCCAACTCCCTTGGGTTTTTTCAACATTAAGTTCCGAACAAGGTTTGGAATTCCCTTTTGGTAGTGAAAAAGGAAGGGGAGTTGGATGTAGATACAATGCTGATTTGAGGCATGGAGACAACAGTGGGATCTTTAAACAATTTCTGTCCATTTTAGGTGCTGAGTAAGTGTGACACAGAATAAAAACACTTGAAAGCTTTTCAACTAAGAGTGATTTTCAGTATAGGAAATGTTTCTTTAAACTTGCTAAGTACCTGATTACTTTTGGGAAATCAGTGTTTTTGAAATTTCAAAAGCATCCTCTCAAGAGTATTACACAGGGGCACAAACACACTTCTGTGGTTTCCAACTCAGATAAAGGAGCAAAATTGCATGTTTTATTTACGCTCTGTAGATAGAAACAAATGGTATCTCAAAACAAATGCACGTGCTTGCTACTAGCAGATAGTTTTGGTACCCCTGAGACCGTGGTCACAACTAAGTATTATGAACTACCCTCTCAATAAGGTTTTCCAATCAGTTTTGCCTCTACCTTTTAATATTTCCACCCTTATCTTACCAGCTTACTTTTGAGAATATCATGGGAGACTGTTTTAAAGCCAAAATTTATGGCATGTACTGCTTCTTCCTTATCCACAAGATGTGTTTTCCTGTCACCTAAACCTCATGGCACTGAAGAGTTTCATCTGAGAAGGTCAAATTTAAGCTGCTTTGCAAAGAGGAAGTTGTTGAAACAGATGCCTGAGCTAGTCTGTGAAAATACCTTCTTTTTGAGCTTTATGAAAAAATATTTATTTTATAAACATAAAATAGGTTCCCAAATGGCGTCCTGCTTCTCCTTATCTGACCTGAGGTCAAAACCAGCAGTTCCTGATGTTCTGAGACATGAGTCATGCTGTTGGGGCAGGTAGGCTTAATTTCTGAGACCCACATTTAGTATAAAACCTTTCAAACCATCCCATAATTCATGAAAGTTTCTGTTCTTTAAATTTATTGGGCTCAAAGTTTTAATCTTACAGCTTCTGATGGGAGAATAAAACCAGTGGATCACCAAGCCTACAAAAAAACCCAGAATAATGCAAATGCAGCTTTGGCAGAGTAATGTAATACTGATTCCCTCTTTTCTGTCCCCAAAATGCTTGCTGTGGTGGGTTCATATTAATAAGTAAACTTTTATTTTACTCCAGTTAGATGTTAGAACACAGTGGGAGTGTGGGAACAAAGTTACATCTATGTTTCTATTACTTGTATGCAGTACACCACTGAGCAGAATTTTAATAGAGATGAAAACCTTAGAATGAGTGGGGAAAAATATCAGTCCCTCACAACTGAAAAATAAATCAGAGCAACCTCTGCCTCCAGGAAGTGCCTTGCACTTGAATCTTTTCTTGGTAGAGTTCAGAGATTTTCACTATGTGGACCAGGTAAAATAGTATTGCATATGGCTGTGTGAGAGAGCCACTGCATACTGAGGGCTTTGCTTTTCTGTTGTACTACAGCCATGCCATGGCAGGGCAAAACCCACATTTTGTGAACATGACAAACACAGGCTGCTGGCTGAAGGAAGAAATGAAAAATTAGTTGAAGAACCTTTAAAATCTTTGTCATAAATAACTCTTGTAGACCAAACCTGGACCAGAAAAGAGATATCTGTTAGTCTTTTCTACCTCTTGCTCTTTCACCTTCCCTTGCCTGGCTTTGCGGTTTTCAGGCATCTCTGCTGATGGTAATTGTTCTAAGCCTGTTGTAACTTCCATTACTCTGAAGTACCATTTCTTTCTAAAGGCATCCGGAGATAAAGAGTACAATTGACGAGTTTTTTTCAAACTCAAAGGAAGGAGCAAAGTCATGTTAACAAAAATCACTGGGAAAGGAACACTAAACATTTCAGATTGCTAGTTTTGCTTTCCTGTGGCATGTGCCAAAAGATATCGAAACCAATGTGAACTGCATGTGCTCAGGATTTTTCTCTGTCTCAGTAGCTGGCCCTCTGAAGGCAAATTGTAGATTTGGCTGGAAAATTTTTTTGTTTTCTGGTTGGAGCTCTGAATCCTGTACAAAAATTCACCATTATAATATTGGGGTTTTTTCCTTTATATAGATATCTCCCTCCTGACTCACTTCCTGCTCTCCTTCTCTAAAAAAGAAGGGGTGGCAGGGCAGAAAAGGGACAAAAACGGAATTAAAAACCCTAATTTCAAAAATGCAGGCTTTATGGTGAAATACTTAATTTCATTGAAAACACATTCCTGTTATTGGGAAGCAGCTCAAACTGTCTATTTTAGCCTGTCTTGAATAAATAGCTTACTCTTTTGAGTACTGGCTTATAGACGTCTATGCTCTGTGAAGAAGATTTTGATCTAATTTGTATTTGATGAGCTGGGAAGCTGTAAATGACCATATACATCATCTTGGGAACATTGTAGCTTTATGCAGCGTTCGGTGAGACGAAGGATCCATTAGTGACCCAACGGAGGTGTTTTAGAGCAGGCAAGGAGAACTCTCTAAACACCATCTGCTCATACTATTGCTTGTAAAACGATGTCACATCTGCTGCTCTAAAAACATTATGCTGATCTCTCCTACAGTACACGGCTGCTGCGCTCCTCTTAGCACTAGAAAAAGGAGTCAATGCCACAGTACTGGGACAAGAGGTGTTAACTATAGATGAAATTGCACATGGCCTGCTTGGCTTTCCATGTCTTGTGACTGAATCATAAATGTCACCAAAAAAAAAAAAAATTAAGGAGAGGATTTAGCACTCTACATTTAACTGGTGAAGCTGGGTAAATACTTCAACTGTTAGTCTTTGCTGAGCTACATCTTGGCCCAGCTTGGCTGCTGCTGGTACAACTAATGCTGCTGCTGGTACAACTAATACTGCTGCATGCTTCAAGCCTAACATGGCTAAGTCCTCTCAGAGATTGAGAAGATATTTGAGATAGCTTGATTGGTGGAAAATGAGATTTGTCTTTGATTTCAGATGGAATGAGCTCAGAAAATACTACCATTTCCTTTGGCCATCAGATTTCATAGCTTAGAGTATTTGGCTGCCTAACACCTATGAGGTGTTATAAAGCTAATTTACCTACCCTGGAAGCTCCAAGTGTACACAGTGGAGTACATTTGCAATACTACTCATTACTACTACACCCAGAGTAATCATTTCATGAGAGTGGTGTATAGCAAAAGTGTTGGTATCAGAGGAAAGAGGTTATAATGATGCAATAGAAATCCTTGGAAGTACCAAGGAACTGCAGCCCCAGATGATTAGATTTAGTACTTGGCTTTCCACATCCAAATGCAATTGTTATGACCTGAGATTCCTGTACGGTATTGCCAGACACAGAGACTGTGTTCAGGAATCTGCATATGAAGGAAAAATAACAAGGTGGGTTTGTTATGGTGTATGTTGCTTGCAGTTCAGTGGCTATGCTCACTTCACATAGTAATGAGTTTAAACTAGTAAATCTTAAAATTGTTGTATTTGCCTGGTGTCTCTGAATGGTGAAAAGAAGTGAACACCATCTTCTGTCAAACAAGTTTATGGTAAGGAATTAAACCATCTACTTTATTACCCATTTCAAGAAAAAGATTTTTAGGCTACTGACAACCTGATGGTCTCTTCCAATTTGGAAAGCAGAGGGGGACAAACTTCTATGCAGTGTCATGTGGAACACTATGGCAAGAAAGAGACCAGGATGTCAGGGAAGGTGGCCATGTGGCATTTTCCATTGCTATATGAGACTCATAAAAGGCCCTAATGATATGGTGTGTTATCTGAATATCATGCTAAAGAACTGAAGCACCTGATGTACTTCACTTTCTTACTCTCCTCTGGTAACCTAGAGATACCACAGCTTCGTTATATCAGCTATTGAGGGTAGTTATACATTGACCTCCCTGTCTCAAAGAGCAGGAACAGGCCAGAAAATGGGATACCGGAAGACTTTTCAGGCCTGTGTTTGGCTGCTGGCTTGATCACCGACCTGGGGAAAGCACCTCATTACCCTTTCCTTGTGGTGCCACCTCTTATCTCTTTTAGCATATTGCCTGCATGAGTCAGTGAAACAATATATACTTTCCATTATAATGTATTTGAACCCAAATCTTACTTGTAAACATCACTGTACTGTAAATAGAAATGAAAGATTTGGTATTCATCCAAGAACAAAGCAAATGCCTATTTTTACATCATGATGGCAGGCTGGAAGGGCTGAAAGAGGATGAAAACCTTCTTGTATAAAAGAGCTTTGACCTAGAGCAACAAAATCTTGTCTGCTCTTTCAGCAAGATTGTTAGTACTCAGATGCCCTAGAAACTGAGAACCTAGAAACTGCCCTAGAAACTTCCATTTAGAAATAGGAGATTGGTTGCATCTTCTACTGCTGTGGAATTCTACCACAGCCTTTGCATGACAATCTTCCTCTATTCTTACAGATTTCACAGATTTTGCAGAATATTCTGAGTTGGAAGGGAACCACGAGGATCTTTGAGTTCAGCTCTTAAGAGAATGGCCCATACAGGGATCAAACCCCTTAATGCCAGTGAAGTTCAGGTGTGTGAGGCTGTAGTTTCTAAAGATGCTTGTGAACCTTCAGAGAGCCATCCCCATGCTCAGGCATTTGTCTTGCAAGAGAACCTGTAATGAACAGCAGGAATCCTCACGGATAACAAATAGTAAAAGAGCAGAAATTAATAAAGTTTTCCTTGTTTGTGTTAATGTCTGTGACACTGTACTTCAGTGGCTACCTACAGGGTTCCTTAAGAATTAAACAGCCTACCTGGATTAGAGATATACATGAATCTTTGAATCTTCTCAATATCCTAGATAAAAATCTACTCTGGTTATTTTTCGTAGTTACAATAGTTATTGTAATAATGATTTCTTGAGAAAGGAATGAAAGGGGTGTTATTCTAGTTTGTGCTTCATTCATCTGCATTTTATAAGGATGCAAGCCTTTGTAACAGGCAGTTGTCCCCTTCTCTCTCGAGGGTTATAGCAATTAAATTCTTTAGGGCATACATTGCTTGAAATCAGAGTAAGAGTGAATACTTTGTTTTCAGATAGTTTTGCTAAGGCTGTGGGAGGGAATTGAATTGCTTATATGCAATTCAAAGTTTGAATTGCTTATATGCAAAAGTCAAAGTTTGGCCCTTGAGACTAAATCACACAGGAGGGAGCATGACTGCACAGTGACTCTCCTGCTGGCTGAAGCACCAGCCTGAGCCAGGTGATGTCTAGGAAATAAGCAATTGCCATTGCATCTGTCTTCACTGGTGCAGCTTTGGAGGTCCAGCAAATCATTCTCAGACTTAAAGTTCAGCAAAGTGAAATGCAAGGTCCTACACCTGGATCACAGCAATCCCAGGCAGACCTACAGGCTTGGCAGAGAATAGATTGAGAGCAGCCCTGTGGAGAAAGACTTGGGGGTGATGGTTGAGGAAAAACTCAATATGAGCTGGCAGTGTGCTCACAGCCCGGAAGAACAACCATGTCCTGCACTGCATCCAAAGGAGTATGGGCAGCAGGTCAAGGGAGGGGATTATGCCACTCTATTCTGCACTTGTGAAACCCCACCTAGAGTGCTGCATCCAGCTCTGGTGTGCCCATCAGAAGAACATGGAACTGCTGGAGCAAGTCCAGAGGGAGGCATGAAGATGAAAAAAGGACTGGAGCATCTTTCTCTACAAAGACAGGCTGAGGAAGTTGAGGCTGTTCAGCCTGAAGTAGAGGAAGTTGCATGGAGAACTCACAGCAACCTTACAGTAACTGAAGGGGCTACAGGAAAGCTGGAGAGGGACTCATTGTGAACTGCAGGGATAGGGCAAGGAATACAGGGTACAAACAAAAAGAGAGGAAATTTAGGTTAGATATTAGGAAGAACTTCCTCACCGTGAGGGTGGTGAGGCACTGGAACAGGTTGCCCAGGGAGGTTTTCGATGCCCCAACCCTGGCAGTGTTCAAGGCCAGGCTGGGTAAGGTCTTGAGCAACGTGGTTTAGTGGAAGGTGTCCCTGCCCATTGCAGGGGGGATTGGGACTGGATGGCTTTTAAGGTCCCTTCCACTCCTTAACATTCTTAGCTCAGCTGGTCAGAGCCTGGTGCTAATAACGCCAAGGCTGCAGGTTTGATCTCTGTGTGGGCCTTCACTTAAGAGCTGGACTTGATAATCCCTGTGGATCCCTTCCAACTCAGAATATTCTGCGATCCAAATATATAGGGCTGTCTAGGGAATGATTATGAGAACTATAAGGAATCTATGGCTCCATAAGCATGGTAAGTTCCTGTGGAGCATGGCAGAGTTTCTGCCTCTCACCACCTGCCCTAATCAGTGAGTATCTGAAGTCTTAACTTCCAAAATGTAGAAGGGACACTATCCCAACTCAAGCTTGTTTTTTAAGACAGCCTGTGAAGCTTAGTAAGTCGTTTGTATTGATCAGGCTTGCCCATATTTATTTTGTGTGATAATGACATGGTCTTGGGTGAGAAATGCACAATTCCTTAGGATATGTATACGTATAGTTACAATGGTGAGGTCAAAAATTGTTTCTAAGACCTCTTGCACACAGAATGTGTACTACCAACAGTTTAATGTAAGATGGAAAGATACAGCTCTTCTAAGAAAGAAATTGACTTCCTGTGATCAAGAAAAGTCAGTGTCTAATGTTGTGTTATATGGTTCCTTGTGTAGGTAAAAGTAGGTATGTAAAGATGAGACCAAGCTGGAAAGTTCATTCTCATTCATGTATTACTAAAGTTAACTGAAATGTAATTTTCAGGTTGATTCAAACCCTAAGGTGCTGCAGACTTACTCAGGTCTGAAGTCAGATTCCTGTATGATTATTTAAGAATTAAATTCTTACCTGTATTTTCTTCCTGTAACAGTAGTAGTGGTATATAAAGCTTTCCTGAAGGCATTGGTTACTTGGAATAAATGTATTTGAGATAAAATATGTATTAGAAGACACAGGCTAATCTCCTTTCATACCTGGCTTTTTTTGAAACATACCCTGAGTCTAAGAAAAAAGTACGTATTGTTTGGATCCATCCACATTTCTCTCTGTATTGATCTGTCCTTTGACAGACTCTGACAAGCATGTCTTTCCAGTTCTTAGAAACTTTCCAGTGTGTACAACCCTTTTCAGACATTTCCTTCATTTTTAAGGCCACTGAACTGGTCATATCATTTCAGTCTGGAAGTATGACATAGTCTTGAGTTGCATGCTCCACTACATTGATTCAGATTCAGAGGTTTGCTTTCATTTAGTTATAGCATTTTCCTCTCCTGCTCATTTGTCCAGTGACTACAAATTTAGATCAATATATAGAAATGAAAAATTATTTCATTCTGCTGGTCAGGTCACTAAAACATTTAGACCACATCGAGGTCATGTCCAATGTATTTTGGAATTGCTTTATACCTATCACAATTCCCTTTAACTTCAGTCACAAAACGAAGCATCCCTTTTTATTTTGCTAGCTGTCCAGAAATTCCTCTGCATAAATCTACAGTGGCGGTTGTTTCTTTGTGAGATTTCATTTCAGCGGCAGCCTTTTGCAAACCAATAAATACTTGCTGCAGAAATTGAACATTTTGACCAGTTCTCAGAAGTCTAAAAGTTGAAAATCACTTTAGTGGGTCTGGATCCAATCAGCTGTAGTACAGAGGCAGTTGTGGGTACCTCAGGGGTCTTCAGAAAACATAATAGACAGGAGGTAATGTCACAGCATTCATCTTCTGAGTCACATTTTTTTTCTTAGGTGCAGCTTTTTTAACCTCCAACTTTCAGGCATGTACTTTCATGCTCTTCAGGATGTGTGTTATTATATCTTTGCTATCCAGTTTTTATATTTAAGTCAATGTAATCTTATAATTTCTTTCTCTCAAAGATTATCTTCTGCACACGAATAATAACTTGGCAACTAAAACATGAAACAGTTTTAGGCAGTGTTCTATATGTGTATTCAAATGAACATTACATAACCAAGTACTTTTAAAAATCTTTACAATAATGACACCCAAGACTGTACAGTTAATCTCTTGCTTCTTGCTAAGCATGCTCCAGGTGAGGACTGGCACTAAGTAAATTGCTTTGAAGTCAAAGCTTTTGCATCTGTGAATGCAAAGACATGAATCTGTAGATGAGGCTGAACGTGTCTCACTCTAGTATTTTGCCCTGCCACTCCTTTCTTCTCTCATGCTGAGCTCTGCAGTATGAGGCATTGTTTGTTGAGGTAAAATGTTTGGTAACTACTGTGTTTAATTTAAATGACTAGGCTTAGAGCAGACTGATGCTTAAACTGGAGCAGACTGATGCCTACACTAACCACGTGGAATTACAGAGCACTCGGCAGTGTTTAGTCATTCAGTACTCAATCGGTTGGAAGTTTCAATCTGTACGTATAATCTAGTCCACTGGAAAAGATGCTCTGACAGATGCTTAATTAAAATTTGAAAAAAGCATATCCTGCCATGGGCCCAGACTGGAGCCTCCTCACCCCTTTGCAGGACAGCTCTCATTGTGGAGCTGTGACACAATATAGTGTGCAAATTCTCTCTGTTTCATTACTTTTCACGGCTTCTCCCTCCAGACATCTTTGATGGGTCACAATTAAAACATCCAAGGACATAAAATCCTAAGCTTGGGTTGCTGAAGTTTGAATTAAATTCTTAAGACTGGGATGTTCTCCTATTTCCTGCAGTCCTCTGTGAAATGAAACAACTTTTTGTTTCTTTGTTTTTAAACTTGAACAGACTTTTTAAAGAATAATGCAGTTGTAATAGCTCCCAGTTTAGCAACGTCTATGTACATGTACTGTATAGTCTTAAGCAATAATTTCTGGACCTTCATTGTTTTAGTGGAATTGCAAATACTACTCTAGAGAGATGCTAACATAGTGTATCAGTTCAAGGTTTGGCAGTTCAGGATTTCAGACCATGCCATGCTAGCAAACAACAATTTCCCTTTGCCCTCTCTCATAGGCATAAATACCTCTTCCTCAACAAAACCAAGAATCTCATAGGAAAAAATTAAAAACATAAATTTTTTTTACCAAACCATAGAAGAAAGCTTCAGCCTTTTAAATTTTTTTTCTTTTTTTTTTAGTTCTTAAGGTTTTGTGGTTGCTTGGGGTTTTTTTATCACATCAAAAAAGAAATTATAAATTTATGTATTAATTTCAGACACACAAACATTAGCAACACTTTCAGGATGTCAGAGCTCTCAGAAGTACTTAAACACAGTAACTGAGCATTCTTGTTTAGTGTAGCAATACCTGAGAAAGTTCTAAACTAGTGAGCTTGAATACCTGAGTGGTCTGTAGCAGCGCTCTCTTTGCCCTTTTCTGAGGGTGCCTTGACTGTTCATATTAAGCTGACCTGGTTATAAATATGGTTCCTTGCAGTGCAAGAATAACCTTTTTGTTTGATCTTGTAAAGCCGTATTCTACGACACCAAACTCAAAGGACTAGGGAATTGTATTCTGTTTTAGCTTCCTCCCATACCTTCTAAGCTGGTTCCTTGAGCTACTGAAAATAAACATTCCACAGCTGTTCCCACCCTGGAGAAAAGTTTGTTTACATGGTAAGAGCCCACCCAGGAAGACAGAAACACTTTTCAAATAATCATGCTAACGCATAAGTACTTGTCATATACCACCCAAAGAACACATTTGAGAGAGCTCACCATGCTTGTACTTCTAGGAAGAGACGCAGATTTTGTGGCTGGCATTCCTTTGCTTTGAGAAATCATAATTTCTACTGGCAAGCCAGATCTTGTTCTGCATGAGACGCCATTATCAAATGACCTGAAAGAGGGACTTGTATCCAGGGACAACGATTTCTCTAATTTGTGTGTTCGTGCTCCAGCCACGATGTCATCACTTCTCAGAGTCTCTAAGTCTACTTCTTCATGGGTCTTCCCATGTAGAATGTTTTCTTTCCAGTTTTCAGGAGATTTTCTCTTAATATGAAAATCATCTAAGCTTCTCACACTGGATGGAAAGGTATTTTTCAGTTTAGCAGCTCGGTATGCCCTCAGGCTCATGGGATCAAGCACTCTGAAAGTAACTTCATTAATAAATTGAGAGAATTTGAGTTTAGCTTCTATTTTTTCTTCCACAACAGACAATGAACTTGATGATCCTTGACTCACCAAGCTCAAGTCAGATGTAGAGGAACTGCTTTTCTTGTGAGCCTTCTTCTGCCTCTGGAGCTTTTGGCTTGCATTTCCCACTTCTGCTGGATATAGAGAAGAGTGTTCCAGTCCGTGAGTTTTTTCACCCCCTTTCTGACAGTGCTTTGATCGATGGGGTCGATAGCCTTCATCCTTATTTTTGCTTTTAACAAAGCTTTTAGCTTCTGACCTTGTGCTACCCTGTAACTCAAAGCTGTCCTCACTGGAGCTGCAGCGTTTCGAGTAACTGTTCATTGTCAAATCTCCAGAGAGGTTCCTCTCTGCATCAGACCCTACTTCTGGTGCACATGCAGTGGTGCATGCACTGCATGCTCTTTCTTCATTCACCCTGCCACCCCCCTCCTGCTTGGCTGATCTTCCAGGCACAGCACCCTCTGGCTTAACTGGGGAAATGGAGCCTTTCCATTTACTTTAGTGTCTGTATGTCAAATACTGTCAGTGAAAGAGGGATTCCCATAAATCCTCGTCTAACTTGTAAGACAACAGGCATGTCTTTGAAAGGCGTAACAATGCACCCACCACATTTTGTCCCATACGCACCCCAAATTATGCATATGTTTCATAATTAGATCAATAGCAAATTCTCATCATTTTAATTAACCGTACTAATGAACAGAATCTATAGGACATGCAAATTTTCCAGGGTATTGAGTGCTCAGTGGATGAGCACGGGCTTTCATTGACCCAGACCAACATATGATATATTCCTGTTTATTGAACTGGAAACCAAACTACCATGATGTAGATCAATTCTCACTAAGTAAAGTCTGGGGTGGTTCTGTTTCAGGGCTTTTAAAAATCCAATAGTAGAGAAGGTCATGCTATATTGTCCTAATACTACTAGTGTTTGCTGTTCTATTAAAAAAGTTAGTGACAAATCTGCTAGATCCAGAAAAGCAAACAAAACGTGATTCTCACTTCCTACCTGCTTGTTTTTGTCATAATTTTAATTCTAAAATAATTTTAATTCTAAAATAATTTTAAAAGGTTAGAATCCAAAGCAAGGTACAATATTTTAACATTGTCAGTGAGCTTGGAGTAATAAAGAAAAGTTCTTTCAGTACCTTGTATGTGAAGTTCTTCTCATTATTTACTGTCTTTATAGACAGGCAAGTCTGAACTCTGAAGTGAAGAATTTCTGGTTTTGGTTTGCATATGCAGGAACCTAAGGACTAGTTTAAGTGAGATTAAAGACTATAGTCTGACTTTATAATCACCGTGGATATTTGTCCCAATGTGTCCCAATGATGTGTTGCCACAGAAAATGACTAGAAAAAGGACTGACAAATTTGAAAGGGTGGGGGTTTTTTGGTTTTTTGCATCTTCTTACTTTAGAATAAGGGTGAAAGCAAGTGATTTTCCCCTTTTTGTGTGGTGGGATTCAGACTCTGCTTACATCACTGTCAAATGCAGCAAGCAGAGAAAGAGAAGGGAAGAGACTCACAAGCAGAAAACTGAGTGACCTCCCTTAAAGACAAGAGCACATTTAAAAATGTCATGCAAAGCTGACAGGTCAACAGCAGCTTGAGCTGAAATGTACTTCCATGTGCTTCTGAAGCAGACATTTAGGTCCCTCATTACAAGGCACTTTACTTACTGCCTAGAATTTATTGTCTCCACGTTGGTAATTCCAACACTCGTTTAAATCATAGTTCATAAAAGCTGCTGAAGTGTTGCAAATCTCTCAAATTAACATAGTAAGTACATTAATTTTGCAAATAACAGGGGACATGAAGATCCTTTTAACACATCAGAAATCAATTGCTTTTACTGGAATTACTTTTTGAAATGCTTCCATATTTTCTATGGGACTGTGCCATTCCATTGCATGCTACAAACATTATCCTGATCACAGAGATAATGGGGATTAAAATGTATAAATCTTACTCACACTGTCTTGTTTTAGATGAATTTTTGCCTCTCTCACTTGAATGTGAATGCTAACAGCTTAAAGGGCTGGCAGCCGCTTTCAATTGTCAACACAAAGATTTTCATGACCTTTTCAATGCAGTCAGGGAACAACACAGCACTACTCTTGTAAAGCCAGAATTTAGGGGTTTTTCAGTGTGTCCAATACAGACTTCTACAAACTTAATGTTACTCTTGAAGCAAACAGGATTCTGAATTACATAGGGTCTGTGCTAATCTATCTGAGGTCTTTCGCCTGCCAGATCCATTAGAGCTTGGCAAAGTGTGAGTTCTGCAGTTTTAATGGACTTTATTAATAATGCCTGTTTCAGAAACAGAGCAAGCCCCATTGTTGAGCCAGAACCTGTAATGACTTGTACATATTTGGAGAAGAGTTTTTTATTCATGAGAGACTGGGCTCCTTCGTACATGAATAAAGCTATGTTAACTGCAAGCATAAATTCAGCTATCCATTGCATATGTGCAAATTTTAAGGTATGAATTTAAAAAGTATGTGGTACAGCCAATAAAAATGGATCATATAATTCTCTTTTATTGTCAGGAAAGAGCTCTTTTGTTCAGAAAGATGTTATTTGCATAGCAGTCAAATATGCATATAGATATATGGTTATAGGTAACTTAGATAAGGTACATAACACGTGGGTGTCATACTGTCTATACTGCTGCTTCTCTTTCTTCAGATGATTTCTGCTTAATGACACTAGACCTATGATGCAGACATATCTGATTATTAAGAAAAAAAAATTATCCACAGCTGCAAAATGAAAAATAATTGTTCTTACTCAAATGATACAGACCTTTTCACATCAATCACTGTGAATCTTGGTCAGAACAGATGTTATCAAAGTTTGCAGTAACAGTAACTATTTAGTGTTCTCTCAAGTAAATTCACCAAAATATTCTCTAGAGACTACCTGAATTGCAGAAATTATTTACATTATGTGTACAAATAGAGAAGCTGAATATTAAAACAAAATATGCCTAAAAATCTGAATGTTTGATATCTTGAACTTTTTTAATAATTATTTGATGTTCATGATTTATTTTCCATATGCTAAGTGACTTATTTTTTGAAGTGTTCAAGTTATTTTACCTTATATATTTAAATCTCTTTGAAGACTGCTGATATGGAGAATTTCCTGTTCCAATGCAAGCAGGTGTGTCTGTGTATGGCAATCCTTTGCTGCAGTAGTCTGGGCTGTACTGTTGAAATAAATACCTTCAGAGAGCTTAAATTCTTCTGTTATTTGTTACTACAATATGCCTCAGCTAGGTGGATGCTTGCCAGATTTCTAAGTTCTTCTGAACCAGTCATATTAACACTAAAATAATCTTAAGAGAAAAAGTTATGCGTTAATTTTGCCCTACTTTAGAAGTGGTGGGCACCATTGTTGGAATAAAACAGTATGTTTGTGCAAATCAACTGAAAACTGTCTGACCTAAGTGACAGACTTCACTATAAATAAGATGTTCTTTATCAGCAGCTCTGCCATTATCATGTTGATTGACCTTTGATCAACACCTGCACTTTGGTCTGTAGCTGCCATTAACTGGCCTTTAAATCAGGAAACGACTGTATTCTTTAAATTAGGAAAGGATGGTATTTTTCTATGTACTTCTATGATACCCAGTCTTGCATAAGGGGACATCTCCAGATACCATCAAGATTCGGACATGAGTGAACCATTTCTAGGGACTCGAGTGGATACAGTTTGTAATTCTGTGTGTTGCAATGGCTAAGATGTTCTATCCTGTTTTAGTGTTAATATAAGAACGTAAACAGAGTGACACTGATCCTTTCCTGATAAACTGACTGGTGAATCTGGAACATTTATAATGGAACGATAGTTAAGATCATAGCTTAAATGGGACTTTCATAATGACTTAGTATTGCATTTGACAAGATTGAAGCATTCAGGAATTTGTCTGGTAAACTTGTTGCTTAGGAAAACACATCAGGATTTTTCTAAATTTAGGCTTATTTATATTCTGAGTGTCATTTTACAAAGACATTATTAGAAACCTGCATGTTTTGTATAAACGTGGAGCATAACAGAGTTACCTGCAAATATGACTTGATGCAATGGAATATTTCTACAGATTATTGGCTTAAGATTTTAATTTAAAAGCTGAATTTTGTGGGAATGAAAAAAAAAATCCACCCTCCCTTTTAAATAACATCCCTGGTTTTTAATCTTCAGGAGATGTCAACGTTTGTTAATCGTATTAAAAGCAAGTACAAGCTATCTTGTATTTGCTGCAGGATGTTGTTATGACAACTAGAAGTTTCTTTGTGTAGAGCTCTGGAAGATATGATCATTTTTGGGTCAAAGCAGACAATAGTCAACAGTTTTAGTACTAAGTTTTTCTGTATCTGAAAGTATGTCTTTTGGTACATGAACAAGAATATCTTCAGCAGATTATCTACATTAAAAAACCAAAACATGTATAAAGGTTTTTTACATTTTAGAATTCATAAAAAACTTTTAAGTAATTAATAAAAAAAAATTAAATCTGATTTTTAAACAATATGGAGGTTTATTCTAATTGCAATTAAGACTGGTTCCAGAGCCTTTTACAGTCAGTGAGTAGACTCCAAGATTATGGATGAATAATAACACTGTTGTCTGTGCTGTTCTTGTTGAAGTAAAGAACAAGCTTTCCATTATAATGATGTGTATTTCCTGCATTTGTGTTCCTAGTTCTCACTCAGCCTTTCAACTATTCAGAAATATCGCCTAAGCACCAGGGCCAAACTTACTAGTATTTGTGAGAATAGCATTCAGTTCAAAGCTCTGTTTGCCCTACAGATGTGTACATCCCTCAGCAGATACTCCACTCTTAAAATAACTATATTCCAACTCTCCCAGTGCCCATTCTTGCTCAGATGTACTCTTCCCTCCTGCCTTTAATGAAAATTTTATCACATCTTATCCAGTCCTCTTCACACTTAATGCAGTTAATTTTGAAGTGTTTTATGGGACCTTTCAGTTTTGCACTTCAGTTTATCCCTTTAAATAATACAGATGTTCCTCTCTGGGTTTTTTCTAACAGATGGTTTCTTTTTCTTTTTTTCTGTAATGGTTGTCAGATAAAAATTTGCTTTTAATATAAGGTTGCCTAGACCAGTTTCATCAGCAAGACAGTGTTTCCTTAAATTCTTCTCACCTTTATTCTATTTAGTTCTGCTCCAAATTCTACCACATTTTCAAATTAACGGAAAATTATATCTATTTCTAGGATGCCAGGCCTCACACAGAAAAAATCCAATTTCACTAAATATTACTTTCACCATTTCTGTATCCTTTTTGAACAAAGAATTTGTAATGGAGTGGAGATGCAGTCAGTGTTGTATGTATTGGTTTTACCTCACTAGGTTCTGCTTGAAAGTGTTTCAGCCCTAAGAGGATTTAGGCAGACATTTGCTCTAAGTGTGTAAGATCCAGCTGTCTTCAGGACCAGTAGAATGAAAATTCAGTTATTTTAATGCATGACTGCTAATGTGAACAAGTTAAAATGGGTTTTTCCTTTTTCTATCAGTTGTTGGTAGATTTGTAACATGTTACGACAAACAGAAAATTGGACCAGTACTGCCACCACTAAGTCAGTCTGGATACTTAAGAAATGGTAGGTTTTGTTGGCTTGAAAAGGAGGGGAAAAGCTACTGTGGTGTCTTAAAGAACAGAGGCTAATATTTCTATGCAGGAATCTGCATGGTGGACAGTGTCTGCATTCAGCCTTGAATCTAAATCTGAATATATAATGGATCTAAATTGCTCTAAAGTCTCATTAATCAATCTCTCCACCATGATGAGGAAAACATTTATCTGTTTTACAACTACAGGGTGACTGAACTAAAGGCAACAAATTGCTGTGTCATCTTTCTTGTCAACATCCAGAAGTCTGATTCATTTAATTTATAGCTGTATACTACACAGAGCTGTGATAGGCCTGTAAGAAGTGCTGAGCATTAGAGATGTTTTTTTGGTAGAAATCCTGCACCACCCTGAAAACAGAGCTACTGTTCTCTGGCAAATGCTACAGCTGCAATAAAATTAGAGACAGACACCCAGTTAAAGTGCAAGCTATATTTATATCTTTAAAAATAAATGAAAAATTAAAGAGAAAAATGCAAGCACAAAATGTTTTAATACACCAATTTTTTTTTTAAATTCCAGTACAACAGCCCATTGGACACAGGCTCTTATTGCCCTCAATATCATCCTGTCAGAGCACCTTCCATTACTGTGCAAGCAGCCAAATTAGTATTAGTTGTGAGCTGCTGGCTGTTGTGTTATCTGCTCCCTAGCAGTAGAAAATGGCACTGTGGACATATGTTACTGTGCATATCTTTAAAGTTTTTCAAAGATATATATACAAGGCACTTGTGACACTAGCTAATGACATTTGGCTACCCTTAATTACCAAGGGACTTTTTCTCTCCCATGAAGAGAAATTTTACTCTTGCTGAGACAAGCCAGAAAAATGAAGCTGCAGACTGTAATTTTTTTCCAAGTGTTTTAAGTGGTCTTTTATTTATCCACAGTCCAGACAATGGACTGCTTGAAAGAGAGGAATACAAAATGAAACGAGGCTGATCTACAGGGTAATGAACGGATTAGTGGTCTAGCTAGGCCAAGCTTCAGAGCATAAACACTATAGCTTTTCCTTCATGCTGGAACTTCTTAGCACTAAAAGCTTGTAATATCACCTGCCTGAGAAATTTTTGTCCCCATCCAAGAGAGACAGAGCTTCCTAGCTAACAGAAGTTAACAGCATCTGTGAGTAACAGTTTCTTTATCAGGTTTGTGTTTAAGTGACCAACCGCGGCTGCGTACCTTGACTGTGAATGAGTCCTCAAAATGCTCTCTATCCTCTGCCAACATCATCTTTTTCTTGCTCAGTTTCTGCTTTAGCCAGCTGCTCCATGAGCTCTTCTTCACACGCTGTACCGTTTTTGTGGCCGTGCTGTAGGATGGGTAGAGCTGTAGGTCATCTGCATTACACTAGCATTTGATTCTGTGTCTCCAGTTCACTTTGTAGTTGCTTGGTGAAAAGACAGTAAAATAATTGATCCTTCTGAGAATACACAGATGAAGAGTCTTAGTTTCTTCCACTGCTCCTTGAAAATGTGTATTTTTAGGAAAGTGTCAAATCCTTTGAGTCTAGTCTTTAAACATGTCCTTCTTTGAGGTAGTCTGGCAGTGTCATGTGGCTTTCCAAATTAGGTATACCATTTTCCTCATTTTCCTCTCCCTTTTCTCTCCTTCTTTCCCAATAATAATCGTAATCATTATTATTATCATAATCATCATCATTATTATTATCATCATTATCATCATTAAGAAGGGGGAGAAAAGCATGAGAAAATTTAAGACAGTAGAGAGGAAAAATGAGTGGAGGAATGGAATTAGTTTCTCACACAAAATCAGGCTTAGGATAAAAATACACTGCCTTTTTCATCAGGTGGAATGAAAATATTTCCCACTCATTAATTATGTTATATTTTTAAATTAATGATATTTTATATACCAGTTTATTTTACTTTAATCCATTCCTAAATTTATGCTGGATGCCACAATCTGCAAGGCCTTGCTGTGTCTGAAGCTGTATAATGTCCCTTTCTGATTTGATGCTACATTAGTGGTGAACTAAGGCTACTCAAAGTCCTTCCCATTGATGCTTCAAGGAGTATTGAAGAGATCTTTCAGTACAGCAGTACTTTTCTTGCCATCTTTTTTTTATATCTGCAGGAATATGCAATTCTGCTAATTAAATGTTAAACACAGAGGAGAGTTTAAGACTGGAAGGTAAGTCTTTGTTAAATGCATAAACCACATAGGAATAAGATGTTGCTATGATATTCTCTCTCTCTTCTTTTTTTTTTTTTTTTTGCCCCATCCAATGAGCTTATTCAAATTAGTGAAATATGTGTTAGACCAAGCTGTTCCAGAGCATAATACAAAAATTCACAGTTCTTTGTAGTGGGTCAAATCCTGCAACCCCCCATAGGGGGTTTGACTTCATAAGAGCAGTAGACCTGTACTAGGTTTGTGGGGTTTCATTAGGATCATTCTTTTGGATTCCTAATCTTTGTGATTAGGAAATCACAAAGTATAAGGAAGGAATAAGCTTTTTTACCTGGGCACTGCTGTCCCCTTTATCATGAAGTCACCATTTCCACTTAAAGACCTCCCAAAGGCAGTTCCCTACCTCTTCCTCACACTCCAAGTCTGTCTCAGAAATAGTTACCAAGGATTGCCTCCTCTAGTTGATAAAGAGTAACAGCTGTGGAAATGGCCTAAGCTTGTTAGTGGCATTTCTTCTCACTGATGTCTCCTTTAGTCTTGTAGGAATGGTACCACAAATTTCACAGTTTACTGGTCTTGTTATTACTACGCTGTGTTTTCCTGAGATTTTGGGAAGGGCTGTGGAATGTCAGACTAAATCTCTCTATTATTGGCTTCTAATATATTAGGCTCTTCAGAGCTGGCCTTTGGGAAGTTTAATGTTGCTTGCAAAAGGAAGGATATATTATTGTTCACCATACTTGGAACACAGTAATTTTGTTATCTCTGTTTCCATTCTTTATCTCTGCATATACATAATCTGCCAGAAACTTTCTCTTTCTATTACACAGTGAAAAAGGAAATGGTTTTTCCAGATCCATGCTTCAATATGTCCTGAAAAAGTTTGCTTGAAAAAAACTTGCCTGGGTATAAATGAGTTGGGCTGGAAGTATGTTTTAAAATTTGTTGTTCTGAGTAATTTGAAAATAACTGGGAGAAATAAATGGTAATTTCTTGACTACTGTTACCATGGGTTGTTGGGGGATGGATAACTTGAGCAGGAGGGAAGTATTTATGTAGTTTTCTGTGGAAGCTAACTAAACAGTGTGAATTTTTTTGCAGCATAATTTTCCCTACATACAAAACTGTGATAAATAATATTACTTGGAGGTATAAGATATGCTTGTGCTAAACGTTTCCAGAATATTAGTTCTGGTGCTGTAATATCTCAGATGCAGCTACAATATATTTCTGCTGAGTGCTGCAAACCTGCATGTTTGCAGAGTTGCATGTCACTGGAATTGGTGATAAGCAGCTATGACTAAATAAGAAAAAAAAAGCTCTGTTTGTATTTGGATATGTGTGTCTTTGCATACCAAATGTAAAAGTAGCCCTGTGCATTGCCTGTTCCTAACTCCTTTCTATTACAGCAGTTGCAATTTAAACATGAAGCAAAATGTTGTTATTTATTTTCCTTCCACGGCCATAGTCCCACCTCATTCATTATATTAAAGAGACATGTCCATCAGAGCTGTTTAAATACTCTTGCAGAAAGCGTGCTACAGTATGTGCTGGGTTTTTTGGCAAATGTTATGCATTTATGTTGTTTTTCATACAAACAATTATTTCATCTATACTCTGTTGGGTTTAACCATGTTTGACTAATACTTTGTATAATTAGACAAAGTCATGCACTACATATATTTTCCTTCATCATTTAAAACAAACCTGAGCTAGGTTTAATGTGTACATATTAGCTTTATTAATATTAATGACACTGCCTGAATTTTTCCTTTCTTGAAGAAATAAATTATTTTGCTAATTTCATACTTAATGGCCAGTAGCATATTCAGAATAAATATTCCAGTTTTGATGAGATCAAATAGACAAGTTCCATGATGTGCATTGTGCAAATAAAAGATACATAACTCATTAAAAAACCCCTATCATGACTGTCAGTTATAAATCATTTCATTAGCTTTCCAGCACTGCAGCTTTAGGAAGCTTCATCCATATAATTTGCTGTCTTGTACCTTAATGTATTAACTATTTCATTTTAAAGACAGTAATGTCTGCCAAATGAAACAACAGAGCATGTTAATTCATGTTTAAAGCAGGCACCCAGTTGTCATATTGCAGCACCACTAATTCAGTGCTGAAGGCTTCTTTACTACCTGTTATAAATTTTAAATAAAAAAACCCCAAACATGCAGTTAAGAGAAAGCAATACTTACTTGAGAAGGATTCTGAAAGCTCTGTTCTGCTAGTCCACAGACTGAAATGATGGAGCCAGATTTAGAAGTAGCTTATTAGGTGCATGCTGCTTCAACAGTTACAGCTTTTCTTTTTTTTTAACTGAAAGACAGAGTCGTTTTCTTTTAATGAAGCCAGCACAGAATGATATGCTGCCCATGTTGCTATGAGAGACTAAACTTGCAGAGCAAAGTCTGGCAATTTCAAAATAACTTACCGGGGGTCATTCACTATCAACCTGCCACTGCTTTTCTGTGTAGTCACAAAGTTTGACAGCATCAAGCAAGATCGTGGCATGTCACAAATGCAGGAAATTACTAGTTAGTCATGTACACTTGAGACTGAAAGTGTTTGAGGCAGTACTGTTTGTGAATATAGGTATAAAACCGTGTTAAGCCAAAATCTTTCAATTTGGAACACCCACTGAATTCTCTTAAAAGGAAACAAGGCTCTGATTACAGTCAATCTGCAGTACCTGCTACTCTCCTGGTTTTGGACGCTATGTCTAGAGCTCCAGCCCTAAGAAAAGAGTGTAGGAACTGCCCCAAAGGGATCATACAAATGTGAAAAACTATGTATTTTGTTTTGCCTTTGATATTTTAGGAGAAAGACTATTAAGCATCACGTATTTTTGTGTGTACACAAACCAATGCAATTATAAAGAAATGCAATTATGGTTATAAAATCATCCATATGTATCTATGTATTTACCATATAAAACCACACCCAGTTTTGGAGTCTCATTGATGTCAAACCATTGAATTATAAAGACATATAATTATGGTCATAAAATTATCCACATGTATCTGTATATTTAATATATAGAACCACTCACAGTTTTTAAGTTTTAGTGATATAACCATTTAAAGTATTTAAATGTTTTTGTTGGAATTTTGTCTGTGGAAAGACCAACACAAATGTGTATATCATGGTCCAATAGTTTATTATATCTGCAGTATTGCACTGCATATATAAATTTAGCCCTGCATTTTGAAACATTCTATTTTGTCTTCTGCCCAAGAACGGTTTAGGATAGAGGATCTGATCTATTTGTCGGTTGGAAATTCCTCTGAGTAGTCAGGTTTTGGCTGATTTGGTTTGCCCAAAAGACTGGATCTTTTATCTCTGATGTGGAGACAGAGGTGAACTGTGCTGTCAGCCACACTACATGATTACTTTGCCAGCCTGAGGTGGGGCAATGGCCAATGTTTAGCCATACCCCATGCCTTGACTTGAAAAAAACCAAAAGTGTCAGAGTATGCAGAGGGATAACTGGCTACATTAAGTCACTGAAGCGTTGCTTTTGAGTACCTACCTGTATCCCAGCCAGAGTGGGCTTGCTCAGAAGCTCCTCTTTACAATTGCTACTTATCCGCTGTCGGGAGATTTGGGTTTATTGCTCCCACTAAGTTTTGATCACTGTACAATGTACAAGGACTTGGCTGTTCGAGGAGACAGATCTTCACAACATCCCATGGGCAAACTTAACAGTAGCGCCTTCCTCTCACCTTAAAAAAACCAGGCCTTGTTTCTCGAAAGGCAACGACTAGTGCCTCTGGACTGACGCTGATTTCAAAACTCAAAAGAAGAGTCTGGAATCTATCACTTATTGGTTCTAACAGCTGCAAGGTGCAGATGTAGAGCAGAGTTTTGTAGCTCATGACTCCTTGTGTCTTCAGTAGTAGAGTGGCTCCTGTAACCACAGCATCTTGTGACTGTATCCCTACTTGTGTTCCCATTTGTTTTAACCAATGGTGACATGAAAGATGTTTGGCTGCTCTTTATTCTGTTTGGTTTTGTGGTGTTTGCGGGGAGAGGGAGCTGGTTTAGTTTCTTAGTTTATTTTCTTTAGTTTCTTAGGTTTTTGGTTTTTTTCCAGAGCAGCAAGGCCATTGCAAAATTCTATAACAGTTTTTCTATGATAAGATCTTATGACTAACAAATTCCTCCCCTCAAGATCCAGTATATCTTAGAAGCAGACCGGTGAGTTTGAGCCAAATGCAAATGTGCAGTGATTGTATGTCAGGACCTCCAGGTATGAGGAAGAGAGAAAGACCGTTTCATTTTTTATGAGAAATGTAACTTTTTTCCCAGTGAGCTGACTTGAGAGAAAAGAAAACATGACTTCATTTGCAGATTTTGCTTTAGCCATTGTGTTATGATCCAGTTTAGATCCAGAAGTGCAAAGAAAGCTAAGTTTTTGTGCATAAACCAGAAAGAACTTAGAAGGTTCAAAATATTCCCAAAAATGAGATTAAAACCAAACGAGAT
>VZTD01001889.1:578383-649483 GCA_013397725.1 Rhagologus leucostigma
CCTTTGGGGGGCCCTTTGCTGGGCCATGACACCCCCTCTGCTGTGGGTGAGCTCCCCCCAGGTGCAGGGCCCCTCAGCTGGGCTCCTCTGCACAGCGGAGGATGGGCGGTCACTGCGCCTCTCACCAGAGGCTTTTCCAGCACACACCCAAGGCCTCTCTCCCCCACCCTTTGGTGTGAGGGTCTGTGTGAGCCTGGCCAGCTGATAGCCCTGGGGCTGTGGTCTCCACCTCGGAGGTGTTAAGCTTGTCCTTTGTGAATGTCCCCAGCCCTGAGTTGTTACTTTATCTTATCTTCATCAGCCAGCGGGCCCAGGGCCTCTCAGAGCCCCATGCAGGGTGTAGTGGTCTTTGCAACTTTTGTAAAAAAAGTCCTTCATGAAAACGTTTAAGTCATAAACTATAATATTTCAGTCTCTTACACATTGCCATACCTACAACTAGGAGGTTAGAGAGACAAAATATTTGTCAGCTCTATGTGCATATCTCTTTTGCTTACAGATCTTGCAGGCTGAAAAACGTTTTTCCAGGTGTTAGTGGTCAATTCCAAATTAGCCCAATGGAATTCCAGTTCCCGTTACCAAATAAAAGTAAGTCAAGGCAGAAGAACTCCTCACTGAACGAAATGTCTGTCATGAGCTACAAATAACTCCTTTTTTTTCTGCCTCCTTTTCCATTTCTCTATCTTCATGGCTTGCTCTTCCTTTTGCACACTCTGGTGTGCTGCACCAAACAAATCCCCTTTCACTTTCTGCCCCTCTTTGAACAGAGCTTTCTCCTGAATCCATAAACCTACTGTGAAGTCTGGTACAGGACACATGAAGCTTCTCAGAATGAAGGGCTGGCACAACCACTGAGCTTGGAGAAAGATATAGGATTCATGATCACTAGTGCTGCTGAGAAAACAGTAAAATGATTGATTCTAAGTATATCTTGCAGAACACTGCTATTAAACCACTCTTTCTTTCTCTTTTTGAAGGTTTTTTTTTTAATCCACCTTCTTCTTTTCTCAGTAAAATTATTGCTAACAATAATATCAGCAGCAGTAGGAAAAGAAAGTACAGTCAAGGCTCTGAATTTCAGCAGTAATGTGACTGAAGTCTTTGGCCTTGCTCTTTTATGGGATTTGAACCGAATATTTTAAAATTCATTCACTGTGAGGGGTACATATCTCAGATTGGTGAGAGAAAGAATCCAATGACGCAGATATTTGTAAATTTGGTGCTCCAACAGGTAAAAGCAAAAGTCTAGGGCAAGACTGATCCCATTGCTCAGTTGGTCATTGATTGTATAACTTAGTTTGTTGGTAACTTTATGGGGACAATATTTTTATTGTACCAAACAGAACAAGGATTAAATCCTCCAGTACCGTCCAGTTCAACTTGAATGAATAACAGGCATTGCCACAGAAATACTGCCAGGAAACTTCAAGTATTTTCTAAGAGGCTATGAAGAATGAATCTATAATGAACTTGGGTAAACCATGTTAAAAGAGTCACAACACTTGAACGATAAGAGGAGCTTTGGAAAGTTTAGTGTCTATTAGTGTCACCTTCTTTCAGCATCATGTTTTAAGTCCTTGTTATGAATACCCTCATGACCTCAAACCTAGATATAAAATAAAAAGAGGTTAGTAGCTGGAAAACTGCCCAGTGTAAAATAAAACGTAACACTTAAATAAAGACACTAGGTTTCTCTGAAACAATTACTATGGAGTGTGATAAATTCTTGAGAATTTGGAAATTGTACTAAATGTCACAGAAGCACAGAATGGATTGGGGTGGAAAGGATCTTATAGATCATCTATTTCCAACTCTCCTGCCAGGGACTCCTTCCACCACACCAGGTTGCTCAGAGTTCTATTCAACCTGGCCTTGAACACTTCCAGGGATGGAACATTCACAACTTCTTTGGGCAACCTGTTCCAGTCTCCCAGCACTCTCGCTGTAAAGAATTTCCTCCCAATACCTAATTTAAACCTGCCCTGTGTTGTATGTGTATACACACACAAATAAATGTACATACATGTGCACATATTTTGATTTGCAAAGTAATGAATACTTTAATGGGAAAAAAGTCATGAACAAAGTAAAATGGAATGGCCACTTGTGTTTGAATATAGGGTTTTTCATTAAAGTGATGAACCAATATGATGAATTCACCATCTTTAATTGGTCTTACTCATCCTCCCTTCATGGAATGATGTAAGCAGGGAGTTTGGAGAAAGAAGCTTACTCAGTCGTTTTGTATGGGGAGTATTTTCTAACGCTAAGACACAAAATAACAGAAGGGGCTTGGGAATGGGCTTCAGAATCCTTCCCTAACAGTCAAACAACAAAATTGTTGTGCAAAATTTCACAGACCTTAACAGAGAGAGAGAGAGAAGAGGGGCATTGATGTCCCTTTGCTAACTCAAAACCTACAGAGGAACATTATCAGGATGCAGCCAGGGCCGGGGGCTGCCAGAGACACCTCTGAGCCCTTGCCTGCCAGAGCCTTGTGTTTGCCTTGTCCAGCCTTGGGGGAACCTCATGTGTGGTTGGTGACTGGAGAGGCTCACTGAAAACAGAAGTCCTAGGAAGGACTGGTCCTGCAGATGCTTTATATTGGTACAGCAGGACTTTTGGATAAACATAAAGTCATCCCTTAAAACTGACAATCTCGATATTTGCTGGGTTTGACCTCAGTCTACAAATAACCTCAGCTGCTTTGAACCTCCATTTCTAAAGGAAAAATAAAAATGCTCAGCTTATATCCTGGAGACCTAAGTTGTTCCTTGGCTGGGGGATTGTTCTGTCTTTCAAAGTCCTCTGGGATTGTTCAGCAAAATAAGTGTGTCTCATCTAGCTGCAGCACTCATCACTGTCAAGTGTAATCGAATATGGGGAGAGGAGAGAGGAGATAACCTTGAGAGAAGGGGTGTGCTGCAAAGTCAGGCAATAGAAAGCAAGTTCCCTTTCACACATGCACTAATCTTTCCCCCCCCTCCCTGTTTATAATTCTCCACACATAGCCTGCTATCTGCACATCAGTCACGCTCAACTCTAAGCAGCCTGGCTATTGCACACCTACGCACAGAGTCCCACAGTCTTCATTCATTTCAGATTTGTGTCAGCATCTAAACACCTCTATGGAAACCACAGCATACACAGAAAATTAATGTTGTTAATGAGAGCATTGGTGAAGACTCCACTCCTTTCCTTGGAGGTGGTCATTCTGGACACTTGCAGGTCAGATTTTGTGTTCCAGTAAACCTTGTCTCTTTTATTATTGAAAAATAAAAGGTAAAAAAGGCAATGCAAATGTCATATATAATGACTTTTGCGGAATACAAACTTTACTTTTGTCAAAAGAAACATATAAAAATTTGATGGTGTCAAGCTGAGAACATTATTAAAAGTAGGGAATATAATATTATCCCGTTAAAGTATTGACTCCAATATAGCTTGGAGCAAATTGGACTTCACCTTGGGTCAGCACTGCTAAGAACATGACCTGTTACAGTCTCTACCTTTAAATTTCAAGTGTATTTTGTTCACTCTGCAGATAAAGTTACTAAACTAGAATGCTTTTGGATTTTATGATGTATTTTTATATCTCATTCTTTTTGTCTGTTGCTCCAAGTCTTTATAGATTTTCGACAGGATAGTATTCTTTATACCATCTGCAACCATCATTTTTCCAATATGTTGCCAATGTTGCTTTTCTAGTTATTTCTCCTACAACTGCCTGAAGAAGATGTAGGGAAGGCAAAACAGAAAAATCCGACTCCAGATGCCAAAATTATTTGTGAAAATGCGTATGTCTGTTAAGCTCTATTTAGACAGCTTTTTGCTAAGTATTTTTGCTGTACATTGTTAAATTTGACTCACTTGAAAATGAATCTTTTCAGACCCTTCAAGATAGAAAAGGGGCAACTATGGCCCTGTATTATGCTAGCTCATGTGAGAAAACAGGTTTTTTCGAACCATAAACATGTCTTGTTTCTAGAAAAGAGAAAAGCTGCTTCTTAGAGCTGCCATAGTACAATTTTTCTAATTGGTCTTTCTTAATCTCTAGCAAAAATGAATGGAAACGAAATAGTATGCAGTACTATAAGGCATTACAGGCAGGAAGGATTACTCGTGATTTAGACATAATGCCACTTCTTGGTATGAAGAAGTTGATTGACTACTTCCAAAATAATTTCTCTTGCTTGAATGCCTGAGGAAATATTGATTGCTTTAGAGTCATGTTTCATCCCACGACTTAATACGGCTATTGCTTTAGAGCCTTACTTTGAACAACCTGCTTTGTTTGGGAATATGAAGAACAAACAGAGATTTCTAACTCACCAAGATCCCCCCTGTAACCCTAACCTCAACCATAATCCAATACCCATCAGCTCTGAAAATTGAAATTTATGTTTCAAGGTGGGTGTCATTAACATACTTCTTATGGGACATGACATCCCATTTTACCATGGAGCATGGCAGTTGCAGGGTGGTAATAGTCTGGGCTATTTTCTTTGCTGAGACGTAGTGCCTGTCTTCCAGGGAGTGATGCATTGTTTCTGCCAACAAAGAACACCATAATTCCTCACCGGCTAAATGCCAACAGCACAGGATCAGTATTCTTAAGGTAATTCTTAGAGGGAAAATAAATTTTCAACTATTTATGCCACCTATCATGTAAATCAGCCCATTTTTAGAATTTTTCAGTCTTGTAAAATGTGTTATAGTTTAAATATCCAACAATTTATTTAGATATCAGATCATGGAGTCATGTGATTCCTGGATTTAATTTATAAGAAGAGGAAGCTGTGCTTTAGCAAAAATACCTGCTAATGTTGCAACTGCAAAGATACAGAAGTAGGAAACCCGAAAACAAAGATCCAACATTTATTTTAAACTAATTAATTAATTTTTATCATGCCTGATTCATAAAACAAGTTTTCATTAGCTGGAAATGGCAGTTTGTTCACATTGCAATTTGTAGTTTAAAGATGTTTCAGGACATGATGCAAACAGCATAACCCCTCAAAATACATGATCCAGCTCAAAATAGACTTAATGTGTTGGAAAGTGCTGATCTAGAGTAAACCAAATCACTCTTGGACCTATTTGACTCTACTGAGGAAAAATAATAGCATCTGCTGCAGTAATGATTAAACTCAAAAATGCAAGTTCTAGGTGATCCTCTGTGGGGGCATAGATACTAGAGGTACATTTAATAAGCTTTTAATAAGTTTCTGGTGATGAGCAGGCTCAAAGTTTCATCATCCAAATTGTTATGCTTGGATTAATTTTCAATTTTTAATCATCCCAAAAATTCAAGGAGTTTCAGACATTTAGCCTGAGTTTGTCATTAAACTGACAGATTCTCATTTAACTGACAGATATCCCATTTAGGATTGTTGCATAAGAAGACTTCTGTATAGCCCTGATGCCTTATTAGAAATCTACCCATAGTGCTGTGTTTCAGTCTTCCATATGGATTTTGGCAAAGCTGTGCTTTACACAGTAGTCTGTATTTCATGTCTGAACTGTTGAAGAATTACTCTCTTACTGCTCTTGTCCTCGATGAATTTCCCTTCAGAAACATATTGTTTAAAGAGGCTTTCTTCTGCTAAAATATCTTTTATTTCTGGAAGCTTACTCTGTCAGATTGTCTCTTACTTCTGTTCTGTCAAGAGGATTATAATGAAGTAGGTTGCACTAAATGATACAGAATAGAAATTCACAATCAGTCTGGAAAAATTATTCAGGTAGTGATGAAGGGTTGCAGGGGTAGATAGTGGACCAACAAAACAGAGATTGTCATTACTGCATTATCTGTATTTTTCGCTGTATGTGATGTTTTCTCTTACCTTCCCTCTTGCGAATCATAAGGATTGTATTTGAGTATTCATGTTTATTTTGCTCAATAGACTTGTGAATCAAAGTGTTTCTTAGAGGAGAAAGTTTGTTTATGGGGGAAGTTGGATTTGTACTCTGATACAGTATATTGCTCCAGGATCTTGAGAGCTAATAACCTCTGCCCACATTCCTACTAGGAAAACTAAAATTAATTGTCTGTCGTTATTGTCACAAGGTTGGATAAAATTATATTTTACATGGAATTTGTGGTATGTGCACCTCTGGGGCCCATTATTCCTGCAGAATATTTTGTGATTCTTGAGGTTTAAAAAGACTAAAGGAGAAAGCTGAGGAATAGAAGCATGCCTACAAAGTTCAGAGCAGCCACTTCAGAGCTCCCGGGAAAGGCCAACCACGTTATATGACATATAAAAATCTTGTGGTACACAGTAATTGAGAGGACTAGCACTGTATCAAGTCCTTGAATGAATACAAATGGCTGTCTTGCAAATGAACTACCTTCAAAAGTGTGAAACTTGCCTTAAGTAACATAGTAGACCACAGGCTAAGAGTGGCAATCTAGCAGGTAAAAGGAATTGCTTAGAGAGATTATCATATGTGCGATATAAGTTTCTATGAAAGAAAGCAGGGAGTGTAGATTCATGAAGCTATTGAATAAAGAAAATGGATAAATTCTCATCCAGTCTAGCATACTTACCATATAGAAATGCTGATGTTTTCAGGAAATTTTGATGAAGACGTTTTGCTAATCTGAATGCAAATTTGAGTATTTCAGACAGTTTTATTTTATTAGAAGATGATAATTTTCAGAAGTGCTCAGTGCTACTGCCATTTAAAATTCAGTTAAATCCCTGATGTTTCAGTGCGGTAGTACCCAAGCCTCCAGCACTGTAATTTTTTTGAGACCCACTAATACACAGAACAAGATGACTGTTGTCTCCTGATTTTGTTTGCTGACATGAGGCATCAGTGGTTTTCTCAAGGCACAGTAGAACTCCTCAGTTTAACAATGTCTTTGGTCTTTGCCTTTTCAGCCTTGGAGGAAGGGTTGCTTATCAGTGAGCTCCTGGGCCACAGGGACCATCCCAGATCCCTGTGGGTGCATATCTGACTTGGACAGTAGTTTTCTGATAAAATCTGTTACCTTATTTTCCAGATGTCAAAAATGTTCCTGGTTTGATATGTGTTCAGAGAGGAGAAACAAGCAAAAATTTGCTGAATGCCTGAAGCCTGGTAGATCTGAGTTATGCTCTGTAAGACTCTGAGTGGCACAGTCAGCTCTGGCAGGTCCATCCTATTCAAAGACACAGCCCCCACAGGAAAATGTTTGGAAAATTATATCTTCTACATGAATGGAACATATGTCTCACATAAAATCCTGTACCACATCAAATTAGGCTGCTTCAGAGGAAGGCAAAGTACCCTCCTTCCTGTAGCAATTTTCTCCAGTTGAAGATATTCGGACCCTATATCCCAGTAACCAATCATGCTAATAATTTTACAATAAAATACAAGTGCTGCATATGAGGTACTTCATGAAGTCAATTGCTGAAAACAAGGAGAAATTTTTTCCCAAATGCTCCATAATATTTGCTGTGATTGGATTGTGGTAATAAGGTATTTACAGTTACCTGTCTAATGCAGGATAAATAAATACAGAACAAGCAAAGTCAGAAGTTGACAAGAATACAGGATATCTAGTTAATGCATTTTTATGTAGGTGAAAGTACAGACAGAAATACACTACTTATAAAAGCTAAAGTACTACTTATCAGAGCAATGTACTAGATTTAATGCATATAATAGATGATGTCAGGAAGACTAGTTCCTCTTTTTCTCTGACCAAAAATTGTTTAGACTAGACCTACTGACAAACTGCAGCTGCAGAAACCATTTTCTGTTCATGAGGCCTTCTCTTTAATTTCAGGATAGAAGGAGATTACTTTTGTCTGCTGTTTAGCTAGAACATCTTATGCAGTACTGTGCTTAGCAGCAGTTCTCATAGACTTTCCCGAGGTGCCTGCAGTCAGTGATGGATGAAATTATCTCTGGGTAAAAGAAGAGGTGTATTACAGTTTAAAAAATGGCATGGATTCTCATTAATTGCTTTCATGTCATCACTGTGCTCAGCATAGTATAACTATGCACCTTGTTTCAAAAAAAGATGAGGTGTAACTTTATCTGTGAGTAACTTTATCTGCTTCCATGAGTTAGCAGCTGGCTGTGCATCATGCCTTTTGACATTTATGCCTGTTCCACTGCTCTGCCTAAGATGGTTTACCCAGTAGCTTCCCAGAAAAACCATTTGACAGTACAGTGCAACATACCTCCACCTCTGTGCTCATCATGCCTCTTTATGAGGCAAAGTGTTCTGTTCCTCAGTGTTCTGTTCCTCAGGGAGCACTTTTGAGGCCAAAATTTTTCTCTCCCATGTTAGACATGGTTTAATCACTGCATTTTTGCTACTAATACCTCTATTTTGGAATACCCAGTTCACTGAACTAATTGCAGAGATATTTTTCCAGCTCACAGTAAAAGTGCATTATACAATATTCTTAGCATAAAATAGCTTACAACCCTCTTACACAGCCAAAGCAGATCGTTCTTTTGAGTTTCTCCAAGACCACTGCAGCTCAACAGTTTTTGGGTCCAAGTTCCACTGAAGTGATGAACAAAACTAGTCTTGGGATCAGGTCTGCAGTCTCTACTTTTGAAAGTTGAACTATATCTTTATACCAATAAATTAACATCTCTAGCACTGAGGCTGACTGTCACAAAATAACTTTGTCCATACTCTTGATCTCTCTTAGTCCTCAAAATACAAAAGTTATTTGTAGATTACAGCTTGGAATGTTTATTTGTCCATATTGATTCTTGGACTGTGCCCAGGATTTAGGGAAGGGCTAAATATCTTGAGTCAAACCTGTGTCAGGCTATAATGTTATTGTAATGGTTTAGATAATTGTGTTTCATTGCCTAGGAATGTGTCTTCATACTGTTCACTAACCTGGGTCTGGTCTGCCAGGACAGTTACATTTCCCATAACTGTTTATCAAAAAGCTGCAGGAGCTCGATTCTTTCAGATTTCTGTTTCTTCTCCAATTTTCAGCTGTTTAAACTCAACTAAGATAACAGCCTTGCTATTACTGCTCCTTTATTTCACAAAAATATGCTGTTGCACCTGTTTCCATTATGTCTGCACCTTGAATAATCCAGTAAGCTCTTCATCCACTTAAGAGTCACAATCCATTTTGTTTCGGGGCTGTTTCCATTTTATTTTTACCTCACTGGTTTCACTTAACTTCAATGCAATATAAAGGTTCAACTATTTTTTTTTCCTGAGTTCAATGTAGAAAGTATTGCTCAGTTGCTTCTTCTTTTACCTAACCAGCATTCATCAATTCTATGCTGCTGATTTTCCAGAAATAACACCAGTTTCATTTTTTGTGATTTCTATTCCTCTCTCCCCCACCTCCCCACCTGTATTTTTACACTTATCTGTTCTGCTCACTGCTTAGAACAAGTACAGTCTAAAATCAGTATGTTCTTCTTTTATTCCTTAGTGCATGGATTTGGAATTCTAACTTTAGATACCTAAGCTTGAATGTTGTGTCACCACATATAAATACAGTCTATGCTTAGGAATAGGCTTGCACTAGGATTCACAACTTTGTAATTACTGGTGATAAGTAAATCCCACAAAACTTCATATGACTACTTTATTGAAAAAAAAAATGCCATGAGGTTTATCAAGTATTTTTAAACTAAAACTTCAGGAATGCTTTCTCAACTTTTTGAGAAAATGGAAAATGTATTCTTTTATCTACAATATAGTTTAAGAGTTAAGGAGCTCTAGAATGTATGCTGTGAGCTGCACTGTACTCCATTACAGTAATCTTTCAAATCCTTACATGGCCCGTAAAAAATACCTTTTCATGCACAGCGACTTATGAAGATTAGGGACCAAATTTGGTATTCAGTGTGTCTTTACAGTCATTGCATTGGTCATTCAAGAATTTTGGCCATCTCAAAAACATGGCATCAACTATGCTAATTAAAACTGGTTTCAGCTGGAAATCTGCATTCGTTACAAGCTTTTGGCACCACTGAACACTGAATTTTGAGTTCCTCTCAGTTTCTCATTTTCACTTCAAAAATATGGTTTTGAGGATTGAAATGGAAAGAATGTTTACTGGAGAAGCTTCTGCTTTCGAAAGGCGAAGGAAGAAGTGGTGAAGAATTGAGCAGCCAACGTTGGAAGGGACCTCAAGAATTTACCTGGTTCAACCTCTCATGGCGAGGGGAGCCTAGATGAGATTATCTAGCACCCTGTCCAATTACACCTTGAAAACCTCCAGTACCACTATGCCTAAAGTAATTTTGCATAACTAACCTGAAAATTTTATTTTTAAAAATACAGTGGATATTGCTCTAAGTTGTCTCTATTTAACGATTTATTTTTACAGACTTTTTAAAGCGAAAATGAACTTTTATTTGCAACAAGAAAAGCAAATTTTTATGAGTCTTGGATAACGTTGTCAGAAAATACACAATCTGTTTAAAGCTTGCACTCTAAAAAAAAATTCATTCAACCAATGGGTATAAGCAAAAATACAGTCTCTGAGTGCATTAGACAAAGCAGAATGAAACATAATTCACGGTATTTATCCTTGAGGTATAGAACCAATGACTTATCTTTAATTAAAGAGAAGACCTAAATGTATTTGTACATGATAAAATGAACAGAAAGGGTAAAGTAAGGGGAAGGGAACAGGGGAATTCTGCCTATTGTGCTTCTAAGGCTGTCTTTCTTTATCTCAGATACATTGGTATTTCCTGTTCTGCCCTCCCTCCTAAAAGATCGAAGTCCTGTAAGGGGTATATCCCTATGGGTTTCAAGAAGTTGGTAGAGAAGGGGAAATTACAGAGTTTGCCTGCATCCACTATATAGACACGAGAGAGAGCAGTTTCACCTATTGTGGAAACTCCTGTTTGTTTCAATCTCTTTTACTGCTAGTCATCAATAAACCAGAGTGCAGAGGGAAGTTGAGAAGATATAGAATATTTTTAATATTCAGATCCTGACATCAAAATAGGGGGTTTGATTTTGGGCCACTTTTAGAGAATAGTTCTAATCAATTATTATAGTTAGTTTTTGCATTATACTGAAACTGAACGAGAGGAACCGAGGTACTGGCAACAAGTCAAAGCTGAATGTACCTATTTGTTTTTTGATAAAATGAATGAATGATTTCCAGCACAGCTTCTGATCTTTTAAGAAAGGTCACTCACTCACTGCAAGGGAAATTGTCTTTCAATCAAGTCCTCTCCCAGCTTTGGCTTGATTTATGTCTTTTTGCAAGTATTATCTGAAAATGAAAAATAACATAATGCCATAAAGGTGTTATTGGAAAATGGAAAATAACACCACTTCCATTATAGCTGACATGAAGCCAAGCTGATCTGTGAATAAAAGTCTTGCAGAGGATCAAAAGCTCACACTGTGCTGTTGCCACCAAAGACAGGTCTCAAGATAGCGTCTCTCTTTGTGGCTACTTTATTTTCAGTGAACTTGCAGAAAGTCTTTTGTGACTCTGGAAAAAATTAAGCCTCATTATTGGCCTAAATACAAGCTCACAGTTGTGAAGATGCTTTTGGCAATGAGATAAACCCCAAAGGTATTTGAAATAGGGAAAAGGTGTTTGCCATGTGGTTAAATGAGAAGCCTTCCAAGGCTTAGAAGCCAGGATGGAGAAGGAAGTGCAGGTGAGATGGAAATAAAGGATTCAGTTCTGTAAACTATAGGTGGCTTGGTAGGTAAGGTGGCCTTTTGAATTGGTATGTCCTTTCCACTGCTTAATGAGGGAGCCTGGAAAAGCCATTCAGTTTTCGGTTGTCTGTTTCCAAGTGTGTAATTATCTCACAAGGACAAAACCATACCAGGTAATAGAATGCCCAAGAACTACAGAGGATTTGTAGGACCCCACGGGGCATGAGTTGGAAGAGTTATGACACACTGAGAGCAGAGAACAAGGAAGATGCTGAGAGAGGTTGTTCAGTATGAGAAGAATGAAACTCGAACACATGTATATACTCTGCTGCAGTGTATACACCACTACATTGCGAAAATGACTGGTATGATGTACCCAAACAGATTATTTTTAAAAATTAGAAAACAGGTGTATCAGGGGCTAAAAGAGCTGAACCATGATCTGAAACGGCCATTTTTTAGAGCTGTTTGTTTTCTTAATTTCTTTTTTTTAAAGAGGTCAGATTGGAAAGAAACATCCCTATGATTTTGAAGAAAATGCACTGGTTTTGAGCAGTTTGCCATTTATTCGGCCTTGTGCCTGGGCAGTATGGTACCTGACAACAATATATTCTGTAGAAGAGTGCAAATGCATTCTCAGAACAAACTGCATCAGGCAAAACTTCACTACAGAGTTACTAAAACATGCTCAGGCTTCATTCCCCAAAGCACCTCTGTCAATCAGCTGGTGTCATTCAGTGACTCTCAAATACATTGACTGAATAAAATGCGTAGTCTAATCACTGTTTGGAGATGTATACCCAGTCACTAAGTCTTTATAATACACTCAAGAATTTTATTGAATGTTATTAATCACGGTCTAAGCCATAGGTTTTGACTGAAGTTTCCTACTTGGAACTCAAAGAGTTTTTGACTCTAAAATGTGGGATATTTTGATTATTCATTACTATTAAGCTAGGACAAAAAGCCTTACCTGTCAGCTTTCTGTCCATGTAATCATTACTAATTCTGTTTTACAGATGACACAAGATCTCTGGCTCATGTTTATAGACTGCCTTGTAATTTGTTGCTCCAAGATTCTATTCAGCAATAAACATGATTATCAATGTCAGATCTGTCAGCAAGCTGCTGTAAGACAGTTTGAGTGTCCCCAGAACTGCACGATCCTCTCTTTTTTCTCTGAAACACAAGGCTGAAAAAAGGTGCAGAATGAAAGGTCTACATGTGGCTTCTTGTATGACAATGAAGTACCAGCAGTAGAGTAAAACTCCTTTAATTTGTGGATTTGGAAGAAAAGAAAGGAGCCTACCATGATTAAAATCACTGTCAAATACACAGCTTGTCTTTCTCTCACAATTTATTCAGAAGAAATTTTCAATGTGTCTGGGAATATGATTGAAACTGATGAGCAAGAGTGGCTCTATACTGAAAAATACATTACTGACACTTAGCTTCAAACATGGATAATTCCTACATGCTACTTGTACAGATGCTGATAGGGAATCTGAAATGGGGCTGATGTCTATGCAGCCACACAAGGAGATAAGAGACCAAAGTATAGTGAATTTGACTTCTGAATTGGAATTCATCTGAAGTAGTGCAGCATTTGAAAATTTTACCTGACTGAATTGTTGCTTTAGCAATTAAAAAATAGAAGAAAGATTTCCACATATGTGCTATGTACATGCGTGACAAGACTGCTTGTCTTTTTACTTGATGTCTTCCTGACTAGCAGGAATAGAGGAAGCAACTATGGAGATGGAAGGAAAATATCATTTTCTTTATCTTCTGTCCTTACACTTCAAGGGATTTTCTTATTTACTTGTACAGAAAGAATTTGAGAGTAAGGTCTTGTTTGCTAAGATATTAATTTTTAACATCAGAATAACCTAAACTGAAATGTTATATTTGGATTGTATATATTAAATGACAGCATGGGAAAAACTAATGATAGGTTATTTAGATGGGGACTGGTTTTGCTAGTTCATTGCAAAATTTTGCCAAAAGTAGACCAACATGTTCTCTGTTTGCATCTAGATATTTTCAGGCTTTACTTCTACAAATTAAATGGATGCATGGGAATACTAGCTTTGACATAACCCCTAAAATCAGAAGGTGCAAGTAATACTTTACACAGAATAAAAGTGGATCTAGCTGCTCAGATATCAAATTCAATGTTGAAACTAAGATATTTGCAGTTCTGTCTTGTGTGCCACACATTGTTGACTCAGAGATAAAATGGAAGCTGTGTTCTGTCCTGAGCATAAAAGCTGAGTCTGTACACGAGTGGAAAAATTCCTGCTTTGCACAGACTGACACAGGGACAGCATTTGTAGTCTCTCTTCGCTGTAGTGACTGCTAGAAGTTGAGAGGTTTAGGAAGGAATTTTTCCACTAGAACCTATTCTGGCACTGGAAAAACGTCCCTGCAGAAACTGCAACAGCGTGTTGAAGAGACAGACTCTTTCTCTTTAGGGCTTTGTGTCACTGCAGTGAATGGCTTATATTTAATGTTCTCCTTGAAGAGATTTCTTTGACTTAGTTGTACTGGACAAGGGTAGTGTGGATTTGTGACACTGGCCTCCAGTTCTTTGGTATGTAATCACTAAAGATGCTAAAATCACTTTGTAGGGGTAATTTTTGGTCCCTCATTCTTACCAATAAAATTTCAGAAATACTGTCTGGGAATGCTTTATGCAGTGATATAACTGCATAAATTTCAAGCTTTAAGTTCAAGGGAAAGGCCTTCCATGGATAAAGCCAATGGCTATAGCCTACAGAAAACCCAGACGCTTTCCCTTCCTCCCCCTAAATCTCTTCCTTCAAAAATTACAAGAGGGAAAAGGGAATATAAATGAAAAGAATCATCACATTGGCCTGAATTCCAGTTTTGGGGAGTTTGTTTTGTAAGATTTGGGAGGCCTTTCTGTTTAAAGAGCAAAGAAAGAATTTCAGTTGAGGAAAACCTTGTAATTCTAATAATCTTGACATTCTAGGCTATCTAATTAATGCTATATTATGCCTGGGCTGAATGGTCAACTTTAAGTTAAGCAAAAAGATCAGGAGCTATTGAAATGCAAACGTTTAGTTCTTCAGTAAGGAGCAGGAAAGGTAGGAGACATTTACACACCACAGGAGCCTCGCAAAGACACATCTATTCAGAGCTCTGCGCTGGGGGACTGCATTAGTGTTCTGTTTGCTGTGCGTGGCTCAGAGCTACAGCAGTGAGAGCTGGTTGTTAGCTGAAGTGAGGAGGATCCTCTCCTGGGAGCAGGCAGTGCGAAGGCAGAGCACTCCAGAGGGGCCTGGGCAGCCAGCAGCACGAAGGCACATCACCACAGCAGTGGTAGCAGCCTCAGTTAAGCTTTGTTGACAAGCAAGACCTGACAGTGCTCAGCCATGGAGCAGAGTTTACCCAAGACTGAAAGCAAGCAGCTGGCCTTGGCAAAGTGTAATTAGCATTGGTTACACTGTAGAACAGCCTTAGTCCAATAATCTACTCTATGGGGCTGTCTTACCTTCCGTTAATAAGATTAATAATAATTGTGAAGGCAGTTGATTCATGTTTGCAAAGGACCAGCTGACCTATTAAACAGCAAGTTTATCTTCTTTTCACTCATTGAGAAGGACAAAATTTTATTGCATGCCTTTACATCTGAGGTAGGCCCTGTTCTTCTAGTTAAGGCTTGTTATAAGTTACGTCTCCCGTGTTTGTCCCAGTCAGGCACCAGTGGCTGTGCAGCTTACTGGTAGGTTGGTGTAGCTACCCATTCAAAACACTGAGGCCTCTTGGATTCATTCAAAAGACTTTCAAAATAAAGAGCAAAATAATGCTATTTTATTTAATACAGGTGTTTTATTGAAATGCTTTGTTTACAGGCACCTATAAGTGAAAAGGGAGGAATAGATTTATAGGAGTGCTAAAAGAGGAAGTGCTCCATCAATCCTTTTCCCTATTAACTGCCCTAGAAATTAGGTTATAATTTATATAGGCTTGAGGGAACTGAAGGCAAGTCTTTCTTCTTACCTTAGGTGTCCAGAATTCTCGCAAAGAAGTTCCCTAACAACCAGTTTTTTAGGATTTGGTTGCCTTTGATCGTTACTTTTAATGCTGTTCCCATGTCCTCCAGGTTGAGGATGAATCCCACCTTTTGTGGTATGTAGGCTGATGGTGAGTAGTATCACAGTTCTGAGGTGGATTGGCAGCTCTACAGTTGCAAAGTGTAGTGCTGAGATGTTCTTAAGAAAATGAAAATGAGTCTCTAGCCTAGTGAATTGCGCTTTCCCCAGGAGAACAAATGATTTTGGTTTCTGTTGCTGATTACAAAAGCAACTAAAGGTTTTTTAGAAGTGGAAAAAGACCAGAAAGAAGGATTGCAGACATACCCCCAAATAACTACTAATTTTCATCCTACTTACAGAAATACGGTAGTTAGGAGATGTGGGTTCATTTTCCTGTATCACCAAGGGGAACTGTGGGTCCCATACCCCTCCTGAGCTGCAAAGGAAGGGAAAATTGTTCTTCCTTTCTCTAGGGATGCCAGCTCTCTTAGTAGAAGTGATGTTTTTAATTTAAACTGAACTGGAATATTTCCAGCGTAACTGCATCATTAGTTGAGGATGCTGTTTTCCATAAACAAATACAGCGAGTGCCTCAGACTGAAAACACTGCTATCCCCAGTGTTATCAGCTTGTCCTCAAGAGTGCATGTTTGACACAAAGATTTCAACTTGTTCATCTAAGCAACGAGAGAGCTGTACCAGTGAACTGGATGCTGAAAGGAGAAGAATGCCTGCTCTTTATCCTATCCTCAGCAGTGAGGTAAGAGGTACGACAGGATGGAAGGTGGAGACGCAACATGTTGATCATGCTGTAAGGAGAAGGTGCCTTGCAGAAGTTTGTGATGAGCTAACTGTTCCATCCAGGCACTCTTGGATGTGCTGCCTTCCAGATGGGTGAGGAGACGAGCTGACAGCCCTTCTTATAGACTGGATGAAGAGTCTAGATTTCACTGTTTGCAGCTGGAGTGCTCCAAGCTGGCTAATCCCTGCTGCTTTCCCTTGGCTCAGAGCTGAGAGGAGGTATCTGGTGCTGTAACCTGACTGGATCTGTGGAATTTTCTTCAAATATGAATTTATGCACAATTGATTATAAAAATGTATATGTGCAACTTACCCTTTTCTGGCTAGCAAAGTAAAAGAGCCATTGCTCTGAATTCTTGTATTTCCAACGGAGTATCACTTCAACTGCTAAATTAAAACAACACCGCTGGTATATGTGTGTTATTCTAATCAGCTGTTTAAAGGTTTCTGTTATTCACTGCTTCCCAGTAGAGGGGTCATTAAAACCTTGACACTCTAGTGTTTAATTAACTTATGCTTCCTTTTTCATTTAAGGCCGTGTATTCCAACACTAGCAGCAAGTGATAGGTTTGCCTTTATACAATATCATTAGAGAATAAATTGCACTATGCACTTTCCTCAGTCCTAATAGTCTGGAATCTTTGAGCTGAATTAACTTGAGTGTAATTGCAGTGCTGTGGCAGAAACATTACAAAAACCATAAGTTTTATGTAGACACTTATTTTGAAGAAAAATTCTGGGTTTTTATATATCATTTTAAGGTAGTAAACTGGTGATAGCAGAATATAGCTTTTAATCTAATGTACTGTAGCTTAAACAATATCTGCTTAAAAACTAGAATTCGTTGGCTGGAAATCTTCATGGGCAAAACCGGTTCATTGGCTCTTCTGAGAGTTAATCAAGCTTTCAACTGTTTGTAATGAGAAGATAAGATTAAACTTTGGCTGAATGTTAGACGCTAGTTATTAGACTCAATCTCAGGAAGCAAAACACTCCTAAGTACAATCTTACATTTAAAAAGAATTCTGGTAAACTTGCAAAATATTGAGAGCTCTTGACAGTGGTTTTAAATTTGATAGCAGCACCTTTTTTGTCAGAATGTGTGCTTTTCAGTGCCTGAAATGCTGCAGAAATTTAGCCAAGGCAGAATCTTAAAGTAATTGAAGTTAGCATATGCTCAAGCGAGACCAGTTTTACTGGCTGATGTGTCGAATTATTCCCCCATGATTGAATTGAGTCAGGCTCATGCTACACCAAAAATGTGAACTTGATCTGCAATAACTGTTCTGGACCAGGATAAGCATGGACACTAAAGCACAGAGTAGTGAAGCTGTCTGTCTTTGTCTCATCTTCAGTAACATCTGTGCCCGTATCTGGTGAAAGGGGAGGAAGAAGAATACCTGATGCAAAAGCTGCATTGCAGAACGGAAAGATGGGGACAAGGATTCTGATGAAAGTCAGATGATGAAGAAATTAAGTGAAATGGGAGTAAATTGGAGTTTAAAAGATTAAAATGAAGAAGCAGATAGGGAGGGATTACATAAAGAATTAAGGGCACATATCTAAGGATAGCTAAGAAAGTGTTGTTTACACATGGAGCGAGGGGGCCATGGTATAGCTGCTGGCGAAAGAAGGCTGATGTAGCAAAGAGAATCTTGAAGAAAAGATTTTGAATATTTTGTAAAACAAAATAGGACATATTGGTATACTAAAGTAAAATTTGCTTGCCTATTTTATAATGTCTCATTTGAGCTATCAGAACTTGAAGAGCATTTAGAATTGTATAGCCCTCTGGTTTCAGCTTTCATTGATTTCAGCCACATCTACTACATTCAAATACATCTGTAAATCCAAGCCTATGGTCTCCATCTGGATAACAGAAAATGAGGAATGTAGAGGTCCTATGTTCTATGTGTTATGACACAGGCTTTAATGACACGACTACATATATTTATTTATACCAGAAAACATAGTTGTGTAAGTATAGGCAATTTCTGATAATTTCTGCTGGACTTTGTGGGTTTGGTGTTCATGTAGGCATGTACAAGTATGTTTATTCCTTACATTAAAACCTTTTAATGTAAGTTAAACCTTTTAATAACCAGTGTGGTTAAGTTAATCTGCCTTGCAATATAGCTGCACCGTGAATATAAATTATTAAAAGGTGATTGTTCCTGAGCTGCTCTTGAATTAACCTCCCCTGTTTACTTGGCCACTTTGTGATCTCCACTACACCACTGCGCTTCTCCTAAATTTGTATATAGCAGAAAAGGACTATATCCACAGTACAGAGACAAAGAAGTAAATTCTGGATCTCATGTCACAAGCTGCCTCTTGGAGAAGCCTGCCTTTCCTCCGTGGTAATATCCACGGAAGGGGCCAGGTTCTTCCTTTAAACACAGAATTTCCTCCTGGCATGAGCAGGAATCCCGGGATGAGAGAGCTCAGCTCCCCATAGAGAAGGGACTTGTTTTCCCTCTGTCTGAGCAGAAGTCAGGCATACCTGACAGCCTCTCAGTGGCAGAGCAGAGGAGATACGAGACTTTCTCTAATCAAGCCTTGATGCTAGTGTTTCTATTTTTGAAACAGACTTATTCCAGTTCTTGATCTTAAATCAAAACAAAGCTGGAGTTCTGTGAAGCTAAATGGATTATATTGTCACAACCTCCTGTTCTAGCAGCATAACTCCTTGAATAGGTTTTCATTATTTGTTCCAAGATAATGACATCAGCTTATTACTCCAGTGTAGCAGTTCTTCATGTCTCTAACTTCAATCTTTAACATTTCCAAAGGGCACTTAAACCATTTGGTTTGCAATAATTTTTTTTATCTAGACTCTTATAGATAACATTTTTATTTTTCCCTGAGAACAGTACAGAATCATAATTCCAGAAGCTAATAATCACTGAAGGATTTAACCACATTTATCCTTTAGAAAATTAGTTATTTCTTTCTCAGTATCTCAGATTTCTCACTGACACTTCTGGGCCACATTAAACTGATTTTTTTAACCTGCACCTTTTTCCCAAGCTTTCATTTATCATTTTGAAAATCCTACAATTAAAGTAAATCCTGATTCTTTGCCCAGTATTTTCTCCAGCATAATGATTTGGAATTGTAAAATTGCAGTGAGCAAGTTAAACACCACAAGTAGGGCAGTGGAGAAAATGGATTGGTATGTGTCAGTTCTTCTTCCCTACACTTCCCCCAGAAGAAATGATGTGACTTTCACAAAACTATACTATGGCCTGAATTATTTGCTCTCTTTCTTTTGCTAGCTATTGGGCAATTTCAAGTGATTAAATTAACTGGTTTTTACGTGAGCTTTGTTTCTTTCTGTGCTAAATAAATTCAAAATGGTTCAGACTAGCTCAGCGTGGTTTTGGCAAAGTGTTAGATTATATTATTTTTAAAAAGAGAGAGAGAAGTTTTTATTTCAACTTCTTCCTTTGCATTTCGAGCTGTATAATTGATTCTAGTATCTGATTTGGAGTATCTGAGGTCACTTGGTCTGTACAGCCTGGGGAAAAGGAGGCTGAGGGGAGACCTCATTGCAGTTAGAACTTCCTTGTAAGGGGAAGAGTAGGGACAGGCACTGATCTCTTCTCTGGTGACCAGTGACAGGACCTGAAGGAACAGCCTGAAGTTGTGTCAGGGGAGGTTTTGGTTGGATATTAGAGAAAGGTTCTTCACCCAGGGGGTGGTTGGGCACTGGAACAGGCTCCCCAGGGAAGTGGTCACAGCACCAAGCCTGACAGAGTTCAAGAAGTGTTTGGACTCTCAGGCACATGGTGTGACTCTTTTGGATGGCCCTGTACAGGGCCAGGAGTTGGACTCAATGATTCTTGTGGATCCCTTCCAACTCAGTGGATTCTGTGATTCTGTGATCAGAGTTTATTTTTGTTGTGGTATTGTACTGCAGTTGCCAGAAAATCAGCCATGTTCGCTGTTTCCTCCTTTTCTGTGAAGTCCCTGAAGTTGAATGGTTTAGAAATCTTCCCATACCCAGACTGAAATTTTTCCCCTACATACTTTTTCTCAGAAATTGTTGTGCATGATATAAGATACGAAGGAAATAAGACTTATTTTAATTTGGGTGGGTTTTTTCCAACTGTCTCAATAAACTAACCATAGTTCTTGTGACTTTTGTTTTTTCTACGCTAATGACAGGAGCACTGATTCCCACCAGCAAGATACATCACTTATTTTTGTATTAAACCTTACTGACAAAGGAAGAAACATATATTCTGTTGCCAGTAGGGAAGCATCCATAACTTTGTTTCCAACTCTTCCCAGATCAAGTTTGAGATTTTTAAAGGCATTATGTGTATAAATAATGTCTTAGGGATCAGGGGTTTTTTGTCATATGTAACTGTGATGCTCTTGCATCCTGTCTAGAGCCTTTACTGCCAGACCAGTTCCCTGCAACCTTTCCCTGCAGTTTTCTCATGAGTGATAGGAGTAAGTCCTGATCTCCAAATTACCTTTGCATTGTTTTGTCCTATTATATAGGTCTCTTCAGCATCTATATGGTTAGAGATAGCTGTAAATAAGGAGAAATACTCTCTGCCCATCCTTAAAAAATATTTTATCTCTTTGTATATTTGTGAAACTGGCAAATATATCATTATACTGGCTATTGATGTCAGAAAACTGCAACACAAATTAAGTGACTTTCTCTAGACTCTACTGAGGAGATGAGAATTGGGCAACAGTGTCCACAGTCCTGTGCATTTGCCACAAGTAAGGTGGATTGTGAAAAATGAAGTGGGAAAGGTGCTGGGGTTTTACATCACACTTGAACTGAGGTGTAGGGAGTTGATGGAATACATGGTAAGCTGATAGGCTCTGCCTTTATTCAAACAGTACCCATTGCATCCATGTGACTTAGACTCTTATTTACTGTTAAAAAAGACACTTTAAATACAAATTGAGATGCTACTTCTACTCTTCCTTCCTCATTTCTTTAGAAGAAAATTCTAAACCTTTAAAGTTCCTCGAAGAGTTCATTGGCAGCGTGCTGCTATATGATCTTAAATGTCTCCAAAACTGTACACCTTTCTCACATAGGAGGAGTGAGTACAAACTGACTCAAACAGCTACCAGTTGGGCTTTATTTTTAAAACTGAGTGTGATTTCTACCAGATTTATGGTACAAATGTTCACACACAAATCTGTCTCAGATTAGTAGTGTCTTTAGCATTTCAAAATCTATATACTGTCTTTACAAAATCTTTTGAAGGAAAAACCTCATTAATCCCCAAAATGGACAAACTGCATTTGTCTTTTATTAATATTCATGATGTTTTCCAGAAGCAACATGAAAATTTTTTTTTCTGGTATTTAAAGGGAATATTATTATCTCAGGAGTGATTCACAAACATATGAAGTTTTTTCTTTTGCCAAGAAAAGCTAATATACCTCTGTCAGAATTTTAATCTTCTTACACTCTGTTTATTGTAATAAATGGTGCTGCATCTTGTACACATTTTGCAAAATGATAGAATCACTGAATAGGAAAATTAGCCTCAATTCCTAGTGCTAAATGACATTCAAATGTTTATCTGTGCGGGACAATTAAGGACTTTCAAGCTAGTACTCCAAGGCGAGTTGTGAGGAACTCTGACTTGGTTTTGGTTGTGGAAAAATATGTCTCCACTGCTCTCTTTCCTGAAGCTGCATGTTGTGATGGTACGTCCTGTCCCTGTCCCACCTCTCAGGCTGCACCATGATTTCAGAAATGCTCAGCACCTGGGCTAAGCTCCTCTTGAGTTTACCAGAAACACTGTCTGTTCCCAGGAACCTATACTGGCTAAAAACCTCCTGGTTTTTTAATGGAAAGCCTTGGAAATTTATTTTTTTTTCCCAGATTACAACCCAAGTGGAACACCATTTTTGCTATCGAACTTTGAAAGAAAGTCACCATCTCAAACTGCAGCCAGGATGGAAGATTACTATGGCCAAAGCCAATTGTCTTGTGACCCTATAAACAGAGGTCCTCAGTGAGACCCTTTGAGATCTCCTGGACTGCAGCAGGCATTGACCAGCAATCTCCCTCTGACAGGAATGTCTCTCAGAGCTGGTGAATTCACAAGTTTGCTATACTTGGAGGGCTGATGCTGAACACCAGTCATGGAGCCTGGGCTGATACCTTAACTCCTCAAGGCTCACCCTTTGTCCATTGAGAAGATGCAAAAGAATTTTCACTGAACATGCTTTGCTGAATTCAAGGGGAATTTTTCACAGGTATACACCTTGTACATGCTCTTTTATGCCTGTGTGTGTGCGAGTGTAGATATGCTGTAACAAATATACTATGAATGTTGCTCTCTTAGATTCTTAATTACGTTGGATTTGTAAGTAAGGTAGGGCTGTGAGTTACTATTGTGCTTATTGTATATTCTATAGAATCTTTTGTTAAATTTTTTTATTCATTAAGTGCTGTTAAGTTTAAGTGCTGTTAAAACCTTTAGGCCTGAAACTTCAGTCAAGTCCAGGGCTAAGTTTGATAATGGGCTCCACTCTGAACCTTGTAACTCAAGTTCCATATTTCTTTTTATCATTGCCCTTTCCTATCCTTACCCTTTTCCCATCCTCAGCCTCCATGTAGATAATTTTAGGCTGATTTTAATTTTAGATTGATTGATTTTAGACTGTAGTCTGATTTTGCTCTGTGTGCCTTAACCACAGCAGTAGAGTGAACCTTGCTAACAAACTCTGTCATGGTTTCACTTCAATATTAAACCTGCTTTTGCAAATACCTTTGCCAGTGTCTCATTTGCTGGCCATTGCTGTCCTTTCATGTCATTAGACAAAGAAGGATATTGATTAGGGGCAGGAGAGTCTAACCCCTCACATCAAGTTGAATTTTTATTGTAGTGACACCTGGAAAGCATCTGGTTTGAAGAATGCCAGAAAGCAAATTTGTGTTACTTTGGACTGAGGAAATGAAGAAAGTTGCAAAAAAAAAGGCAGTGTTTTGAGAACACTTTTGCAGCATCCTTTCCTTCTTATAGCAATCAGGGTAAATTTTCACTTGATTGGAGCTGCAGCAGAATGACATGAGCAAGGGACCAGCACAAACAACTTGGATTCAGGTTTCATTATCCTGAGCTCCACACATAAGAGAGATGCTAAGAATTTATTTGAGAGGGGCCTTTAAAACTCAGTAGGAATTTTGTCTGAATGAGAGCTAGGGGAAACTTCAGCAGTGGGCTGGGATATAAGAAGGTAAATAAGGAATGTAAATAAGTCCCCAGACTGAGAAGGAAGCCTGTGCCTGTCAGACACTAAAATAACAGTTGCTTAGAGCTTAGAACCTCTATTTATGACACAAAGATTAATAATGTGAGTGGCAACCAAAGGTGAAGTGATTCAGAAATCTGGTTTTCAGTTTTTAGAAATATGGAACAGGCTGGGTTTTATAGCAGCAGATGTAAGAGGGGAGGAGGAAGGGGCAGGGCTGTGAAGGAGCTACAAGATGCTTTTTAGGTTGTACGAAAAGCATTTGACTGTGAACGAAAGAATGGTATTTAAATTCTTTTTCCACTTGAAGATAATCAGGGGTCTGTAGAATTAAAACTCATGAAAGGGCAGTTCATATGGCATGAGGCCAAAAGCAGCTACGTGAATGTGTTAAATAAGCATCCTTTGTAGCCCATCTGTGAGGACATACAGACTCTGCAGCTTTCCAGCAGTCCTGGCAGGTCCTGTGCAGTGTGAAAGGAGGGAATGAGGCAGCAGGAAGGTGAAGTGACACTGGTCAGCTGAAGGTCTTGTTACTTTAGTCCTAATTTAGGATGGTTACAGCCAGTGTGATGGAGTCAAATCACTAACAAAGATGCACATTATTCAGAGGGACAAAGAGTCTCTTATGGTGCTTGGAGATCCCACTGGAATTTGCAGTTGCTTAAGGTATCACTAACCTAAATGTGGTCATGACCAGTCAGGGTTTCTTTTCCATCATGAGTTTTCCTTTAACCCCTTTCTTTCTCACCTGCAGGAAGGTGATTCCTTATCCCACGAGAAACCTTATTAAGGGAATCGCTTTGGGCTTGATCCTCATGAGGTGGCAATGGCCATGCTGGATGCCTGAGTGTTGCCAAAATTTGAACATGTTGTTTTTGGAAACACGTGCTCTACCATCATTATGACAGATGTGTCCCTTGCTAGACTAAACACAGAGAAATCTTTATAAATATGTTTTAAAGATTTTCAGCTTTTCAGTCACAATCTTTAGATTTTGTACTCATGTTCACAACAGACACACCTGTTTTCTGCGGTAGATAATCCTTTCAACAGACATTTAAAACTTCCCACTTTGTGTCTTATTCTGAGAGAAACTAATCATGTAGTCAAGTAGTGCTGGCTCGCTCTGCCTGATGGCACCTTGGCACTGGCATTTGACAACTGGATTTCCAATTCTAATGGAAAGTGCTCATGCAGAATTCACCCTTAAAGAGAAATCTGATTGCAAACCAAAACCTGAAGACCCAAACTAAGTCTTTAAGTTTGAAGCTGCAGCTGATAAATACTTTTCTTAAGTCTGTCTTTGTGATGGCTCTTAGTAAATTTAAAGAAACTGTATTTTTAATCTCTGAATTGTTGGGTTTTAAGTAAAAGCTTTGTATGAGAACTGTCCCAGAACAGAATTTGAGAAATTCAGGGTTTTGACAACTTCTAGCACCTTATGGAAATACATCACTGCATGTCAGATTTGTTTCTCAAAAGCAGAGTATAGTTCCTTGGATGTGGTTTTTTTCAAAAAGCACCAGGCATGTGATCAAATATTCAGTTATCTTCACAGTGCTCAGGGCTGAAAACTCTTAGGTAGGAGCACCATGTGCAGAAAGTTCATTTCAGTGGTCAGCACAAATTATGGATTACATCTGGGTTTTTGAAAAAGTGCCAAGAAGCCAAAGAAATTGCAGGATGTGCAGCATGTAAAAGGTTCTTCAACAACTTTAGGTTCCCTCTGCAGAATAAAATCTATAGACAGCTGTCAGAGCCCACCAGTCACAAATTCCCTACCTACTCATTCAGTTTTTCCTACCTCTCATCTTTCTGCCAGATGCTTCAGATGTGGATAAGAGTGGGGGAAAGGTGAGCTCTGAAGGTCATCCAATTCAGAGCAGGCTATTCCCAGGCAAGGTTCTAGGCTCCATTCCAGTAAAGCTAGAGCTCCAAAATGGCACAGGTTCAGATTTCCAGTGCTCAGCACTGAAAGCTGGGGCCAGATGTGACACACTAAGCACCCTCTGGTTTCCAGCTGCAACATTCATGGCTGCATCTCTCAAAGGCTTTTCTCAAAGGCTTTTTTTTGGTACTCATTTCTTTCTTTTCTGAAAATAATGTCTATATACTTAAAGCCCAGGGTTTTTTTTAAAAAGAGATCTAAAAATATGTTTACCTGTCAGATGATCTGAAAATTACCCAAGCAGGCAATACTCATCATCTAAACTGAAGAAAAAACATGGCAAGAAGCTTTTGCTATGCAGGGGAAGAGAGGATGAGTCTGTGTTTTCCCGTTGATTGATTATTTGATTAATTTATATTTTAAACACTGTACCATTGGGATTTCTTGGGGGCTTTTCCCCACTCTGGTCATTTTATTGCTTTTTCAAACAACCAAATATATAATATTTTTTTCTAATATGTCAAGCATGAGCATACTGTTCTTGCCACTCTTGGTCACTGTATTGCTATGCTGCTGTGAAGCAATCAATTCAAATCATTACAGAGAAACCAACTTGGAGGAACTTGTGAGCTTTTTAAAAAAAAAAGTAAATGAGAAATTTAAGTGAATAAGTACTATACATAGTCTCTTGTCCCAAGGGGCATTCAAAGGGAGAGTGAGTGCATAAATTCTATTTAGAAGACGGTTACTGAGAGTCAGATAACATGCAGATTAGAGATTTTAAATGGAAAACTTTACCAAGGGTGCTGCTGTGTAGTTCTGCCAATAAAAGCCCTAATTGATCCTGGGGAAATTCTACCTTTTTTTGTGAATAGAAGCAGAATGGAGAGTAGGTGCATTGAAGGGAGAACACAGGTTTTTTTCATTTTCCTCAGCCTTTTTCCCTGTTTATTCCCTAAGTTAATGTTTTATTTCTTCCTCACAATAAATGCTTTACACACAGACAAAAAATGTGTGGTTGGGGCAAATTTCCCCCTTAGTTTTTTCTTTGTCCCAATTTTGCTGAAAGGTTTTGAGGGTTGTTTTTTTTCTTATGTGTTTGAAGTTGGTCTCTTTGTTTTGGTTGGTTGGTGGGTTTTTTTGGGAGGGGGTTTATTTGTTTGATTTGGGGGTTTTGTTTGGTTTTTTGGGGGGGGGAGGTTTGGTGTTTTGAGTTTGGTTTTTTTCGTAAATAAGAAATCAGGATTTTGTTTTGTGGTTATTCAGAAAGGTTCCTAGGTTACTTATGTAAACATTGGAAAGATGTTCTTTGAGGGACTAATTCAGAGCAGGATCTTCATCTAAAAGCCCAAAAAGGGTGGAATCCAGCCCACTCTTCTGTCCGTCTTGACCAGAGGACAGAGATTGGCCTCAGTACAGTAAAGTATACATTTCTGAGTATTCACAGACATGGAACTGGTGCTGAGAGCTGGTTGCATTGTACTTGTGATCATTCAGAGGTAATTGCACTGTTAGAGAAATAGAGAAATTTCAGATAAATTACATGACTACAAGAGAAAGAACAGGAAGATTCACCAGTAGCCATCCACAGCTGTGGCCATGGAGATGTTGACTGCATGGGAGTGAGAGTGACAGCCAGTAGTGGCCTGACCACAAGCACCCATCCTCCTTCATTAACACAGGTCTTTCTGGAGTATGTTCCCTCCATGGAGAATTTAAATCTTCCATGTTTTAATAGTGCTCACCTTTGGAAGCGGCTTTCAGCTCTAAGGATCCAGTGGCCAGTGGAAAAGGCAGATCAGCTGTCTGGGTTTTTCTTTTCCTGTTCTCCACGGATGGCAGGACACCTTTTTCCTCAGTTCATTTCAAGTTTTGCTTCAAGTTTTTCTCCTTGAAACCATGACAAACAAATCTACAATTTTTTTTTCTTTGATGGAAGTTAAGGTATCCACATTTTCAAAAAGAAAAGACCAAAGCTCTGGGACAACCAGGACACAGATGAATGAAGAAAGTTTGTCAGATCCAACATTTTTTAATAATATCCTAATAATGAGGAAAACAAAGGTGAGATTGTAGCTAGTTCTCTGGTATAGAAATGTCAGAGAGAAAAGAGACAGAAAGGATACCTGACAGTAATGAAGAAGCAAGATGCTGGCCTGTTTTTTCACCATGAAGAGAGTAAGAACACGTCGTTGGGACACAGACAGATAATATAAGTTTTTAAAAATAGCTTTACACAGCAGCTTAAACCACATTCGTACTGATACCACAAACCAGAAAAATTAGTCAGAGATAACACTTTCCCTCATTTTAACTTCAAATATAGAGATTATGAAGTGATTATGAAGTTTATGTATTTTTATGATCAGAAATGGGTAATTTAAGACCCAAAATATGTATTTTGCATTTTTGCAAATGCTGGGTTTTTTTGGTGGTGGTTTGGGTTTTTTTTGTCATGAGGGAGATATAATCTGTCAATGTGGCTAGATTTGGCATATCATCTTAATGATGCATCAAGGGACCTATAAGGTGCATTGTACCAAGGATTTACATTCTCTGTGCCTGCTGTGAATTCTCTGCTGTCTGCCCTTTGGGCATGAGATAAACAGCATTTGCTTCAGACAGTTCTCTGTATCAGGATGCTCGCGTGTTTCCCATAAAGCAACTGGAAAGTTTCACAATCTTTTACTCTCTCTCTCTCTTATGTTTTAATTGAAAATTGAGCTTCATATGTTAAGCCTTCTGCCTTCTATGGACCTTAAAATCTCTATGGAGCAAAAGAGAGAAAATTTATGAGCCCAGAGCATGCACAGAATGTTTAATTACCAATTTCTTTGTAGAATTGTCTGCAAATCTGTATTCTGGCACTAAAGTTGAAGGAATATATTTACAGCTAGGGTGCCTTCTAATTAAATTACTTATTGGGTAGCATTTCAAATATGGCAAAGGTTTGCCATATGGCTCCTTTCAATTTCTTTAAATTTTGGGTGTCTGAGTCCCATAGATTCCAGCACACAATCAAAATGATGACCTGCTCTATCCCTAACGGCTATATGACAGAAAAAGAATTGCCTAGAATTATTTCTACTAGATAGCAATAAGAGATGCACAAGTGCACAGTGTGTCCAGGTTTTAATAAGACCAGCCAGTGCTACAGTAAATATAGTGAAAAGCCAGGCAAGAGCACAGATGCCTTAAGAGAGGTCATGCATGTTAACAGGAAGATACTAGACAGGAGACTTGCTGAAAGCATTGCAAAACAGTTTAAAGCAATGTAAATATTTTAGGAAGCCTAAACTAATGGGGAAAAAGGAAAAAAAAAGGAAAAAGATACGAAAAAAAGTGGCAGGTTATTTTGTTTTATTTTGGAGTGAGTTTTCAGTGAGTTCTTGAAACCTTCTGAATTCAGACAGATGTGTGAGATTTTGCATGAACAAGGGGCTTTACTGACATGTGAATAAAGTGATTAACTAATTCAGTTTTGTATCGTTTTTTAAGTTAGGAAGTTTAAAGGCATATATGGCCTAGATAGCACTGTACTCTCCTCTGGAACAAAATCCCCTTCTATTGCTCCATTAAAACTAAAAGGATGTTTAGGTTTGACTGATTTGCTCAAGCAGAGGATCTGACAGGTAATGACTTTCAACCATCCCTTTCATTGTGACTTTCTGCAACAACATGCAGGTTTTTTTCATCTTTTAACAGGAAAAGTTGTGGGGAGGAGTTTGATGGGACCTGAAGCTTGTGCTTTTTGTTTCTGGAGGTCAGTCTGTAGCTTGCTGCGAAGGAAGCCCTGGAAGCAGAACCAGCAGCAATGCCAAGGGCAGGAGGCTCAGCTGAGCTGCTGTGGGGTCAGCTCATTCTGCTCCATTCACTCTCAGGCCAGAGGTGTCTAATGTCTGCTGACATATGGGGAGGTTTGTAACTACTCCCAGAGCTGACTGATGAACTGTGCTTTACACTGACATCGTTTCTAGGGCACATCACCCCTCCGTGCCAGTACAAAGCGCTGTCAACAGCCACCACTTGACAAATGAACACATCTCCTCCTGTGTGCACAAAGTGCAGGATCAGGTCAAAGAATGGAGACCATCTATTTTTAACTCTCTACTTACACAATGTTCAGACTGTGATTCTGTTCCTGAGGCCACAAGCTGCCCCTTCTAAAAAGTTTCTTGTCTTGTTTTGTCTCAAATTTGAAGGAATAGTAGATCTTCATAAATAATAGCTAATATATTTGGATGTCTGTGGTAAAATTTTGGAAAAAAACCCTTAAAATTTTATTCCCTCTTTCCTAAATTGCCTGAAATGACTAATATCACTGAAGATTTCTAGCCTTGATGACCAGCTTGACATTGATGGCTCTAACATAAATGACCTTTTTTGAGGATATCTTCAGCATTCAGTGAAACCATTCTGACATCCAGTTTCAAAACCTCAAAATAAAACCACTCACATGCACATGGGTGGTGTTCTTAGCCTTAAATTGAAGCTGTCTTCTCTTTGGCATTGTTGCAGCTAGTAGCATACAAGCTGATACATTAGAAAATTGGTTGTTTGCTGTGGCCTTCTCTTTGCTAGGAGAGATTTAGACTTCTGCACTGGTGGCTTGTGTGGATGCTAATTTGTCAAAATAACTTAGGAGTTCTTTAGCTCCACAGCAAAAGGAACTCAGATGCCTGTTCGATACAGCAGAACTCTGTCCTTCACTTACAGGTGAAGTCTTCCCCTTGAGTTTTGCCATGACAGAATATCTGTATTGGGCACTTAAGTTTTTAACTATTAGGAATCTATAGCCTCTAACGGGCTAGAAATAGAACTGGAAAAGAAGGCAAGCAATAACATTACTGCCTTTTCATAAACAGGACCTCAACCTTTGCCAAGACTACTCTGTGATTCTGTGATTTTGGTAGATGTGCTGATATATACTAGCTAGGCATCCAATGCAAATTTGAAAATGAACGTTTTGTCAATCACACATAATAGTAAATTTTGAGTCTCTCAGAACAATTTTTTTTGCAATTGCCTTTTCTGGATTCCTGTGTTTCAACCTGGCTGAATAGGAAAACACTGGCAAGGAGCAGCGCACAGAGGGTGAGTCTACCTGGTGTTTTCCCCATGTCAGTAACTGTGGTGTGGAACAATCAGCTTGTCATGCCAGCCCATGTGTTATATTTGCTTTAGCCATATAAATCCTAGGCTAGGATTCTTGTGCTATCACTCTGTTATATTCAGATGTTAACATGAATTTAAATGAGATGAGTCTAACTCAGTCATAATGTAATGAGAAGAAAATAATAATTTCAACAAAGTTATGCCTTCTTCATAGTTACCCTGCAGAATACACAAAGCGCAAAGTACCCCTTGCTTAAATTTAATAAATTCTAGTAAGCGTAGACCTTTTCTGAAAGCTCAAACTCACTAATTGTATTATTCATGTCAGCTCCCGTAAGTATGAAACAACACATATTACATCAAGTAAAGTGAATCCCAAATAGAAAAGGGAATTAAAAAAAATAAGTTGCACCTAACTATGCATGAACTGCGAAATGTATTTTTAAATTAATTTTTTATTTCCCCTTGTCATTTCTGATATTGAGTGCATTTGTAACCATCTTGTACCCATTGCTTCTGTTCCACACAACAGGTCAGAGATGCAGACATAAACCTTGCAAAATTTACTTCCAATCTATCCTCTCTCCTGCTTCCCATGCATATTAGTAAAAACCTTTAATTAGGACAATAACATTTCACTGGGAGAAAGCTGTCCAGAGTTTTTGTAATCATTCATCTATGATAATGACACTTTTGACTGCTTCTGAGCTCCCTTTCCTTCCATTTTTGCACACCGCGGGAAGTAATTGTATTATCTCATCTACTTTTGTGCATGGCCTTGTAGTACAACTAAAGACATCTCCCAGAAAACTGCTACCAAGAGGTGTCATCTTGCTCTCACCCACTTCTTTCTGATGTGATTATCAATACTGCACTTCCTGATGGCATAGGCATATGATCCCTGAAGATGGATGTTAAGATCGATAAATCAGAAGAAATATAACCACTTTTTCCTCTTTGTTCTTTTTTTGTTTAGGGTTGGTTCAGGTCTCATCAGCTTCAGGAGACTGATGAGACTGTCCCTGTGCACAGCAGCCAGACACTAAGTTTGCTTTGCTTAAGTCATAAGCAGCACATTCAACTGCCGGAATTATCTTGTTCCACTCTCAGCACTAAAGTGGAATTTAAAAAAAGTGCTCTCAGCTCCCATTAAACACCTTTAAATATTCAAATGTTTAAATATTTAGATGACCTGAACTGCTTCTAAGGGGTTCCAATTGAGGAACAGTAGTCTGCTAATTCACGTACCCATTCCTAGTGGCCTGAGCATCTTCTCTGGGTCCACAGTAACGTTTTGGTTTGGAGCACTTGTGTGGTTTTAAAGCCCATTTCCTAGCAGTTCCCACTTCCAAATGTTGGTTCAGCTCAGCATGCCTTTACATCCTATGTTAATGGCAATTTTTCCTTTAAATAATTCAGGTTTTCTGTCTGAGACAGATGTGTTGTAAAGGAGTCCGTTAATTGCTTGAATGCTATATCAGAGGTAAGTTTGGCCAAGAGATGTAAAATCCATTAGGAGATGTTAAAATGAAGAAAAACTGCTCACACTGGAATAAATTCAACTAAGAGACACACAGAATAAAAGGTAGAGGAAAGAATAGCACAAGTCTTTCTATATCCTTTGTATTCATCTTCAAATGACACTATTCCACTTTTAAATTTCAGTTATTACTGAGGTAATGGCATTCAGATTGTCAGTGTAGTATGACAATTACAGTAAAGAAAATATCTCTAAATCTTCAGAAAAGAAATTATTCAGTCTAACATGTACTATAGCTCCTGCCAGCATAAGGGGAAACCATTGCATTCATTCAAGTGACCTGCTAAGTGCCATCTACCACATCAACCAATAAAACATTTTCTCAGCAATTTATCTCTTTATAACCCTGCCAGAGACTTGCTGTTATTATCACTAGACCAGCTACTTTGATTTTAAATCTTTTTTTTTTTGGTAGAAGAGCTAGCATCTTAGTGAATGCAGGGAAGTTTACTAGATTTACGGTGAACATGTCAGAAGAAACCCACTCAGAGGCAGATTTACTGGGGAAGAATGGAAAGGATACAAACCTTACCACTAGTTTCTGACTTCTGCTCTTCTGCCTTAGGGCTTGGAGCTTGTAAGCTCCCACTGCCTACTCTGAATTTTCTTTGAGCTCCCCATATTTGATGCACAGCATAAGGAAGACAGAGAGAGCCTGTAGCACTGTGCAGAATCCTAAACTTCTCCCATGTTTCTGCCCTACAGTACTGCCCAGCCCCAGCAGACAGTGACCCAGTGACACGCGCCTGTTTTATAAGAAAGCTTTATTTAAGTGAAGCGCACAATTTGCTTCCTATAGTGCAGATACAATTTCAGGCAATCAGTGCTCTGCTTGATGTACTCCTCCTAATTATAGCAAAAGATCGTATGTTCTTGTTCCCCCTGCAGCTTGTGATGTAATTCATCATATCCTTTCTGTGTCTCCACGAAAACTGAGTAATGAATGAAAATGTTGAGTATTGGGTGAAGTTTTTTTATCTCTGACTGGTTACAGGAACTCCATAGGAAAATCTGTTTCTATTGCTAAAGTATTCATCATTAGGGCTTCCTTGGGCTTTCCTTCTTATCCTTACCGTTGCATATCCAAATTAACTTCCTGGCTGACATTGGATAGACTGTGTAAAAAGAAGTGAGGGCAGAATGAAGCTAGGGCAGAATGGAGCATTCAGTATATATCTCTGCATATTCTTCATGTAGAAAACTGGCTTCCTGAACAATTTCCTGGATTTCTGAGGGATTTACCAAAATTGACAACTGTCAGAAAGACTGAAGTAGTTCTAGTATGAATAAAAAAATTATTTGGAAAAGTGGTCCTTTTCCAAAGACTTTTACAGTATGTCTTTGCTCAAACTGTTAATTTTAATATACTCTGGGGATTGATGTGGTAAAATAGTCTGTTAGTGTGATGAAATTCAGGATGGCTGTAGCATTTAGTGATTCCTAGTATTTCAGTGCCATTTATTTTAATGCAGCACAGAATCAAAAGCTTGTCCCAGCCTCAGGTTGTGATGGCCTATGTTTCTGTCATTCCTGATAAACTTGTCCCTCTTACTCTCGATGACTCATGGTTGTGGAGATTTCAGAATTTCCCCTGACAATATATTACATGCCTGCACTATACTTACTGCTAAAAAGTTCTCCTAATAGCATTCTTGCATATTCCTTGCAGCAATACGTGCCCACTGCTTCTTGTTCTTCCCACCATGGACATCTGACATGCTCTAGACATATCTGCGTGGGCGTTTGAATAGAAGTCAGGATTTCAGACAGGGTTTGGATGGAAGGACTGCATCACATGTCTGGTGAGCTATTCCTGTTAATAGAGCCTAATGCAGCATTCTCTTTTCATTGAAACAGCATGGCATTGTTGACTCATGTTTGATTGATGGCCCACAGCATCCCTTTGATATGTTTTTTTCCAGGACTTCTTCACAACCACTTGTTTCCTGGTCTTTATTCGTGCTGTTGATTATTTCAGCCTAAATTTTGCTTACACTCAAAAAAATGACCCACCTTGATTAAGATTCCCCAGCACACACTGCTGCAGTTTGTCAGATTAGCAATGCAAGTTAAGAGCATTTCTCCTTGATTCTGCACTTCATTCCTTGGCTTCACATTTATTGCATGGGCAGGTGATATCTATATCCTGACACTCAAATCTTTGGGAAGGTGAGATCTGTTTTGCCACTTATTGAAGGTAAATTTGCAAACTGCAAATCAAGTCAGTTGTATCCATGGAAACATCACTTAAACATATGAGTCTGCAACTTCTCCTCTAGCCCTCTGATTAGAATCTGGGTGTTCTGCAGACCGAGTCCTTCTAGTCCAAAAAAATAAATCATCAGGAACAGTCATTGTGTCCAGAACACTCTGTGGACATAAAGGACACTTGTAGAGTTCCTTAATAGATTCCATCAGCATTTAAAACACATCTGTAATAAACATTTTGTTAATTCACTATTTAATGCCTGGTTTAGAACTCCCAAGTGGTCTGACTTTTCATATCCTTTATTGAGCTCCACTGCCAGAAGAACTGGGCTTGGAATCAGAAGTGTTTGGACAATTTGAGAAAGTATTTAGCCAACAAGTATGGCACCTTCTTCGTGACAGTGTATGCAGAGCAATACTGGAATCAGTGTTCATTTTATGAACCAATACAGATGTTGCTCTTAGTTTGTATTCTACTAATTAACAAGCCATTATGATTTCATGAGTAGAGGTGTGAGACAACACCTGACTAGCTGGTCTGAATTTTATTCCCAGTCCAGATACTTACTGGCAACGTTATTCAAGACATTTTGTCTCTTCTACCCAGTTTTGTAGTTAGGCAGTGGTTACTGGCTTCCTGTTCAGAAACAACACTTTGATGGCAGCTAGAGAGGGGAATTGTTTTAAGTCTTCATTGCTGTGGTTTTCAGTGAAACAAAAAAAGTATTATTTTTTTTGTCAGCAAAGAGACGACAACTACTTTCAAATTTAACTTCCCAATGCAATATTTCAAATCAGCTTTCCGTCCCCAAAATATTCAGCAACATTGATAGTTTTACCAAATATTCCCATCACTGAATATATTCGGAAAAGCAAATTCAGAAGGAATTTGAATGATGCCTAAAGTTATGCACTTTAAAATGTGAACGAAAATGTATATATTAGGTGTTGTATATTTAGCTATGAAATTGGTGACAGAAGTTCAAAAGTGTTGTACCTTCAAGTGAAAATTTCTGGGAAAGAATATATCTGCAAACTGTTTTCATGATGCCCTTATGCCTTTTCCTCCTTAAGAAGCAAAAATTTTTTTTAATATGTCTGACAAATCTGAATAGAATTCGGGGGTAAAGAAAAGACAATTCGCAGCCAGATGTTAATCCTTCTGCTAATACCAGATTAGGGCAGATAATAGCAGTATGAGAAACTGTCATAGAAAATATTTGGGCTCAAGATTAGCTCCATCTATGCTGAAGATGCTTGATTTTTCTTTCTACTGCCATGAAGCCCTGTAGGGGGGTCAGCAACTTATTTTAGATTTCAGATTAGCATTTTCATTGCTAAATGTCCTTTTGGTAGGAGCATTTCTAACGGTTTTTTTTTAAGTGCAATGGTTAAATAGTCTTGCTTGCTGTAAAAAGGAGAATAAATTTAAATTTTAATAACAAAAACCCACAGTGTGCACCAGCATAAAATTAAAGCTCCCCTGTGCTGCCTTTTGTCCTCTGGGTTTTTTCAAGGGCCTGGTATCACTCTAATATTAATTGCCTTCAATATTTCTTATGAACGTTATGATTACAGATGTAATCATGTACAGATACAATCTTTTTAATTGACCAACAGTTTGATGTAACTCTATAATTTGTTTATGTGTAAAGCTTATGTGAAGAAATGCATTCTGAAACAACTACAGGCAGATGTTTCTGTATATTCAACTACAAAACCCAACACACCATAGATTGTTTATTACGACATTTGTCTAAATTTGCTACAATTATGCTTAACTGAGTAAAGATGCTGTTGAGTCTTGGCACAGCATTGTTGTCTTGTCTTTAATTATTGCACAAAATCCAAAAATGACAATTACATTAAAATATGCAGCTGTAATAAAAGTATGACTTTATTTTTTATCATCAGGAAAAAAATTGAGCAATTATGATTCCCATTAGTGGGAAATACAATTTTTTGAGGCCTAATTCTGAAATGTAATGAACAGGAAAAAAGACTGCTTATTATTATTGTTTTTATTATTGCCATTATTTCTAGATCTGTGTGCACAGCTGTATTACCTTATGAAACCCAAAGAAAAGATTGCCTAGAAAAGAAATTACGAGAAGAGTGACAGAAGAGGCAAGATGAGAAGATATTTCTGCACTTATATAACTCTTCATAAAAGTTAACCAAAAATTAAATATGCAGCACTGGTTAAAAGGGAATATCTAAATCTTGATTTCTAATAGATGCAGGGATAATTCCAGACGTAATTTTACTAGAGAGTGCAGGTTTTAGTCTGTATTTTTTCCTCTGCCACAGAAAAGAATCTCACCTTTCTTAGACTGCATGAATAAGATCTGAATTAATTCAACCAGTGTGTTGCTTCTTAGTGATTTCTAGCCAGATTTTCAGTATTGCTTCTCATTGAATTTGCATGACTTTTGAAAATCCTAGTAAAGAAGTACCTGTGTATTTAGGTGTCCAACTACTTCCTGGCTGGCAGGAATAAAAAGTTGTACTGTTTTATGAATGTCTTTTTCGTTCTTTTTTTCCTTTGTGTGTTGGGATGCTAAATTATGCTTAATTGCCTATGAAGGAATTGCGTTCATCACGAATAATCAGAACCGTAGAAACGTTTAGATTGACAAAGACCCTTAAGATCGTTGAGTCCAGCCATAATGAGTACCAATGAAAATTCTGATTGAAAAATTATGAAAACATGGATTTGGCTTATAACTTCACTCTTTGCATGTGTCCTTGTGGAGACTCTGACTCCCTGAAAAAAAGTCACATTCCACTTTAGACTCCATTAATGCTGCCCAAAGTGACAGAAGTAGGGGAAAAAAATTCTCATTTATATCTGTGGTCATTCACACAGTTTTCTTCACTCAGAATGGTTCTGGTTGGAGATCTGTAGAGTTAGGTTATCAAAAGGACTGTAGTCTGCGTAGGTGCAGGACTGAGTTGTGACTATTTATGAGGCCAAATGTGGTAATTGTAAATCAGTCTGATGTGTAAGTGAAAATACAATTTCTATGCTTACTATGGCATTGCAGTTTAGCAAAGATTTGTTTCATTATTGTTGCTGTCTGACATTGACTGCAATATACTGTTTAAATGCCCTAAAATTTGGATTTTAAGCAATAATCATGGGGTTCATAACAGCTAGTCACAATAGTCTTACATCTTTCTGTAAAAGAAAGTGTTTTGTATTTACTTAATTTTTCAATTCATCATTGTTTTGTTTTTGGTAGCTTGTCATTCAAACTCTGAAAACTTCTGATTTTGGTAGTATGTGGCTCAGAAAGAAGCTCTGACATCAGAAGCAGTTGGCAATATTAGTAGACTTCTATTAAAAATGTACACTAGAAATACCTATTTTTCAATGTTCTCAGTTACCCTGATTAATTCATAAATCTTATCATAAAAGGGGAGACAGAGAGCTCTGAGCTAAAACTAATCTTACCTCTTGACTGACCTGCTAGCAAAATATGTTATGCCAGAGTGTCTGTGAAACCAGTGGGCATTAACCACTTGTCTAATTCCACCCCTTCTCTTGTTAAAGGCTATCCAGCACTCTGATACAACTGAGATCAAGTTTCAGCTGCATGAAAGGTTGACATTGTTCCCTTTCTAAAATTCTTTCATGTCAGCTGAACGGGTAAGAAGGCAATAAGATATAAATTCTCATTAAAAGACTTTGATTGCCTCTTTTTTAGGACTTCATGATTTTCTGAGACCTCAAGGGGAGTAGGTGTCCAGCTGTCCTCAGAAGCTGCAGTGACGAGGACAGCTAGCTCCCTTAGGAAGCCTTTGCCTTAGTGTTTGAAATGACTGCGATATCCATGTGATCTACAAAGCATATACTCACTTCAAATATCTTCTGCAAGCTTCTAAAGAAGTCACACAGCCTTTAAACATATTCCTGAGGCTTGTTTGAATTTAAGGACTGTAAATCAATGTAACCTCAAGTTGTCTTTATTTGCACAATGATCTAAGAGATTTGGTGGAGAGAAAGCAATGACTTGTATTTCAAGAGACAATGGGCACATTTAATAGCACTTGGCATTTGCATACTTTTACCATGTCTGCAGTATGCTGGCAGCTTTTACTGTACTGGAAAGGTCACTGGACTGGAACGAGTGGGTGATAAGGACAGAAGAGCTGACTGTGAGCATCCCACATGTTTGACAGCAGCAGATTCGGGTGCTCTTGAAAAGGCCGATATTGACTGATGCTTCCAGGAAGTGACTTTTACATGAAACACCACAGTGGTGCCTGGGAAGCTGTCTCCATCCGTCATGAAAGAGAAAGCGTAAACGTTATTTTCTACAGGGGTGAAAAAGGTGGTGAAGCCAAACAGAAAAACTGAATATGTTTTAACACAGAGTGAGAAAGAGAAGGCTTGATGTAACTACACTTATTAGAGCTATGAAAAAAAATTCAGTTAATGAGCAGTTAATTTTTCAGTTCATCTAATAGCTGTACAGAAAGCCTGCCTATGCCTTGCAATTGCTTACTGTGGCTGCCTGACAGAGATCTGCCACATTTCAATCACATTTCAATTTGTTACAGAAACAATGATATTTGCCTGTGAAACTTCCAGCACTGTACATTAACAGGTCTCTGTTACGAAGTAGGTACCCCAAAAAGGCAGTGCTGTGCATCCATGACTGTTCCTGTTTGTGATCAGTAAGGTAACCATTCAGACTTGCCAGGTCAGCTGGCATTTTTTAGGCACCTAATATTTAGTTTAAAGAGAGCATAGCTTGGGTTCATATTGATGGAGTTCTTCTGGTCATTCTTCATCTGGATAAAATGCTTGATCTCATACTCCTTATTTCAGTTCTCGTTAACTTCTTTTAATATGTGTGTTCTCATGAGTTCTTTCTCATCATTTACATGTGTAGCATATGTGCACAGGTTCTGTGTTTCCTCTTCAACATGGCAGCATCTCCTTATTTATCTAAGAATTAAAGTTGAAGGGAACAAAGACAGCTTTACTTGGCAAACATGTGGGATCCTTTCAGATGAAATATTCACAGCAAAGCATATAGAGATTTGTTAACATTTATTTAGACATCAAAAGTCTCACTGGATTTAAAAGGCTTGTAAGTTATCTGAGCTTAAATTAGGAGCTTGCCAGTGCTGTCTGATTTAGGGCTAGTTTCTAAATACTGTTTATTCCCAGTCAAGAACTGCAGGTATGTAAAAATTTTTGTTTAGAAGGAGTAATGCAATGATTTTTTTTTTTGATTAATATAAAGGCTTGTGTTTAGTTTGGTTTGTGTTCGAGTGATAGCATGCATCCACTCTGGTTTTATCCAAACATGTTTGCTGGTCTCTAATAAAGGTGGTAATTTGTGTGCTCCTGAGAACACTTGCAAAGAAAGCATATGATTACAGCATTCTGTGGAATGCTCAGAGCTATCAAGCCTCTCTTATTTCAAGCAGATTACTCATGATAGTCTGATACCATGCATAATGGGGTGCTTTGAGTAGTAATAGGGGCAAACAGTCTTGTAGAAGGGAGATAGATCTGCACTGCATCTCCACTTGGGAGTAAGAGAGGTAAGGCCTGAATAAAGGAGGATTCACATGGCAGAAATGTTTATGCAACAAAGGCACAGGGCAAATAATAGCACTGATATTTTTTACTGACGTCTTAGTGTCAAAATAGTAGTGCATAATTGAATTCAAGGTTCAGATATAAATGTGCCTCTCAAATGCTTGTGTATATTACTGGCTGTATATTTAGTGGCTCTTAAGCACATGCTCATACCTGCCCTTCGTGTTTATTTGCAATGGGAGGATTTGTACTTATAAACTGTCATTTATGAAAATCCAGCTGTTGGCCCTGGAAATTTGTGAAATGCATTTCAGATGTGCAGCTTATTTGTTGTAGACTCTGATTTGCAAATAATAACATTAAAAAAATGTAGAAGAAAGAAGTAATGTTCAGTGCTTTGGTGTCATAGATCTCCAGTTCAGGCAGAGAAGGGGAGTTCTTGTCTTGGATACAGGAAAATCAGAAATTCAAATTTATGGCATTTTGGTAAAGGGGGCCTTTATTCTGCCTTGCCGCCTTGCCCCAGACAATCCTTCTGTTGGTGACCTCAGCTTTATCAATTTCAGTGGCTATTATCTAGTTTATAAGACACCTGTTGCTTAGTGTACTGACAAGAAGGCAAAACAGCTTAACAAAATTTACTCCCTATTACTCTTGAAGTGGCATTCACAGTATAAACCATTTTTCACTGAAAACAAGGGACATATTTCTTTGGAAAATCTTCAAGATTTTGCAAACAAGAACTAAGAAGAGTAACTGTGAGAAGAAGGCTTACCCTGCAAGGATGGATTGTAGTTGGGAGGAATAGAAAACAGGCTCCTAATCCTCAGGTTTAGGGACCCAAGATATCATTAGACCATATTTCATTGATTTCCTTTATAATACTGGTAAATAGCTTTCACTTTGCCTTTTCCTTCTTTGGCAAAGAACTTTTTATATGGAGGAAACATTTGGGTTTTTTTATTTTAATGGGGAGAACTTAAATGTAGTTAAAGTCATCCATAATGCTCTCTTGCTATTACTTATGTTTTGCAAATATTTCTTTTATGTATGTTTGCTAAACTCAGAAGCTGTATAGTGAAGCACCTTATTAAAGGTATTTCCATTTCATTCTTCTCTAAGACCTACGTTTTCCAGTTTGCCACTTCTATGGCCTTTGTTCACTTTAGCAATACAATGGAGAGCTTTTTTTTTTGTCAAGAGGATTTAGAAAAGCAGTAATTTAGAAAAGCAGCTTGGGAATCAGGTGTATTTTGTCGTTGACTATGTACATCAAAATTTCTTCCAAAAAATGAAAAAATAATATTTTCTATAAAAAGATGTTGATTGGTATTAATTATATTCCTGTCCTTTATTAGCTAGATGAACTTTCCACTATTTCAGGCCTGACTGACAGTACACTAACTAGCCTAATCCTTGCCAAGCACTCACAAGTATTAAGATTCTTCTTGTCTGTTGTATTTCCTACTTATTCCACAATTTATTTTCTACAGTGGAAATGTTTGTGTCCAGGACTTACCATGGAGGCTTTGCATCATTCTTGGGTGCAAATTCTCCAGAATTACTTGCTTTCATAAAAAAAGGTCAAACATTGACGTAGTATATAACAGTCTCTTTATCTGCTAGTGAACTAAAATGTATTCTTTTTGGATATGTTTATCACCTGCTTTTTCCAAAGCATAGATTATAAATATTTTCAAATAGTGTTGCCTTTGCAGTATCACTTAAAATTTTATCATGCCTATCATGACATGTTCTAATGCTACCAAATAATGTATCTTAGAAATTTGTATAAAAATTTGGAAGCTATGTTTCCATAAATATTCATAACATTCTTTTTCTTGCCAGACGTTGATTTTTCCCTTGTGTTCTTAGATTTTCTCATCAGTTTTCTATATTTCAGAAATTCTAATTTACGCTGATATCTATTTCTCCTGTTTCCCCTTCTGTCATTTTCCATCCACGGTAATTGCTGCCTTCATTCATCAATTGATTTGTAGCTTTTTAACAGTCTGTAATAAAATTTTTTCATTAAAAAATCCCAATTAACTTTAATGTTCCTCCCACTAACTTTCATTAACTTTCTTGAGCCTTGATGAACTGTGTTTGTTTCTGTTTGTGTGTGAGATTATCCTACTTACCTCAATCAACATCAATGAGTTATTAACATTGCTTCCAAAGCATCCTTCAACATTGGTCCAGTGATTAAGTCATCAGGAGTTATCTTGTGAACTGAAATTACACTTGAGTTGAGAGATGATAGACTGTTCTAAAGAGCTGCATAATATTTTACTGTTTGGTGGCAGAGTCCCTCCTGTGTCTGCTTCCATAATTGAAGTCCTTGCTAATACAATTTCATTTCTTCTCAGATATATAAAGATGGATTTAAGTACTAGCTTGCCCTGTTTTCAGATTTGATTCAGTAATCATTTATGTATAGAACAGGTTTATGAGTAACTCAAAACAATTCAGGGGAATTTTAATACAGAATACAGATATCATCCTCTTCATTTCCTCCCTCCCCATCTTATTTTGTATCTGTTCTCTTCTTCTTAGCTTAGCCATAAATGCACAGGATTGAACAGAAAAGTGCTTAGATATTTATGATAGTTTCCTGCTGCTGTTGCCAGCTCATATTGAGATTTTATCCCTGTTGTTCTGGCACAGAAGCTTTTTTATACTCTAGTTCTCAAGAAATTGAAGCCAAAAGGTAGAAACAGGAAGCTGAGTTCACCCACAAATTGTTCAAGAGGGTGTACTCTAAATTTGTATTTTGGTAATCCCCCTTCTAAAGAGAAGAGCCACAGGTTTCTATCTGCAAACAGAGCTAAAGAGGAAATAATGCAAATAAAAGTTGATTCCTGCAAGATAAACATTTAATTTGATATGACAGATGGTGGTGGTGAAGATATAATTAATATCCCAGGTCTGTGAGGTCTCCTGTATACTTGAATTCTCTTTCCAGTGTCTTTTGATGCTTTACTGCCTCTGAAAATGCCAGTGAGGGGAGTCCATCAATGTCTTCAGAAACATAACCTCTGCTATCTATTCTGAGCAAGTTGATGGCACAAACTATACGTACTACACTTAGGTTTGTGCAGAAAAATACAGATCTTGTTGAATCCTTTTCATACTTTCAGTAAGTGCTTTCCAATGAGACTATTTCTCATTATTTTAACAGCAATGAAACCAAAAGGACCCTATGAAATTAATATTTGTAAAAATTAATAAATTGTACCTTTGTTTATCTCCAAAGACTCTACCTTCCAGCCCTCCTACCTGGATTATCTGACTCTTCTCTTAGTTTTCAATGGAATAGGGACTTTTCTTTTTTTTTCTTTAAGTTTATTTGGAAATTTGTTCTGGCTTTTGCCTTTGTTTGGTATCTGTGTAACATGTCATACATCACTGGGCGGATGAATTAAACGGCCTTTGCTGTGAGTTTTATTTTTGTATAATTAGAAAACTTTTATGGCAAAACCAGCTTTCACCATACCTTGTTATAGTGACGAACGCTGTTTTTCTGTCAGTACTCACTGGAGTTTGAATTTTCATTTGGCAGTTTTCATGACACTTTCTGTATTCATTTTTCTACGACATTTTGAGCCCCTAGGTTTGACTGTTGGTGAGCCACAGAAAAATGCAAATGTGGACTGAAAATTAATTTTGGAATAAAAACCCTGCTAGTATTATTCAGTTGTGAATAGAATGAGTCCAAATACTGGTGCTAAGAATAGAAAAAAGCATCTAGCATACTGAGCAAGCAGTTCATTATGGACTCAGAGCATAGAAACGCTGAAAATCTTATTAATGAAACTAAGTTTTTGGGCTTGATCACAACAGCAACAAATTTGCCCTGGAAATGTAATGCGTGTGTGTATACAAAGAGGATGCTGGTAGTTTTCATCTTCTTACTTCAAAATTATCAGTCCAGAACACTTCAGTTACAGGGAGATTTTCGTTTTAGTGTAACTTGACTAGAACAATGTCTTTTTGCTGTATCCTATACTGAATGCACAAATACTAATGATCTGAAAACTTCAGCTGAGAAGAGATCAATGTCCTATGCTGTTCTAGAAAGAATTAAATAATCTATCATCGCTCTACAGGGACAACGTCCATTTAATTAAGTTGGAGTCTTCTCCAAACCTCCATGTCAGACTCTCACAGCCTTTAGAACTGCAAGAGGAAAGGAAGGACAAAAGCAGCTGTGGAGTCCCCACACTGCAGCACCTGCCAGCTCTGAAAGGGTCACTGGGACACCTATGTGTGGCCCTGGATGCAGGAATGTAGTTTAATTCAATCACAGTTTTGTTTATTGGGACACTTAGGGACTATCTGAGGTACAACTCATCCAGTATAGGTCAGTCTGCCCAACATAAACACCTCCATGTGAGGGACAATGACCTCTATCTTCAAGCTTCACAAACGTGTCTCTAGCAGAGTTAGTGAGGAGAAAGCCTTCTCTGGCTTCAGGGAGGGAAAGGGGTCATAACTTTCAACAGGAGATCTAGTTCTGGTTTGCATCACCTTTATTGAGGACCAGTGTACCTTCTTGCTCATTTACTTTCACAAACACCTACTGATTTCTACCTAAAATATAATCTACCAATGAGGTTTTCAGGCTGCTAAGAGGGTGAAAAGAGCATTGCTGAGAATAGTTTACCTGTGAAGGCTGACTAATCTTCCCAGCCTTGAACCTAACTTAGCACTCACATAGAAGTCCAAAAGCCTGCCCTATTTCCTGTAAAGCCCCTGGGTTTGAGGAAGAGGTTAACAATGTTTTCTCTGACTTCACTGGCATCATTATGCCAATCTGCTCAGGGTTTCTCTTCTGAAGGATACAGAACCCAGTGTATAGGTTCTCCTTAACAGAACACTGGTGTTTTTTCTCATGTTTCAAATCCAGATCACTTTATTTCTGGGATAACACAAGGAGAGCAGATGCAGAAAAGCAGTATCTGTGGAGCCATACACACCTGCTTGCCTTTTCTAGGAAAATCAATATGAATGCCAAAGAGAGACATTGAGATCTGAGCAGGTTTAAATGTGCATTTGAACACTGGAGGAGGCTCAAAACAAGGAAGCAGCATAAAAATAGAACAAGGTTGTTATCTCTCTTTGCTGTAAAGAGGCACCACAAGGCAGAATCATGACAGTGGGTTGTGTTCAAATTGATGCGTACTGATGACGGCATAAAAGCCAACAGTCATCTCAAAATTAAAACCCGTTTCTAGAGGAATAATAGATTTTAAGAAACCATTGTCTTTTACATGTGCATTACAGCAGGTAGGCAGAGAAAATGGAAGTGACCACACAATCTTAACTGATATCCAAATCATGTTTGCAAAATGCCATTTGTGGTTTCACAAAATACATGGTCCTCCACCAGGCATTCCTTAGAATGACAGTGAAGGAGTTTGTATAGGAAGCAATATGTTATTTGTGTTCAGACCTGCCCTGTAGCTGCTGTGAGGGGACCTTCTGCCTTGCCTGTTGAGAGCCTCGCCTCGCAGAGACACGCAAGCAGGCCAGTTGATTGACACTGAAATTATGGCTTTTCTCAACCATTCTTCAGAGGCCCATCTGTGGCAAGGAATTGTGGAACAGCTTTACAGAGCAGGCACTCAGCAATAATTTCTCCAAATACCCCCTACCAGCTAGTTATTTCTCTTAGTCTGGTTCTAATGTAAAGAGCATGGCTACAGGTCTGGTCTTGGATACAGCAGAGGCAGTTCATCATACTGTCTTTCAGGAGTGTAATTTACTCCTTTGGGGGCCTTTTATGCCTTTTCATGGGCTCAGCTAGAACATTGTCCTCCAGATGTACAGTACAGTGTTTTATTATTTGTTTCTCTGTGCATGAGTAACAGTTTTGTTTGAAAAAAGGAGAGGGGAGAGAGGAAAACAGTGGATATAATGAGGGGAAATATCTAATAAAGTGGTAGAACTATAAAGAGAGAGAAGGTGCTAACACTTAGCTAGCTGTTCTGGAAAACAGGCTAAGGAATAGCTCAAGGCCTAAAAAATTTTCACAACCTGGGTAAGCAGAAAAAAAAATGAGGTGTTATATGCCTTCAGAAGACTATCTTGACCTGAAACTACAAACCTGTAATTATGCAGAACTTTTAATGTAATAGCTAATCTAACAACTTAATGCTCCACTGTGGATGTGAAACAGAAAGAAGAGATAAAAGTTCTTCTAAAAAAGTATCAGCAGTGAGCTTTAAGGAAGAAAATACCTGAATTCCTGACATTTAAAAAATTTTCTTTCATAAATTGAAAAGTTGTTGCTCTCCAGAGCTGATGAGTATTTTCCTCCTTTCATCTGTCACTTGCAAAGAGATATGAAACATTTATTTTCCCCATCTTCCCAGAATTGATAATAAATTGTCAGAGCCAACCATTCATATTATGGTGGCTTTTTAAATAAAGGATTAGCCCTTCAGTATTTCATTTTTCTCCAGAATTGCTCTATAAGCTTGCTGAGAAGGAGGTAATACGTAAAAGACTGTGAGGGAAAAGCTATTTGTCCAGTGTCAGAGAGATATGGGCAAGAACTTTAAGACATATTTTATTTTCTCTCTCTCCTGCTCTGTGTGTCTATATAGATGTATACAGGTATGTGGGAGAAGTGAGGGAGACAGACTGGCTGTCAGAACTGCCAGCTTTTGTTGAAGTTGTTATTGTGGACTTTTGCAAGCCAGCAGATTTCTGACAGAATTAAACTGTTGATAGGAAACTATACTGGGGAATATATCTTGCTAATAGTAGTATGTGCGTGCTCTTAGGAAAAAACCTAAGTGCTCAGTAATGCACATGGACCTCCCTTGTAGGCTACTTTGGGGGGCAAACAGAAGCCTTGTGGGGATTTAAAAGAGCAGTCTCTGCTCTTCTGCAGCTTTCCTCAGCTTAGACACTGTGTTGAGTTCAGTCTGGAAGTACTGAAGCAAACAAAATGATGACATGAGCATGAGGGAGGGGGAAGTGTTTAGCTACCTGCTGGGTCAAACCATGATGAAGAACATTTCTGAAAAACAGCATGTTGCTTTTGAAAGGTCACTGGAAAATGTGTCCTTGGGGAAGAGTCACAGTTTCTACTTTCCAGCCTGTTGTCTCTCCCCAGGCATGAACACGAGAAGTCCATGTCACTTCTCCATGCTTTTGTGTTGAAACAGCTCTTTGGGAGCAGCTCTCCTGTTCTCATTTGAATTCCAACTTTTATGGTCAAAACAGAAAGGAAAGGAGTTTACCTGTGTGTTATTTACTCTAGTCTCCTGTGCTATTGTCCAGTGATGAATGAGATATCATCAGTATATTATACATGGCACAAGAAATGCAACGTGACTGAAAACCATTTGCATCTCTGCTAAAGTCTACACCCCAGTTCTGTGGGTTTGGAGTGATAACAAACCTCTCAGGATGTGGAAAATGCTATTTCCAGAAATTCTCTGCTCTGTGTGCAGGTCACAGCAGAGTTCCTGCTTTTTAGCATCAAGGATGGAATTCCTTCTATCATCATGAAATGCAATACTACAGTGAAGCCATAATTCGGAATTGTGGGGGCTAAGTATAGAGATGAAGTTAGAAAGAGCAAGGATTAGATAAACAATTGGTGCATGGGCTACTCAGATCTTACTGAGAGAAAATGCCAGATGATACTTTCTTCTTCCAGATGCTGAGTAGGACTCAATTGCACATCTTCTTAATGCCACAGTTACAAGCATTGCACTTGTGTGTACTCAGCAATGAGTCTTTTGATGGAAGTGACTTTTTGTGGCTTAACTGTAGAGGCAACTGAAGTGTGAACTTGCAGTAAAAAAGGTATAGTTATGGCCTGGTAAGGACTGCCAAATGCCTGCCAGTCCTGCCTGGAAACCACAGCTCCCAGTACTCTTCACCAAGTCTTTGCATTTTCCTAGCCATCTAATCGAATTTTAGATACCTGGAGACATCTGAAGAAAACCAAGTCAGTGACTGAGAGAGAAGACTATCATTGCAGGAGCTCACAGAAGATGGGGGCCTAATATGGTTTCTATGGAGATATTAAGATGTGTTGGGCAGAAAGAAATGCATTTCATTACAACCCATGTAGCAATGAGGTTATATTGCAGCAGCTTCTGAAAAAGCTGCCGCTCTGGTCTAGTCAAATGAGACAAGAAGTTGATCATGCAGAAAGGGAGAGGCAAAGTGGTAGTGAAACATTTACCTTGACATGATGAAACCATCAGCAAATCCGGCGTGTTTTTCTGGAATGTGTAACAAGGTGCTGAAAACTTCTCAGCTATGTGGTAGGACTTTGGCTCCTGGCAGTAAAATTGCACAATCTCCCTGAGGTGCAGAGTGAGAACATGGAAAAAGTTTTTTCAGCCTGAGAGAAGGGGGCTGTATTGAGTGAAATTACTGAGGTTCTGCTCACACCCACAGCTCAGAAGAAATGACAGTGACTAAAGGCTGGCCAGTCATGAAGTGTATACACAGAAGCACAGAAGCAATTTGGTTGAAAAAGGCCTTTGAGATCATCAAGCCCAGCCTATCACCGAACACCACCTTGACAACCAGACCATGGCACTGAGTGCCACATCCAGTCTTTTCTTAAACTCCTCCAGGGACAGTGACTCCAATGCCTCCCTGGGCAGCCCATTCCAGTGCCCAATCACCCCTTGTATGAAGAACCTCTTTCTAATGTCCAAGCTAAACCTCCCCTGGAGCCACTTAACACTGTGTCTTCTTGTCCTATTTCTCATTGTCTGGGAGAAGAGACTGACCCTCACCTGGATACACCCACTTTTCAGGGAGTTGTAGAGAGCAATAAGGTCTCCCCTGAGCCTCCTTTTCTCCAGGGTAAACACCCCCAGCTCCTTCAGCCCCTTCTCATAGGACTTGTGCCCCAGACCCTTCACCAGCTCCATTGCCCTTCTCTGGACACACTCCAGCATCTCAATGTCCTTCCTAAACTGGGGGGCCCAGAAGTGGACACAGCGCTCCAAGTGTGGCCTCACCAGTGCTGAGTACAGGGGAACAATCACTGCCCTGATCCTGCTGGCCACACTGTTGCTGATACAGGCCAGGGTGCCATTGGCCTTCTTGGCCACCTGGGCACACGCTGGCTCATGTTCAGCCAGTGTCCCAGGTCCTTTTCCCTAGGGCAGTTTTCCAGCCACTCTGTCCCCAGCTTGTAGCACTGCAGGGGTTGTTGTGACCCAAGGGCAGAACCTGGCACTGGGCCTTATTGAACCTCACAGCATTGGTTTTGGCCTATTGATCCAGCCTGTCCAGATCCCTCTGCAGAGCCCCCCTGCCCTCCATCAGACTGACATTTTGCCTCAATTTAAACCTGCTAATGGTAGACTGGATCCCCTAATCCAGATCATCAGTAAAGATATTAAACAGGACTGGGCCCAACACTGATCCCTGGGGGGCACCACTAGTGGCTGGCCACCAACTGGATGCAACACCATTCATCACCAATGCAAAGTAGCAGCAGCAAAAAAGCCTCCTCCTTCAGTCTTCCACCATACATCTGCAGCAGGATCTGTGCATCTGCTTTTCCTTCCTGGAGAAGCAAACCAAGAACTGATGGATTCCAGACCTCCAACAGCAGCAAGTTAGCTTTTATATCCATTCCCCTTTCCTCCTTCCAACTCAGTATAATGCACCTAGCAGCCAAATGGTCCTGACTTACTGCTAACATTTGAGGTGCAAGAAAGGAAAATGAGAATTGGGCAGTAAGGAATGCCTCTGAGTCACAGTACCTCCTGATGTACAATTGCAATTGAAATTGCAGCAATTGAGATTGTAGAAATTGAGACAGCCTCTGCAGGAAAAGAGAGGGTTACTCATACCCTCCACTATTCTATAGAAGATCTTTCAAGACGGCTGCTACAATAGCAGTGTTCCTAATGTGTACAAATTACTTCAATAACAAGTTCAACAGTGTGTATTAGAGACCTTCCAACGTCTAATGGAAAAGCCTATAAAGTCCTTCTATTGTAAAAACAGTTGCTCCCTTATTCTTCATCATTAGGGACACTTGCAAGGTACCAAGGGTTTTATTGCTCAGAAGAGTTTTTTCACAAACACCTCACCTAAACTAAGTCATCTTTCTGTTGCATTTGGTTACTGTAAAGGTGATTGCAAGATGGTGTGCTATGGTACCAGGAGACATGAACCAACAGCAGGTCACACCTCCCTCAAATTCCTCCCTGAGCTCCAGCATTTCTGGCAGCTGGAACTCAGGCTCTGCTCTCCATAAAAGACCCTAGGTTATTCCTGTAAACACATCTACCTGCTACAACACAGACCATACATTGCTGTCTCATATGGGAGGCGAAGACAGATATTTGTCAGACATTCTTCCTCCAGATCAAACAGAGAAAACAAGGAGGTTTTGTGTAAGATAACAGGGGATGTGTATCTATTGTTTTGCTGCTATGATCTGCCTGGAAATGAACACCAGTGAGTTGGTTCCCTCTGTACTCTTATAGAAATAGCAGAAAATTTAGAAGATTAAAAAAAATTAAATCTGTAGCAGCTTTCATAACAATGTAGAGTTTGTGGAAATGGGAATACAATAGTTAAATCTCTGGATCCTGTATATTTTTTTTAAGTTCAAACATAGCAAAACTTCACCAGAATTCCTCTGTTCAGTAAGAAAGAAAAAAAATTTCCTTAAATAAGTATTTTTAGGTTCTACCACTCAATAAGATTTGTAATGTGCACCTGCCGTGTGATGCAGAACTTTGAAAATCAAGTAACAGGTTTGTGATGTGTTTCCCATCAAATAAAAAGGAAGTTTAAAAAAAGTCTGATTTATCTGAAGTTAAAATTTCATCACACAATCCTGTTTAAAAGAATTGGAAATTGAGTATGCTGAGGATAATGTTTGCTTATCTTTGATATAGGTACATCATGCCTGTGGCTAATAGATGTCTTTACAAATATAGTCTCAGTAAAAAAAAAGATATTTCATAGAAATATGGTTATTTTAAAACTTTAGAAACACCCAGAACTACACAAACAAGAATCACATATGACTGTACTGTGAAATATCTTGACAAATACAGACACATACACAGAAAGAGTAGATGCCTTTTCACTTGCCCCAGCGAGAAACAAAGAATTCTGCAAACAAACTGACTTAAAACAATTCCTCTTAAATATTTTTTTCCCACTTAAAAAGTGGCTCATATGCCATTTGTTTGGTTCAGCTTTCAAGGGTATTTATGTAGTTCTTTACTTTAGACTGAAATGCAAAGATGTTAAAGGATTATGTTATTGATTTGGCTGGGAGCTTCCTTTCCCAACCATTTTGTTGTTTTTCTCAGCAACATGAGTTATCGCTATCCTGTGAAAGGTGTATTGAATTTTAAACTTACCCTATTAGGTGAAACATAGTTACTTCTAATGATTAATAGTTATTAATTCTATAAGAAATTTCTAGCACTAATGTCGCCTCTACTGCAGGATGAATTTCTCATGCATACATTGGGTTTGCATCAGATAATTTCCTGTGATTTGAGGACTGAAGGAAATTTTTATAAGACTTGGGGAAGGTGGGGGTGGCAAATCCTTTGAACATCTGACTAAGTAAATGGGCAGGATAATTTTGTAAAAGCTTAATATTTGGCTCAGTAAATTTTTAAAAATATTCCTGCAAGGGAAGTATAAGAATGATGGCAAAAAATCACAGGTCTCTTGATCTATTTCCCACCCATTAAAATATTTCTCATGCATCTGAGCATTGCGGCACCTGTGGTACTTGTTTTCTTTCCTGTTCATTCACAGTCAGCATTTTGCTGGCAGCCCTGGAAGCAGATGTTTTACTGTATTATGCAAGCCCACAATGCCTTTGTCAGCCCATGCTAGTTTCCTGGTACACTTGTGGATTTGCTGGAGAAAGAGGAAGGAATAAAGAGCTCCCCTTGAGCTGTGGTCCTTTTCCAGGCCAAGTCTCTGACAGTTACCAATAGCTGGTATTTATAAAAGCACAGGATGTACATCTTAAGTACTGGGTTTCTTTCAAAATGAATGTCAAAGTCATTCTGAAGAAGTTGAGGACAGGGATATTTGTTAATGCCCATGTTCTTTAGAAGCCCAAGCGATTGAAGGGTTCATAGGGCTGAGGAGATTTCAAGGGCCAGCACACAGAGTTTGCAGCAAGCAGCTATTGCACTCATTGATCTCATTCCTCCCATTCCCCAGGGATCCAGACGGGCTCAGCACTGTCTCTGGAGAAGCTAACCTAGCTAACAGACTTCAGCAGCTGCCTTTAAATTCCCATGGAGGTACAAGTAAAGCTGTTCTCTCCTTCAGCAGAGGCAAAGGTGGGTTTCTTATCCCTCATTCAGAGCACAGGGAGGTTTTCTGACCCAGGTGGGTATGCTCTGCCCCATCCTCATTTGCTCTGTTGAATTTGGCTCTTTGATTGAGAATATGAAAAAACCCAAACCAGTGCCATAGCGAAAAAAAGACATGAAAACTGCCCCCTTTCCTGCCTTGAGTTTCTCTGGAATGACACTGCTGGGAACTGAATCAAATTTGTGGCTATTGATATGCAAATGTTACAGTCTTTCACTGAATCGGGACAAAGATGACTGCGTTTCCATGTTGATTTTGCACATAAATATGTATATTATTCCACTGCCCCCACTTTCGCCAAAATGATAGAACTGATGTTCAAACAGAACAGGCTATGTGAGACATAGCCCACAAATAAATGACGCTCATGAAAAAGGCTCTTCCTTTTCCTTGTTTCTGATTTTTCTTTCCCTCTGCTATACACGAAGCTCAGGCCAAACAGGATCCCTCTGGCTCTATGTGTGGGCGGCCAATCTGGTTTTCTCCCAAGGCGACAGCTGCTCGGTTTTCATTAAGGAATGTGACTGCCCTCACCTGGTGAGAGCAGCGCTTGGAACCGGGCCATCCCCTTGAGCTCTGTGCACGGGAGCGTCCCTCCGACTCACGAGAGCCGAGTGATGCTGCAAATGGAAGGGTCACCCTCTGCACGGGAGCACAGCTGCTAAAAGAAGATCTTTAAAATAGCTCCTGCTGCCTGATTTACAATAAAAATGTTGTAGATTTGATATTATTAGATTAAATGAAAAACTCTTTTGCCATTTATTCTATTGTTGCAGATTTGAAAGCATTTAATATCCTTATTTTTAATCCTGTCATAAGTTTCTGCGATAATTCACAAAATCAGGGTGAGCTAGGAAATGTTTCTACCTAGATCTGCTTAGTCTATCATACTTGATAAGATATTATTTTGGGAAAAAATGTAGTCTCTGGATGTAGTTTAGGCAAGACCAAAAAAGGTCTACGAAAAATTTTTAAATGTTTATTTTTCATTTTACTTTGCTCGATATTGTTGCTTTATAAGATGTGATTTTACAATGGTAATAATAATTTTTTTAAAAAAGCAACTTCAGTGAAGCATTTTTGATCAACTCAAAAGAAAATGCCTTCTCTCATATCTTTTTTCGGAGAATTTTGGAGAGGTGGACTTTCCATTCCAAAGCAGATTCATAAACCTTCAGGCTCTCATTGAAACAAGAATTTTGCCCTCCACACAGGGCAAAGTCATGAATCTGGAACAGGAGCAGAGATTGAAAGGGCTAAGTGGGGTGACAGTTCAATTTTTCACATACACTGCATTAATTCTATCAGAGAAAGAATAAGTGTTGGTAGTGTAAGACCCAAATTTCTAATTGCTCCTTTGGAATGTGTTTTCAGATGAGGAGCTTTCAGGGAAAGCTGAAATACAGAGCCCCTGGGATCAAGTTGATTCATAAGACGCAAAAGAGGAGTCGGTCGCCTCAGCTGGATTCAGGAAACTACCTAGGACCATGTTAGTCTATCCGCAATTAATAGAATGCTTAAGGAACAGGTTTAAAAATTGATCTTAAATATTTGTTCAGATGGGACCATTTTCTGAGTCTGAGTCTTTTCAGATTCACTCCTGGATGCTGGGAGGCAGAGCCTGCCAGTGAAGGACACACACTCTTGTGAATAACGAGGTTATGAAAACAACCTGAGTTTCTCTCTCCATATGCATTTCTTGAGACCTCACCCATTAATCTAATAAGTAATGCTGAATAGTCCACATAAAGTTTGTGATGGTTTTGCTTATTTCTACGGAAAGACTGTGTGATGCAACTAATGGTCACATGAATCTATCTTCACATCACAAGGAACCAGGATTATTTATAAATCATAAAGAAATTAAACTTCTTGCAGTTATAGTGAATCCATATGTGGTTTGGGAGTCATCCTCAATTGAATTCAGTTTATGTATACTTTTTTCCTAAATGGAGGAGATTTCAAGCAGGAAAATGTCCCGCATCTGCCCCACCATTGTCACCACAAGCCTTTTCTAAGTACCAGGTTCCTTGATGTTCCCTTGACAACTTGCCTTTCTTTGCCACTCTTTGGGTGTTTCTCATTTAACTGCTTGCACACATCCCCTAAGAAAATTCGATGTAGACCTTCATCATGCTTCTGAATGTGTATTTTCTGTGCTACTTGAGACAGGTTGTGATGTGTTCAGCACAGCAGCATTATTATAACAGCATTCAGATTCTATAGAGAATTCCTGTTAATTGTTAACTATTTCATATCTTTGCCAATCTCAGAAGCAGCAGTACCCACCCACCAGTTTTAGTAGGAATTACTCAACTCACTATATCACTGTATGGCTCAATAACCTGATAGAGGTTAAAATAATGTTACTCTGAACAACATATCCCAAGTAAAATAGTGTGATAAACACAGCTGACGAATTTCAGCTAAGCAGCAGTGTCTGTGTTAAAGGATTTTTACACATTACTATCCCAAAATAACACTACTCAAGTAACATCAAACAAGTTTCAGAAAGTTAATCACTGCCCATTTCATAGCCTATCAATGTAACAATTCCTTCTGGGCAGAGAATTTTTTATTTTTTCTGAAGAACTAAACCATTGCTGTCCAAAGCTATCACCACCCTCGGGCTTTCCATTCCTTCCAAACCACAAAGCATTAGCCCTAATCCTTAATGTGAATGAGATGAAATTCAGATGCAGAACTTCAGGCTTATTTTCAGCCCTTAAAGGATTCAGTTACTGTGTACTCCAGTGAGGCTGTGAGAGCTTTTGTCCTTCTTAACCCAACAGCGACAGAGGTTTGGAAACAGAAGTTGTTCTCAAGAGAGTCAAGACTTCACCACTAGTTTAGTATAGCCAGTTCTTACGGTTCAACTTCATTTGGAGAAAGGGAATTCACATGGGGGTCATTAGCAATTCTCCCCATCCCAGGTCATGTGCTCAAGGTAAAATTGTCTCTATTCTGAAAAAGAAATCGCATTTCTTTGGGCAAGGATCATGAACTTATAATGAGGGCTGCTTATAAAAAGAAATTCACATTTAAAGTTTCACTGTGTATTTGGGTCTTTGCTGGAGACACTCAGCCGTCTGACCCGACTTGCAAGACCCAGCCAGACTTTGCAGAAACTCAGTAGTGCATTGCAGAAACTCAGTAGTGCACTGTATCCACTGGAAAGCAGGGCTTCAGCTTGTCAGATGCCTTGTCCTGCTTTGAGAGCAGCTTTTTAATTTTCCTCTGGGTCGTTCTGTTCTGCAGAGCTCATCGGGAAGATCCAGCATGGGAAAAGAGACTCCATGTCCCTTCATAGCAGAAGTGCTAAGTAGGGCTGTGACTCATTTTAGTGGCTCAGTTATGGCTTGTTCTTAAAAGTTCTGATATGGTCAGGATTTCCAAACCGTATCTTCCATTTCTGGAAAGCTTGTGTTTATTCTGCCAATCCTTTCTGCTATTCCTAATTCCTCTTCTGACCTGAGTAGTGCCACTCAGGAGTGTCATGCAGTTCCCCAAGCCCTCCATCTGTGCGGACTTCAGGACTGACAGGCAATTGCAAGTCTCAATTTCTTCAGCCTCTTTCACAGACACATTGAATGTCTTTGACTTCCATTGGTACATCCATAATTACAATCTCAGGTCAAGAAAAGAATGTATAAACACTCTCATTGGCCACTTTCACTCCAAACAATGTTATTTTGCTTCTTATCAAAGATTGGGCAGTTTTGTATCATTTCTAGTTCAATTACTAAGATTCTGCAGCATTACTGTCTTGACCACTTAAGACAGGAGTGACAAACTCACCTTTGAGGTTGTCTTCCCTGCCAATCAGTAAAATTATGCTACTGAATTGAATCATGTAAACCACATGATTTTTTTTTTCCAGAGAAAATACATTGTATAGGACAAACCCATCTCTCTTCCCTGGACCTCTTCACATTGGAAATGGGGTAGAAAATAGAAAAAATTCTTGCCAACTTATCTACAATGTTGCTTGCACTGTGATGATACCAAGAGTTAACGGCATGAGGAACTCACCCTGTCAAAGCCATCTCCCCTTTTGGCAGAAATGAGGAGGGAAGGGCCATGGAGAAAAACTCTTTGAGTCATATACGAGATTGGAGATCACCTAAGTGTGAGCTAAGAAAAAGAGCAGCACCAGACTGGTGTAAACTACAGAAAATTAGAGGAATTAATAAGGTCAAAGTAGCTGTAGATATCCTTCCCAGAGGAGAACTTAAAGGGCACATTGTCAGTAAGTAGAGCCAAAGAGTAAAAAGAGTTTTGTCTCAGTTAGAAAAAATCCCCCAGCAATCTGAAATGATGGATTTCAATTTGCTCAAGTGACTGTCACATTTAAAAGGTTAATGGAAAGGGTACTTTCTGCAAGTCTGTGTTGGAATGCTGATTGCACCTAGCTGATACACTGGTGCACATGAAAGCCCTTGAACACAATGTTCACAAATGCCCTGTGAGTGCTTTGGTGTTGCTGCAAAGAGAGGAAAAAAAATAGAAGCCTTGTTTCAGAAAAAGTAGGGGGTTTTGCCAGCAAGAAGAAGTAATTCCAAATACAGGCTCCTAACTTCATTGGGAAAAAAGTCAGAGATCTTCAAACCTGTGGAAATCTCACCTGGTTTTTCTGTTGGGCTGGGGTTGGTGTGGAAAGAAAGACTCCCTCAGGCATTTCAGTAACAAGTAAGGCAACTGAGAAAAACTACTGCCTGTGTAAAGTCAGAGAGAAGCTGAACTCAGGAGTGAAACTGGTCTTCTGGTGAAAGCAAGAAACTTTTGGTGTGCTCCAAAAAAACCCCAAATACTATTCAGAGTTATGTGTGAAAGGAATATTTTTGATTGGAATCTGCTTCTTCCCAGGTTTATACAAAGAAATCGATCTTTGCAAATAATTGCCTTAAATAAAGACTTGTTTTGTTTTGGGTTTTTTGTTTTTTTTTAAAAAAGCACCCCATCAGTTCCTGCTCATGAGAGCCACCAGAGAGCTCTGCCTCACTGCTGTCACGCAGGTAGAGAAGAGAGCAGGAGAGAACTGCTTCATTTCACATGAGGTTTAACGGACAGAGCTGCATGTTTGGGAATGATACACACTTCCCATTTTACTTTGGCTTCTTTCCAGATGCATCGTTCTGGGGGAAGGTAATACCAGTTCTGCCAGCCCACTTTGAGATGTCTGACATGCAGTTGCTTTAGCATTTCTGCTGCTTGAGGAAAAAGCACTTTCCGCTTTGGCTAAAGGAGAGTTCTCTGCTTTCCCAGAGGACTGTGAAAGACTCAATCCATTTCAGCACAGAAGGCAAAGGAAATTCTCCCTTGACTTCAGTGAGAGTTGGGTCTAAGCCCAAACAAGGGCTGATGAATGAGCTGAATCAGCTGCAAGTGTTCTCTGTTGGTGTGATTGCCATCTTTTATGTACAGCTGAAAAGGAAAAGAGATTGTGTTTTTGTCCTCCTTTCACTACCTTCTGTATGCCTGCTTGAGAAAGCTCGACAGAACATGTTTCACCCCAAATCTTAGTTCTTTGTTTCATTGCCAGTCACTGCCATGGAGCACCAGTAACCTCTGCCTCCTTTTCTTCTGCATTGCAGGCCTCTGTGCTGCAGATCATTAATTACCTGTTCAGAGTGCACTTGCTGTGCATTTGCAGTGCACCCTGAAAATATGTGTTTTGGCTGATAAAGAGTATTAAACAGGTTTGCAGTCACGTAGCCCATGCCTGCTTTTCAGTAAAACCAACTACATCGTTCATTTATCCTACTTCTTTTATACTAGCCAATAAGATTCTTTATGCTATTGTTCTGAGGGCATTCATTCTCGCATCTCTGATATGAAAAAGAATCAAAGGAATGACCAAGATATTTAAAAATACAAGTAAATTTTTTTTTGCTAAATATTAAAGAAGCTTTAAAAATACATACACATCAGTGACAAAAAAAACCCAAACCCAAACCAAAATCACAAAAAATTTTTTTTGCATAAAATTCACAATGTTCTCAAAAATGGCTTTTAAAACAGATTGCTATACCTTGTTGTCTTTTGTCTTTTATTCAACAAAAGAAAGTTTTAGGTGACTTTAAAAAAAAACGAAGTAAAGAAACTGGCATTTTTTCCACACAGCTCTAGATGCCCATGTACAATTGGTGTTTTCCAGGCTGGGTTCTGGTGGGAAGTGGTTCCATCTCCATTCCAGAGCATAATTTAATTTTGCTTCCTAAAACGCATATTGTACCAACATCTGAATGGAGATGGAGATCATGAACTAGATTCCATGGTTGTAAATCCTGATCAAAGTCCCTCAGAAGTTCCAGTGGTCATTTGGACAATGCATTCTCTGAAATTCTTTTGCTTTAGAAAAGCGGCTTGGAAGATTAGGTTCACCTTTAGCTGAAAGACAAGTGTCAGTGCAAAACCTGTCACCAGTCTAAAGCTGGCCAGGTAGGGACAATTGCTTTGTCTGCATGGGTCTTTCTGCATGTAGAGAACTATAACTTTTGACAATTGAGATAGCACTTCTCAAACGTACAGCCTTTGGGAAATGAAATCAGACAGGAGTTCATTTAACAAGTTCTGGGTTGTCTAACAGTCAGCAAAGAGTGAGATTTTAAACCATCACCTGTCTTTTAGATGTATGTGTGTGTATGTTCTGATATTTGATTGCCTTTTGATGATTTGCTGAGTTGCATTTGCTGGTCTTCCAAGGTACCCATTTTATAGATTACTGTTACCTCTGAAAATGTAGTTGATCTTCTCTTATATTTAATTTTCTTGTATGAGATAATTATTCACTGTACTTTCTTCTAGATGTGTTCCCAGGCACTTGGCAATCTTAGGAGTTTCTAACCTGGAGCTGTCTCTCCCTGCTTCTGATCGTTCATTGGGAATCAATGGAGTATTTCCCCCTTTGCTGGAGGTAAAGACACAGTGAGAGTGCATCTTTATTCTGTGTCACTTAGTCTTCCATCTGTTTTCCAAATCTCACCAGACATTTGATGACTGTGTTATGTCAGTGTAACAAGAAATTGTCATAGGGACTTAGCTGGCACTTGCATAAGCAGAGTCATTTGATTCTCCTCCCAGCTGCAAGATGACTCCAAGACAACACAAAGCAGGCAATAGGAGTAGCAGGTACTGCCCTTTTTTTGTACTAGGGCAATGTCAAATCCCTATTAGCTCACTGTGAAATCAATTTAATTATCTGTCAGATGTTTTGGGAGGAAGCTTGTGAGCAGGAATTAAGTACTTTGGGATATGTTTCAATTTTTTTTCATTTTGAAATCCTAAATTATCAACTTTGTCATTTTTCCTTTCATTTTCCTGATTCTTCCTTTCCTCCTGAATTCTGTGAAATACCTGATAGTAAGGGTTGGGGTCTGGAGGAGTGTGCTTTTTCTCTTGTGCTCTCATTTTCCAAATCATCATTTCACATTTCTTGTTCAAACACACGTGGGCATCTGCACTGTATTGGTGGCACAACAGTGTAATTTCTGTGAGAATAGTTACCACTATGAGAAAATGTAAAGCACATTCAGAAACCTGTCAGCTGTAGTAAAAATTGAAATTCCAAAATGATAAGATGCTCTTGGTCTGCAGTGTGTGGCCAAAGATGGATCCCAGCCCAAAAAGTCATCCAGCAGATTAACTCCTCTTGAAAAAAGCCCTCCATACTCTGACTCACTGCTTCTTCCCAAAAAAACCTGTGGCAGTCAAAACACTTATTTTCAAGCAAACAATTATGAAAAATAAAATAAAATAAAGTAAAATGACGGATGACAAGTTTCTAACATGAAAAGTATCTTTTTAGATGCAAATTTGTTTATAGAATGGTAGACTACCAGATTGGAAGGAACCACAGAGATCATCTGGTCCATCCTTTCTTGGCAAAAGCATGGTCTGGACAAGATGGCCCAGCACCCTGTCCAGCTGAATCTTAGAAGTGTCCAACATTGCAGAATCCACCGCTTACTTGGGGATTAACCCAATGGCTAATTTTTCTCATCATGAAAAATTTTCTCTTTTATGTCCGAGCAGAATCCTCCCCAGGAGTAGCTTTTACCCATTACACCTCAGCCTTATCCATGTGACTCCTGGTAGAAAGGGAGTTTCAATCTTGTTTTTAGTCCCTCTTTAAATGCTGGAACATGGTGATAAGGTCTCCCTTAAGCCTTCTTTACTCAAGGCTGAAAAACCCAATTCTCTCAACCTTTCCTTGTACTGCAGCTTCTCAGTTCTTTGATTATCTTTGTGAACCTTCTCTAGACCCTCTCCAGCCTCTCCACATCTTTTTTTTTTTGGTATAGCAGGGACCAAAACAGAACACAGTATTTTAGTTTATCCATCTTAGTGGATTAGTTAGCTCTGATATTCTCTGTTTGGAAATAAATTGCTTTTAAAATATGCCATTGTAGTTTTCAAACTTTTAAAAATACCGATCCATCAGGCACCTTTGAGGAACAGTATTTATGATCAGGAAAAAAGCCACAGCAAAGATGCATGAGGATGATGGCCATAGCTGGCAGCCTGGTCAGGGATGTCTTGGTGCAGGAGAGAAAGAGGTGCCACCATGGACACAGAAATACCAAAGTCAGCAGAGGCTCAAACAGAACAGGAGACAGAACTCGTATCTCTCTGTATGACTGAGTGACAATTTTTATGTGGATATTTGTTGTTCGACTTATGTCCTAAACCAGCCTATGTGATTCCATCCAGCATGGCAGCTTCTCTCCCAGGAACATGGGAATGTGGTGTGGAAAAGGATGTAAGTCGCTTGTAGATACATCATGTGTCATTTGGGAAGATTAAAACAGTCACTGATATTTGTCATGTGTTTGCAGATCCCTTGGAAAGGCTGAAGCCTACACTTAAATATTTGGGTGTTGATGACCTGGATGATTAAACATGGAAAAACATTAGAATTAATTAGATACTCCATGCATCCCCTCATATTGGCTGCTGTACTGTCTCCTGCTGGGGTTTCATAGCTTGGCAGTTAATCTATTACTGCAGCAGAGTGTATTCAAAGAGACATTTCTTCTGAAGAGACCTCAGAATTAGACCAATTTACACAAATGTGCTACAGTGCATAATGATAATGGACCAGACTGAAGTCCTCACTTCACTGCTCCGTTTTTCACAGGAGTCATGCAGTCAGTGATGGATTTCACAGCACAGCTCACATGAGTAATTGCTCAGCACTGTGAGTAAGAGATCTGCAATATATCTTTCTATTATTATTTATCTATTTATAACCTTTGTTAACTTAAGGGGCAGATTTACAGCAGAACATAAACACACTTACCTGAAAGTTGTACAGGTGCAACACAATGCAATGACATATGCTTTCTGTGCAGGAAAGTGTACAGCCTAGAGAGAAGTTGTGTGATAAAAAGGGGAAAAGAAGAAAAAAGAGGAAAAAAAATAGAGAAAGAGAGAAATGAGATAAGTTTAATCAAAATCAAACAAACACATAGGTAGGGTTAGCAGGAGGGCATGCAGTGCATTTTTCTGAATCTTATAATTCATAGCAACATAACTTGGAGAGATAACTTAAAATATCTTTATATAACTTATTTGGTGTATCACATGTTATGATTACTAACTTTTGATAAAAATGACACAAGTGCCATTGGCCTGATCAACTTAATTTCAATTTTTTTCTTAAACTGTCCAAAATCCCTTTTACTTCTAGGACTATTCTACGATTTGGGTCTTTATGGATGAATGGAAATTGATCCTGGCAAATTTTAAAAATGTTTACTTAGACAGCTCCAGAACTTTCTACGTAATTATTTTTGTCCTTTTTTTTTTTTTTTTGCATTTTCTGTTAACACAGAAATCAGTGGCAAATTTCAAGAAGCTGTGCTAATTATTCTCTGTAGTAAGAACAGTTTTACACTTGCCTCAAGTGAAAATACCAAGTTTGTATTCTGTAAAGTAAAAAAAAAAGTTACTTCTTGTCTGCAACTTACATGAAATTAGGTATGGTGTTTGTTTTATGCTTATTCTTTTGAAATGCTGTCCAAATTGGGTTTGCTTTTAGGACTTTTAAATGTACAGCCAGATGTAATCTGTAGCTGATTTGAACTGCAGTTTACTGAGCAAAGATCAGGACTGAGAGTTGAGGAGTGTGAAATGAGGACCATGAAATAGCTAAGTCACAAGGCTGCAAAAAAAAGATAATTTGAGAAAAGAGGGGAGAAAGGGGAATCAGCAGAGAAAATTGAGTCTTCTAAGAGAGCACGCTTCAATCAAGTGCATGGAAATGAACTGGGAATCATCATTTCTCTGCTGTCACAAATATCTGTGAAAAAACTAGTAAAGTGTCCGCTCCTCTCTAGCACTGGTTCAGACTGAGAATGACAACCTAAGATTGCTATCCATTATTCCATTAGCTGAAATTACTGCAATCTCCTTAGTGGAGCCAAAGGTTCAAAACCTTCTGTCGAGTCACGCCTCTGTCAGTACAGCCCTACATGATGGCATCAGGGGGCCTGGCTGTTAAAGGCCAGGGAATGAACTGAAAAGATGAACTTGAAATGACTTTGCTGAAGATAGAAAGTGTGCATATGCTCTTGCTAGGAACTTCAGCACAAAAGTTTCTTTGAGAATCTTTCTTTTGGCACCTTCTCCACCTACACAAAACTCCAGCAGCAACGGTGTAGGCTGGAAGCAGCCAGCACAATAGACAGTGCTCAGTTTGGGAGCAACTGCTCAATATTTTAATTATTTCGCTGCTGTTCAGTGCAGGAACAAACTTCTTCTGATAGCCAGGTGCTTCTATCCACTGACCCACTTATCCCTGCCCCAGGACAGATGGATCAGCTGGGCTTTCCCTGTTCGTAGAGCAGCTTGTACTCATTTACTGCATGATGTTCAAACACTTTAGCAACACAATTGATTTCTCATGGATTTATCTTTTTTGTTTTTCAAGTCATGGCCATTGTTGTAGTATCTGTGCACATCACAAGCCATAACTATTTATTTTTACTGACCGTGAAATCAAGAATTCCTGTTTATTTGTGTATCCAAAACATGGATTTCCAGAAAATGAACCCACCGATATGCGGAAAAAAGAGTTCCCATTGATTCCAGAAGCAGTGAGGACTATTCAGCTTTCCTATAGATATATCCATGTTAAATATCCATGAACTGAGACACACAGCTAGTGCCCACTTTTGAGATTCTCAGTGTAAAGGACATACATTCTACCACACGATGTCATAAGGGCAGGTACTCCAAAGCAGTATTCCAATCCCATAATCTTGAAATAACCCTTACTCTGGTTGGAATCACCTGTCTTCCTGGTGTCCAACCTAAACCTCCTCTCTGGGTGTCAAAACCAAAACCTGAAAACTCCTCACCAAAAGGGAAAACCCGTATGAGTTATAAGTGTCAGTTTTAGATTGCATTTCTCTAATATGTACAATAAATAAGGTGGTTTAGCGATTGCCTTGACTAAGCATATTATTGTGCTTTAACACTAATCCCTAACGCTGTGCTTCTGGTCCAGATACTGGAGCACTCCAATTGCTTCTGAGCTTAATGACAGAGGGAAAAGACCACATTACATACAATTGCTGATCAAATGATTTCTATATTAATGTTTGAGTCTCCTAAAAAATGAAACTAATGTGAAGATGCTGGAAAATGCACCATAAATTAAAATCGCAAAATGTCACAGCTTATTTAACCTTCCATGTTGAAAGGCAGAGTGAGTATTTAATTATTTCCACATAAGCCGTATTTGTTTAGAGAGAATCTTTAACCTTGATAAATTATTGAAGGAATTTCATTAACCCTTTGGCACAAATGGGGCAGCTGTCATGCTTAAAGTTACAACGAAAAGATTCGCACATGTTGGAAGTATTTTCAGACACTTTCTGCAAGTTATACTTAAATAGGTTTTTCTATGTTTAGGACAACTCTAGATTTCTCTGACACTCTGCCCCATAACTATGAAAGATTTACTATTCAGAATGGTTCACTGGACATACTTATCTTCATGTACTGTTTCGTGCAGGGACTTTAGAGAATGCCAGATTTGAAGTGTAGCTGTTCAGACAGCTGAGAAACATGATTCCTGATTACAGTACACGTATTTTCAAACTTAAATAGGTTAGCATATATGTTTTGAATAATTTATCAGAGGAGAGATTTTCTCTACACAAACAAGGTGTTGGAAAACACATACCACTTCTTCATTATTCAGCCACATTATTCAGTTCTCCAAAAGAGTTAAAAACCCCTTGTTCCTCTGCTAGGCAGTGTGGCTGTTCTTATCAGCTTTTGCAGTCAGACAGCCCAGAAACTGAACATGGGGTCCCCAGCACAGGAGGGACATGGACCTGTTGGAGTGAGGCCAGAGGAGGCCACCAAGATGCTTAGAGGGATGGGGCACCTCTCCTATGGGAAAAGGCTGAAAGAATTGGAATTGTTCGGCTTGGAGAATAAAAGGCTTTGGGTAACCCAATTGCAGCGTTTCAGTACCTGAAAGGCACCACAAGAAAGATGCAGAAACTTTTTGCAGGGGCATGAAGTGACAGCACAAGGGGAGAATGACTTCAAATGGAAAAAGGGTAGGTTTAGACTAGATATGAGGAAGAAATTCTTCACTGTAAGGGTGACGATGCACAGGAACAGGTTGCCCAAAGAAGCTGTGGATGCCCTATCCCTGGAAGTGTTCAGGGCCAGGCTGGATGGGGCTCTGAGCAACCTGGTCTGGTGGAAGGTATCCCTACCTATGGCAGGGGTGTTGGAACTGGAGGATCCTTAAGGTCCCTTCCAAATCAAACCATTCTATCATACTACGATTTCTTTGAATTCCCACGTGGAGCTTTTCGACAGAGATTGGTTAATTCTTGTGTCTAAACTTCCTGTCGTTCACTCAGTGTTCCAGTAAGTGATCCACAATTTGGTGGAGGGTTTTTTTCAGATAAAAGTTTACGTCTGAAGAATTTGTGAAACATATTGGCTTTATATCAAAATACAATTGCATTTGTCCTCTCACTGAGGAAAATTAAATTACAGACTGATGTTCCAGGAAGTGTACTTTTCGTGTAAATAAAAGTCTTAAAGTGTTAGGGTCTGAGTGAAATTCAGAGCTGGATATTCATCTGGGGCAAACTTTGCATTCATTTTCAGTACGTGAAGATTAGGCACACAAGGTTTTTTTAGACTTAATTAATCATCTGGCTCTGGAGTTTTAATCTATATTTCAAGATGATACAAACCAAAAAGGCTCATGGTAAAAATGTAAATGTTGCAGCAGACCCTGAAGCACTGCATAATCATGAATCAGGCTAACTTGCAAAGAATCTATAATTCATATTGTAGGTGATCATCATTCATTATGGTTTGGGTTTTTTTTAAGAGACTTACTGTATACTTCAGGGTTTATCAGCAGTTATATATTATAAACATCATTTATGAGGGCTTGCTAATTATTTCCAGAGGCATCAGATCAAAAAAACCAGCAGCAGACCTCCTTAAAGACAACTCATGTGGTCGTTGATTACCTGGTCCCCAATCGCTAGTGGAAGCACGACACATTTAAAGTTGAGATGCAAATGTCTGTGTGTTCTCTGTGTGCCATTTTCACAAAACCACCTTCTCATTTACAATTGCATAAGCTGAGAGTAATTTCAGTCAAGGCACAGTTACTGCATTTTTGTGAAATTCTTCTTTGTACAGTCAAGTAAATTGCTCTCTTTTTTTTAATACCTTTACTATTTAAGCAAAATACCTTCTATTTTTCACAAAGAAAGTCTTATGCACAAACTTTGTGTTAGACAAGCAAAAGAATACAGAGGACCAATGTTCAGGGTAAGGTTTGAATTTCTGTTGTAATAGAAAACCCAAAAAAGCCATGAAATCTGAATTCTGCATCCGGCTTTTGGGGTATTCCAAATCTAGGTCGAAGTACTCCATCTCTAGCCTGATTTAAGTAATTTCAGGAGCATCCTGTTATGCTAAAGCTAGTGTCAGGCTTTTGCACATGAAGTTTGTGCATTGGCTTTGCAATCATCTGTGGGCAGCACAAGGGAGTTACCTCTGTTCTTACTCTAACTGCATAGACATAACCCTCCTGAAACAATTGCCATTTTTCACTACTGCAAGCACTTAGCACAGCCCCATTGAAATCAAGGCTAGAACTTGTAGTGTGGCACATTCTATTTAAAGAATATACGCTGGGACAACATCTGTGATTGATTTCAGTCTGAATCTGGGAAAAAAAGACCTTTAAAAATAGCGAAAGAGTTCCCAGGGTGCAGAAATTATAATGCTAATACACTTAACTGAACAAAGGCTATTAGCTCGAAAGCAATTTGGAAATAGGTGCTCTACCCAGCCACGATAATTAAGGTAATAATGACACATCTGTTCAAAATAAGTTCAAAATTCTTTACCTACACCAAGTAGAATTGATCACTGCTTGTTTTTCTTTTGCAGATGTGCAAGGTCGGAAATAATTACAGGAGCCTGATCCAAAGCTCATGTTTCTCTATTGACCTGATCCATAATTATTTTCTGTACTTTTGTTTCTTCCCAGTTTATTACCTAAATACAATTGTATTTTAAGCTAAACTAAATATTAGGGCATAATGACAGCTGATGGTCTTGAGACTGACAAGGGTTCTGAGAGCAGGGAGGAAAAGGAAGAGATGAAGGCATTAGGATCTTTTGTTAACTGGTGGCACTGGGACAGCAGGTCTGAGAGAGGGGAAAAGGGTCAGCTTAAACTCAGTCCTTCAAAGAGAGATCTCTGGGCACTGAAGGAGGCTAACATAGCCAGATGGACAGATAAACAGAGAGGTGCAGGGTGCCTTCTTCCCATCTGTCCATACTTGTGTATAGTTTTCCCTATAAGGAAAGTGTACAAATTTTACACGTATTTTTTGTGTAGTTTCAATTAGAGTGATATATCTGGGGGAATTCTTCCTCACAGGCAAAAGCTATACCTAATACCTAAGCATAGTTCCAGCCAAATTTTAATACTACTTTACCTTTTTTTTTGTGATCGCTGTCTTCTTGCTTATTCTGGACTTCTCGGTGAGGAGAGAAGAAAGTAATGTAAAGCACATGTGTATATATATGCATTTATATGAATATGCATATATATTTAAGATAGCAAACAGTGGAAGCAAATTTAATTCTAAGTGAAAAAGCTGATTAGACTACGTAAGGACTAGAGAATAATCATGAAAAAAAACTGACAGCTCCTTCAAAAGACACAAATCTTCAAAAGAGAAGCTCTTCTCTATGTATTACTTTCCTATGGATTGCAGGAAAATCATGCTGTCTAAGAGAAATCTTGGGGACAAGGTGGGAGGGGGAATTGCCAGTGAGCCCCAGTTGTCAGAATTCAGTAATGAGCTGCAATCGTGCTCTGAAAATTCACCCAGCAAAAGTTATCTTAAGCAGTCTCAGAAACTCCTTCCTTTCCTTTTGTACGTCCTTGCTGACAGAGAGAGCAATATTTTTGTGCAGTGTTTCTCCCAGTTATTGGACACATCTAACGGTAAAATGCAGTTTCCATGTCTTATAGCTTTGTTAGATGTTACCCATTGGGACTAAAGGTTTTGCATGCTTTGTTTCCACAAAAAAGAGGTCCAGCTTGATGAAACCTGCAGCTGTGCCTAATTTTAGGCACTCACCACCAATGCTTGCAAGGTAATGCATGGCTTACATGGTGTTTTCTAAAGGAAAATATCTTCTATTAGCAAAGCAGGGTCCTCATCTCTGCCTGGCAGAGGACAGCAGCTGCCAGTTTTTACTGTTGGTCAAATGCACATCAATAGCAGAAATAATTTAAACTGTTATCAGGTGTAAAATAGTTTCTTATTGGCTATCACAACCATATTTCCCTCATTACAGAGGCTTTTAGTAAGGTGTAAACCCTAAAAGCCAGCCCACACTGACCAGCACTGCAGGGAGTTCTTTACCATGTAGCAGGGAACTGGCTGCTTGCTGCGGGGAACGAGAAGTAAGGACACTATCCGACTCCAGGAAGGGTCACACATTGCCATGTAGAGAAACCTGTACAGCTGCTAAATTAAGATTTTCTGAATCAAAAAGAAGTGGCCAAAACTTTCAGATACTGACCTGTGAGTTGAAAGCCAGGTGAAGGGCCACTGGAGTCACAATATAGCACAGATATAAGGTCTGCTCTGACAGGAGCTATCTTATTGCCACCAGGAAAGAATCCTGGTCTTGCTTTCTGGCTGCTTTCAGTTCCTCCCCTAGCTCTGTGAGTATACTGGTGTGCTGGTTTTGACTGGGGTAGAGTTAATTTTCTTCCCCGGGGCTGGTATGAGGCTGTATTTTGGATTTGTGCTGAACACAGGGTTGGTAATACAGAGATGTTTTTGTTATTGCTGAGCAGGGCTTACACAGAGGTAAGGCCTTTCCTCCTTTCTGTACTGCCAGGCAGGGAAGCTGGAGGTGCATGGAGGGTTGGGAGGAGCCAGGACAGGTGACCCCAACTGACCAAAGGGATATTCCGGACCATGTGACACCATGTGCAGTATATAAAGCAGAGGGAAGGAGGAGGAAGGGGGAACATTTGGAGTGATGGTGTTTGTCTTCCCAAGCCACTGTCATGTGTGATGGGGCCCTGCTCTCCTGGAGGTGGCTGAACACCTGCCTGCCCATGGGAAGGACTGAATCAGTTCCTTTGCTTGTGTGTGGCTTTTGCTTTCCCTCTTAAACTGTTTTTATCTCAACTCACAAGTTTTCCAGGTTTTATCCTTCCAGTTCTCTCCCCAGTCCTGCTGGTGGGGGTTGAGCAAGTGGCTGCCTGGAGCTTAATTTTTAGCGGGGCTTAAACCGTGACAGTTGGGCATTTCTGTGGCATGGTCTTCTTGTGTTCTCTCTGGCTGTTAGATCATGAAGCTTCTTTCCTTTTCTTTTTGTCAGAAGATACTATTGGAGTCAGTCAGCCCCTTGCTGGGCTGAGTATTTTCTGGAGCAGCAGGAATGCTTTTCATCCTAAACAAGAATTGATATCTTTAGCCTGATTGGGACCTTCTCGTCATTTTGGGTGATGGCACAGCTCACCAGTATGAGCATGCCCACACTTCACAAAGACTGGACGGCCTGTCTGAAATTAAGTTTTCTTGTATAGCCTGCCCATATGAGAGGAGTGAGTAGGCTTCCAACCCACTCCAGCTTTGCTCAGAGCTGTAGTGTTTCAGCAGATTTGTCTGGGTGCTTTGGCTGCAAATTTTAAGTAGCGTGTACACGTAAAAGAGAGTGGTTGTGATGTAGGGTCATGGACATGCACGTGGTGAGTAGGTGCTGCTTTGCATAAAAAGTATTGGCTGACATCGGGTTTTTAGGATGCAGGAGCCCCAGCTGGATGAGAGGTTGTCTGTGTTGTAAAGGGTCTGGAGGCTTCCTGTGGCATTCGGGGTGGGGAAAACCCACAAGTCAGAGAGCTTTAGGGAGTACCCACACAATCCCTGTGTGTGGTCAGGAAAGATGGTTTTGAGAGTGCCAGGAGAGTTGTAATAACATGACTGTGGGAACCTCCCTAAAATGGGGGAGCTCTCAACAATGAGCAGTGGTTAACACCTGTGAGAAAAAAAATTACCCTGTCAGGAACAGTTTGAATTATGTGACTTTGGGGTTTATTTACAGCACATTTTGTACTACAGAAGTTGTACAAACTCAAAGCTTGTTAATTAAATAATGCCCCTCCTATTGACTGAATGAGACTGGTGGTTATAAAGTAATTTTTCTGTAAGATGCCTGAGTAAGGCTATGTCATAAAGCATGTATTTGAACAGCCAAAATGCATTTTTCTGGTCTTGGCCAGTTTTTAGGTTTTGAGTGTCTGATTTAAGCTGCTGAATGCTTACATAGTATTGATTTTAGCACATGTATTTATGCATTTACCCTTCTGAGTTGAGCTGAGTTTTTGGTCATCCTCACTGCAAAACACAAGTTTCTTGGGAATAACTGTCAAAAATAGCTATTCTCAATAATCACTTTTAAGACTTTTATCAGGAATTTGCTCAGTGCCTTGCTGCAGAGTGACTTAGACTCTTAAGATCTGACCAGAATATTAATTTGGACTTGAATATCAAAGCACAGAAAGGACAATACACTCAGATTACTAAGGGCTCTTTTTTTTTTCTTTTTATTTCCATAGCTGTAGAAATGTTGGGGTTTTTGTGTGCCAGTTGTAAGAACAGACTCTTGGCTCCTCCATCTGGTTACTAACTACTATAATGAAGAGTCTTACTAAAGGCTGCTCAAAAGGCAAAATGTACTGTTGGGCAGTTTGTTGTGTGTTTTCTTTATTTTTTTTCCACTCTGATTGTCTTTATACTTGACACAGAGCTATGTCTAATACATTTTCATAAGGAATATACTTTGAGATAATGTAATTATTGGACTATATATATATCACCTTGGCAGTCTGACCTATCATTCAGAAAATACTCAGGTTTTATTCAAAGCCATATCAAGAGGGGATGCACTAATTTTTGAAGACTTAGTAATGAAAGCAGTGGGAGAAGCTGACACTGTTTATTATCTTGTAAAGATATTCAACACCATCTTATATAATCATAAAACAGCCCTCCCAAGAGCACTCTTGAGAGATTAATATGGATGTTATGGTGCCTCAGGATAATAATATGCGTTTTCAGCAACCATCTTTGGAAGACTTCCTGTTAACAAAAAAGAC